>JAWVGU010000154.1:0-245574 GCA_037039885.1 Miamiensis avidus
CCCCAACCCCAACCCCAACCCCAACCCCAACCCCAACCCCAACCCCATTTATAATTTAATAAAATTAATATATATATATACTTATTGAAATTAATAATATAATATAATCATATTTAATTATTTTTTATTAATTTTAGAATATTAAATATATAATTTAAAAACTTCTATTACTATATTTAATACTCACATTTAATTAAATTTATACATATTTAATAATCTTTAATTCAACACTTTTTAAAATTATCTCCATACAATAAATATATTAATTATTGTTTGTGATCCACTTATAATTTAATTAATGCTTTAATTTCTAAAATAAATAATTGGCTCAAAAAAAATAGTATTAAAAATATTTTAATTATTTTTTGATATAATTTAGTAAAATAATTATTTTGAAAAAAAAAATTTTTTTTGGGCAATTTGCATTTTAAAAACAATTTTTCACAAATCAAATATGAATTAACAAAGTAAAATCTTCATTAAAGATCTATATTATAAATGTCAACTCGAAAATATTTAAATGAAACTCTTTTTTATTATAAATAGATTCTTCAAGCAGATCTAAGTAATAAATTTATTTTATTAGTACTGAATTTATTAGAAAATGAAATAAAATATAATTTAAATAACCGTTTTATTTAATTAAAAAGCTCTAGTTAAAGAAGTGATAAAAAATAAAAAGGTATAAATTGCATTTAGTTATTTATATTTTATAATTTATTTAAAAACAATAACTATGTACATAATTAACAATATTTATAGCAAGCAGAAAGAAAAGCGAAAGCTTATCTAAATCAAGAAGTAGATCTAAATCTCCTAAAAGAGAATTCAAAGGGTAAAAAATATTAAAAGAAAATTTTTTATAAAATATATAAAAATTTGCTAACTATAAATTTGTTTTGATAGTAAACTATTTAAAAATAAGTTCTACCTAAAATATTTATTATTTAATTATTAATCACTGAAAATAATATAGACAAATAGGCTCCTAAAAGATAAAGTAAAAATGGAAATAGATCAACTTCAAAGAGTCCAAGCAAATAAGGGGGTACTAAATTTAATATAACTTTAATATATTTTAGTTATTTTTGAAAAACTTTTTTCAAATTGTTTTAAAATAGGGCATAATAATTAGGTAAGAAAATATAAAGGAGGATATCAACCGAATAGACCTAAATATTTGATTCCTCAATTAGATGGTCCTTTAGTTTAATTCCGAAAATTTATGGAACATTAAGTAAATTATAAAATGATTAGTATAATAATTTTCAATTAAAATACTTGTTTTTTATAAAAAAAAATAAAGCCCGATAAAGTTGAAAAAGAAAAAGCCGAAAAATATTACAATGAATATAAGTAAAATTGGGAGTAAAAATAAAACGAAATTTTCTTTTCAGAACACAAAGTAAAAATTGCTAATATGAAAATATTTATACTATAATTATTTTAATAAATAACTTCTTTATTTAATTAATACCTAAAGGATGAAGCTTGGTTTTTAGAGAAATATGATCCTGTATATTATTATCAATATATTTAAGAAAAAAAATGCTGAAGCAAGCAGAAATGCTTAAAAGTTCATAGAAACCTTAAAGAGTAGTTTATACTCAAATATATAATTAGGAATGTAGTCCACTGTATAAAAATAGAAATAATTTATCATTTTATAATAAAAATGCAGTAAATTGTTTGATTTAAATAAATAAAAAGGATCTAGAAAAATAAAAAGCAGATGACTAAGCTGAATTAAAGTTATATAATGAGTAAGAAAAACCAGTTCACTAAGAAGTTTATCTTCAGGATACAATTGACTTAACTTCTGAACCCTTCTTTGGATTTGATTAAGATAAAAATACAGTTTTCATTAGAAATATTCCTAAATCACTTTCAGTAAGATATATAATGTTTAATTATTAAAATAGTTTTTAATTTTTAATTTTTAATTTTATAGAGATGGGAACTTAAATAACATTTAGAAAAACTTCCTGGATATTTATCTCTTTCTATATCAGATCCTTAAAAATTGACTGACTATCTAAGGTGAAATAAATCATGATAATTAAAGTCAAAAAATATATATTTCTATAACATTTTTTCTTTAGATTCGGATGGGTTTACTTCTCAGACGAAGACTCAACCAATAAGGCAGTAAATAAAATTTCGTAGCTGCTTTTGAATGACACTACTTTTAATGCAATAAAATCTTAAACAGGAAGAAAATCAGTAAAAGTCTCTTAGACAATTGACATGAAAAAAGCAACTGAAGTGACATTTGATTTAATCAAAGCTCTTGATTTAGAGAAATAAATTAGCAACTAAAATTTTTTAGAAGAACTTCAATCTCTTAATTAGGAAATTAGATTGGATACTTAGTTATTATATCTGAGAAAAGTTCATAGTTTTTGCTATTTATGTGGTGTTCAATACAATGACGAAAGGATGTTGGCAAGCAAGTGCAGCATATAACACTTAAGATTAAAAAACCCCGAAGGTATTTATATTATAATTATATTTTCATTGATAAAGTTATTAATTAATTAATTAATTAATTAATTAAAAATAAAAGATGAAGAAGAAGAAGAGGTTGATATGACCTTCCCAACATGGTAAACCAGAATTATTGATATCGCTTAAAAAAAAATTTAAGAAATTAACGAAAAATGGGAAAACGAAGAAAAAGTGAAGGCCGAAAATCCTGATGTTTTGATTAGAAACTTAATAGGAGATAAAATTTTAAAAAAAAGTGCAAACAATGCAATTTTCCCATGCTTATTTTGTGATAAAAAATTCAAGGGTAAAGATTTTGTCGTAAAACATATTGAGACCAAGCACGAATAATAATTTTAGGAAGAATACCAAAAGGTATATATTATTTATTATTTTTTTTTATATCAATGCATTCTTAATTTTAATATTTTTATGTAGACAAGAGAAAAAATTGCGGAATAAAACTATTGTAAAGATAAATATAAATTGACTAGTGCAGGAATTGCGGCTAAGAAAAATCCAATCTAAAATTACATAGGTAACTCTAAAATTTACAAAGGAAAAATACCCTTGAACAATAGAAGAGATAAGAAATATATGTATAAAGATTTGGACGCTCCAGAATAAAACAAATAAGAAGCTGTAAATACTTCTACTTTGGTTAACTATCATGATATTTGAGTTTACAAATAAAATAAAATAAAATAAAAATTAAAATTATTTAAAAATTACATTTTTCAACTATGTAACTATATTGTATCTTACATACGAGTTATACTGGGTATATCGTTTTATTTATTTATGTAATATACAGATAAAAATAAAGAATACAAATATATTAAAAATAGAAATATTATCATATTTAATCAGATAATTATTAATATATTGATTTTCTTAAATATTTTTTATAGTTTGTCAATTTTTTTAGTTTATTTGCAATTTTTAAAATAAATTTATTTTGTATTTCATATAAAAATTAATTAATTAAAAAAATATTATTATTATTTTCTTCTTTATTAGTTTAAATTTTTAATTTCTCATTTTTTAGGAGCAAAAATATTTTTAACATATTGATTATTTAAACATTTTTTAATTAAAAGCGGAGCTCCAACTGATAATCCTAATATCAGTGTTAGTTAAGCAAATGGTGGAAGTTATTTTACTCCATCTAAACTCGTTATATTTCGCCTGTGGCCTCTAATTTGATCTAGATAGGAGCTACTTCCTGGTTGTTATTACTAGTTTTAATCTTCTTATGTTTTTTACTCTTTATTTTCTATTAACTAAGTGGTGCTATTGGATAGTCTTTTTTGTGGGTTTTTTTCAAGGTTAACATTAGAACTATTCTTTAAACTTACTTAACTTCTATTCGTAGGGGTTTTGGCTTTATTGGCTTTAAGTAAAGCTTGTTTTCTACGCCTCATACTCATTCTTTTTAATTCGAACAATGTGATGGTTTTATCATCTATTTGTTCTATATTTAAATTATTCACTTTGCAAAAATAAGAAAATAGGATAACTTTTGATACATAATATATATTGATTCTCAATTTATATTATTTGTCATGTAATATGCACTGGTTTTAGTTGAAAACTACATCATTTTGAAATCTAAAATTAACATCTCCTGTATAAAAAAATAAAACATTAATAATTTCTCTTTTGTTTTCTTCTTGAATTTCGCCAGAATTGACTATTTAATTTTCCTTCTGAGAACTACTCGATGTTTCAGATTACTATTGCTACCCCTTCTTTATTATTTCTCTTTCTTTTAGTAATTATCTTTTTATTAGTTCCCCTGAATCTTTTAATTTTTAATGAGTCACTTTAAACCTCGAATAAATATATATTAATTCATTTTAATGAATAGGATTGTCCTGTTTAGCTTCATCATTTTCATAAATTTTCATAAATGCAGACCCTTTTTTCTAAAATTTAAAGCAATTTACATTTAAATTATTGAATCATAAAGCAATAAATATTTTTAAAAATTATGGTAAATTGTTGAAAATAATATATATGCTTATTATTTATTTTTATCATTTTTTTAATTTTGTTATTTTTATGAATTAAAAATATTTAAAAATTTTTACTTTGGCAGACTTTGGAATTCCCACATCTGGTTGATTTTCAAATTAATTCAACTATTTGGAGAAACTATCCATAAGTTAGCTCATTTAAAATTGTCTCCCTACATTGTATAAATAAACTTGATTTTGAGTATTTTCAACGATATCATTATTTGTAAGAAACAAATGACCCTAGTCATCTCTTATTAAATACAGTAAATATTTTTCTAAAAAATTAGTTTCAATTTTTTCAAAGAAATCATATGCGGAATGCTAAGATTTTCCTGTAACGATTCCAGCTGTTTTTCCTTCTGATAATTTGTTCATTTATTTGTGAAAAAGTCTACTACTTTTTTTAATATTTATTAATTATTGATAATAATTTGATCTTAAAATTTATTAAAAAAATAAATTCTGTGTTAATTACTTAAAAGTTTGTTAATTTAATTTTTACTATATGCAACAAATTTTTAGAATATAAATTAAAAAATTTCTTATAGTAATTTTTTTGCATAAATTCAAGCAAGCAAATAATTAACAATTATAAATAAAAGAGATAGAGTGTTTTACATTATTATTATTAAATTTAAATTTGTAATCTTCCATAAATAATATTTCTAAAAATAATTTATTGAATTATTATAATAATATATTTTATATTTATATAGAATAGTATAAATATTATAATTAAATGATGATATATACATAATATATAATAGTTTTAATACAAGTTTTATTTATATCATATTTAATGATTATCTCCTGTTGTTATATTTGAATCTCCAACCTAACTCATTCTTTCACTTCTTCCTTCGTCTTCTTCTTTTAGGTGTGATAATGTATCATAATATTAAGGATGTTTAAGTTTTAAATGTTAATTTAAAGACCCTTCAGATCTTAAAAAATTAATTTAAGTAGAATTATATACATATAAAAAAAAACATGTATTTTCTTGGAAATAATTTTTTACCCATATGATTTCATGCAATTTTCTATAGGGCAACGAAAATGCCTATCAATTTGAGTAGCTGTTCTTCTAAATCTTTTTTTTTTTTCATCATCTTCATACTAATCACCTAATTCTTGGCTTTTCTTTTCTAGTTTTACCATTTTAACTGTTAGATCATTTTTCTCTTGTAAAAGGTCTTTCATCTAAATGTAAAATTATTAAAATTTTAAAGAAATATTATAAAAATATCTGATAAAATTTCAAAATATCTAAATAAAAAAATAATATGTTACTTGATTAACTAAAACGACATTGGCTATGAACAATCTGACATATTCATGATAAAATTAAAAGTTATGATCTTCTGATAAATCTAATGTTAAAAGTTAAAAATTAAAATTAAATTAAATTAAATAAATAAAAGTAATATCTATTTATATCATTTTATAAAAAACTGTACTTTTACTTCCATCTTTAGATTTTATTTGTAACTATTTTCCCATTATGTGTTTATATTTATTTTAGTACTGTATTTAATGTTAAGGGTTTTATTTTATTAAGGAGTGTAGTAGGGTGGTTGGTTAGTTTAATTATTATTTTTAAATATAATTTTGGATATGAAAGGATTAGTAGAATTAGTGTGTATATTATAGAGTTTTATTTAGACTCTTATAAATTTTAACGAGAAAATTGTTTCTATTTTATATGAAAATTATATTTGCCTAATGTTTTTATATTATTATATTATAAAGTAGCGATTAATATTGTTTTAATTGTTTAATTTTGAAAAGCTTGTTATTTATAATATATTAACTAGGAATAAACTGTATAATATTTTAAACGAATAGTTAAAAACTTTATAATAAAATACTCATATAAGAAGGGGGGATAAATTATTTTTTTTAGTAACCACTTTTTAAAATATATAAATAACATATATATATAGATAAAAAATTTTTTACAAAATTGTTTTTATAACTTCATTTCCATAAATTAAAATAAGTTAAAAATTTATAATATAATTTTAATATAATAATAATAACTAGATTACAGTTTTATAAGTAAAATATTATATTAATTAGTTATTTAAATATTTTAAATTATAATTATATAGTACTTATTGGAAATAATTTATAATCATGGGACAACTATCTCAGTAAATTAATGAAATAATTATAATTATAATTTATAGTACATTTTTTAGTAAAAGGACTTAGAAATTAGATTACTTCATAATAAGGGTTATTATTATTCATCTTCCATTTAAAACCAGGGGTGGTTTAAAAGTTACAGAGCTGAGTATCTTTATTCTTAGAAAAAGTTCATTCCTTTCAAAAAGAAATCTACCATATTAGAAACTGAATCACAAGGACTTTCAGAATTTTAAACCAATTCTACAATGTCCATACTCATTTTTTTCATTAAATTTTCTAAAGAAATGGGATCTTATTCTTTAAAGCATTGAAATTTAGGATCTTTTTCATTAAAATTTTCAAAGGTTTGGTAATTTCTAGGAATGGATTTAAATAATAGAGCGAAAAAGCTTACACTAAACATAAATACATCATTTTTTTATAAATTAAAAGAAATGTTTTCTTATTATTAAAGTTTAGTTGTTGATTCAGAACTTTATCTTACGAGTTCTACAGAATCCAGATATTATAATTACGATTATAAAGATTGATTTAGTATATTATCTTGATCGATATCATTAACAGATAATTTATTAATATCTAAAGGTAACTTTTGTTATTCGCATTCTTCGTTTAATTAAAATTATGAAATTTTGTCAGGTAATTAATTTTATAAAAATTAAGATTAATCTTCTATTTAAACATCTTGTTCTATATTTTATTGACTTTATTGGTTTTCTTATTATAAACTATTCTAATTTTCACTTAATTGACTTTATACTTGATTTTTCAGGTCTTCTTGCTTATACAAAACTTCTTCATCTGACTCTTCAGTTTCAGATTCATTTTAATTGTTTAAAACTTGCTTAGTTTAGTTTTGATATTATTTCAATAACATAAATATTTCAGGAGCACAATATGTTAAATCTCTAAATTCCCATAATTATCTCATTTCTTCATTATTTATTTTATCAGTATAATTTGCGTATTCTAAATCAATCAAAATAGCCTAGTTCTCATTTTCAGAGTATAGAATATTTTCTGGCTTAATATCTATAAATTATAAAAATAATAAGCAAAACAAAATTTTTTTATATAAATAAAATATGCATATATATAAACTTGCTAAAATTTTATTATAAATAAAATAAATGACAGCTTTGAATGATTTGAATATTATATTTTTCAATAATTCGTCAATATACTTATAATTAATCATATAAAAAAAGGGAAAAAAAATTCTGACTGATTATTAACTTTAATTAATATATTGTAGATCTAGTTATAAAGAGTTGATTAATTAATACTACCTTAACCAACTGAAGTAAAAATATATTTTTATATGATTAATTATTAGTATGATTAAATAAATTTAAAGAATAATTCTTTCTTATTAATAATTAAATTAGTAAATAATAGTTAATTAATTATTAATAACAACAAAAAAAAAAAACATTCAATAAAATTTAGTAATGAAATGTAAAGAAATCTACTTCTTTTCCGAATATCTGTTTTTCCTAATTTTTAGCACAATTAGCTGTATGAATAAACCTAAGGTCATACAAGGTTTAAATCACTATTAAAATTAAAAGATAATTTGGAACAACTAATAAAATTATGCAGCTATTTCTCAATAAAGTTAAGTAAATTCAATAATTCTTATTTATTTACTTTATGAGAGAAGATGATTTATGAAAGGTAATTGATAGTGTATTTTAATACAGATCTAATAGGATTTATAATTTTTTCTGCTGTTTATTTTATATATACGATATAGTTTTATATTTAATAATTTGTCTTTTTTACCATTGTGACATATGCATTTTTCATGCATTCTGCAGATTTATTCTAGAATAGCCCTCATACATTTTTTAATTTCTGTTAAGTTAAGATCTGTACTTGGGGATTGTATGGAAGGTTAAATGAATTTTTCGAAAAAATCTCCGCTGTATAATGGCATTTCCAAGGCACAGCAGGGAGCACCGTTTACCAAAATATTTTTGTGAAATTTATTATAATGTATTAAATTTGTCTATTCCGACCCCATTTTCCTCATTATATCAAACTCCCTTTCTAAATGGGTGCATTTCTAAGTATGAATATAACTGTCTTCATCATTGCTATCGAAGCCATATTCATCACCACTATCCTCATCTGAGGAATCGTTGAATTGGCAAAAATCCAGACAAATGTGTTAGCTGATTTTTATCACTTTATTTTAATCTTTTACTTCATAAATATTAGGAGCTATTTTTCTTAACTATTTCTTTTGGAACTCAATGGGGAGAATATTTTATTCATCAGACGACTTGGAGTCCGTTGAATTTTGACTTATGGAACGTGTTTCTTTTTTGACTATATCCATTTTCAAATTTTATTAGATTTAAAATTAATTTTTTTTTTTGTGAGAATTTTATTAGTAATTGTTGTTTTTTTTCTTTTATATATTTTTCTTTCTTTTTTATATGTAAGTTCGAAATATTTATTTATTATTATATTGCCCCCACCCTTTGCTTATAAAGTTCTCATACAAACTAAGTGAAAAGCTTAAACCTTGTGTAAAATTATAAATATTCATAATTTACTCACTCACACATTACTTAACTTAGGCCTGTCTGTAAATTTTGTAATATCATAATTATATTCATGACTCAATCAATTTATTTAGTCGTTCTTTCTCATATTTTATATTAGACCCATCTTTTAGAGCGTTATTTTTGATTACTTCAAATAAATGAGGATGATGAATTCTGTAATATAGATATATAATAAAAATAAATAAATTTTTGTGATGCTTTGTCGGATACTATTTAATTTATAAAGCTAATATGATTTTTCCTCTAAATTCTGAAGAATTTCTATATTTTCATTAATATCCCCACTTTTTACTGTACATAGATTGGTGAAATTCAAATATATAATTTATTTAAGAAGACAATAATTACTTTTATTTAAATTTACAATTGATCAACAAAATATATTTTAAACCATATAAATTAATACTAAAATATATTTTAATTTTTCCTTATATAGATGATTTTAATAGATTTAATTAAAAAACCAAAGTAATCATATAAAGTATTAATTTAACCCTAATAATAAAAAAAAAATCATTTATAATTAATATATATAATTGTACATATATAAATATATTAATTCTGATAAAACAATATATAGTTTATATGTATTTTTATTAGCGGTATAATCTCATCTACTTTTACAACTCAAATCTATAATACGTATGGTTCGTAAGCTGAATTAATAAAATAAGGAAATATAATTTTTGAGTAAGAAATAAATAAAATAATACTANTTTTATTCAATATTTTAATTAAGCATAATATTTATTATTTTACTCCTCCTTATTTATTTAAATGTGTATATATATATACACATATACAGTATGTTTAAACAAGAAAAAGATAATAAAATATAAATTGGAAAGAAAGAAAAAATAATATAATAAAAATATATTTAATTTTTTTATAACCTTGTGATTAATTTTAGAAAAATTTAATTTCTTATTTATTATTTTAATTATGATAATTATTAAAACTATAGTATTTTAATAAACCACTAAAACTGAGTATTCAATGTTACAATGTTAAATAATATCACTTTAAAACATATATTTGTAAATTATTATGTTTTTTTTAAGTATTGAATATACTAATTACTATTTATTATTCAACGATTTTAAATTTTATTAATTTTAAATTAATAGATTGATAATTACAATATATTAAAATTAAAAAAAAAAAATAAGGTTTTTAGTTATTAAAAAACTCTTAAAAAAAATACAAAACTACCGTTTTGATAAACTATAATTTTTAAATTAGAATACAATAAAAACAATTCTCAAATTTTCAGCAATTCATAAAATAACATGATTGACGCTAGTTCTGAATAAAAATTTTTATTGCTTAAAAAGAGATTAGATGCTCTACATTATTGTTAACCTCTAACGATTGAATCTGCAGCTTTGGTAGAAAAGCTATTAAATGATTTAATAAAAACCACAGAAGGATATTAAAATTAGAAAAAAGCAAATGATTCAGTTTAAAAAGATGTAATTAAGGCTGAAAATTAGTAATAATTTTATTTGTATTTTATAATTTTAAAAACTTTTTATAAAATAATAACCATTCCATATTAATAACTAATTTAATGTCATTTATATAGTTTATAGCCACTAAAAACTGAAAATCATAAATTGCAAAAAGAAAACAATGAGCTCCATATGGCCATGATAAGAACAAAAGAAGATGCGGATTATAATGTAAAAAAATATTGAATATATTTTTGAAGTCTTTTATTGATTATTTTTTGATTATTAAATAATATAGGATAACAGATGGAAAACAAAAGAAAAATCACTGAATGGAGAACTAAAAGATATAAAATATGCTGTTGAATAAAAGGAATAAAAGATAAGAAAGCTTCAAGAAGAGGTGAAAAAAAAAATTATTTATTTTTTAACTTTTTTGCAACATCTTCATACTTATTATGTAATGAATTTATTGAAACTTTATTTTTATATAGAATTTGAACCTCAAACAGAAGTTAGATACCTTTCTGTCTAAAGTTTATTTGCCTAGCACTTAACAGGGTTTAGAAAACTTACCTCCTGAATATTACTTGGAAAACATAAGAAATCCCACCAACATTTCTCTTGGAAAAAAACAAGGGTTTAATTTGACAGGAAAGTTAAGTGCTGAATAACAGTAATTGGCAGAAGAAGTATTTTAGGATAAACAACATGACTATAAATAATGGGTAAATTTATTTTTAAACAATCAAAAATAAAAATCCTTATATAATTATTTATTTTCTAAAGGCCGAAAGTTTGAAAATTGCCGATGATAGAAACGAAAAAATTTAGTCTGAATTACATCAATATGTGCAACAAAAATCTGTAATGGAAGAGTAATTAGAACATCAAAAACTTGTAGTCAAAAACAGAGATAACGAAATCAAAAGACTTCAATCAAGAATGGATCGTAAAAGTTTATTGAGATAATTGAATAGTCATAAGCTAATAAATTATTAATTTTATTTGCATAGTCGGATCTGTCAATATGGATAAGTTATCAAATGACTTTTAACTCAGTTAACAAATCGAAAAAGTCAACAGATTAAATCATTAAATAGATTTTTTGACTAAAGAAAATACCAGACTGGAATAGGACTCAAGATTAAGCAAAACTGATTTAGCCAAAACGAAAACCATGAGAGAAGATAATAAATAATTGGAATCTTTAGTTTAGGATTTGTAATTTTTATAATTATAAGGTGAATGTTTTGACTAATTAATTATTTTCGTTTTTAGATAAAGAAAATTAGAACATGCCAAGTCTAGTTTATAAAACTCTGATAGCAGAATATAAGATATGACTCAGACTCTCAGCAAAAAAGTAAAACAATGACCTTATATATTATTATATTTCAATAAATCAATAAAACTTTTAATAGAATGAGGGATAATAGCAAACATTGAGAAATGAAATTGAAGACTTGAAAGACTAGTTGAGTACTAAAGAATTATAATTCGATTCTCTAAACTCAAGAATGGAAGAACTCTAAGACCAAAATACTCAATTACAATTAGAAGCTGAAAGATCTTGTAATTAAATATAATTAAAATTAAATAGTCACCATATTTTTATTAACCCCAAAAAGAAAATTTGATTGCCGCTTATCAATCTGATAAACGAGCCTTTAACGAAACGATCAAAAATTGCAAAATCGATCAGGAAGGAGGGTTGAAGATACAAGAATTGCTATAGAGTGAAATTGATAGAAAGAATGAATAAATTTAGGATTTAGAATAATAATTGGAATCCGAACACTAAAGGACCTAACTTCTATCTAGAGAAACTAATCTCAACCAAAAGAACTAAGAAAGGCTGATTTAAGAAAACAAACAGGTGCAAGATGAAATTAGAAGATTGAAACAACAAATCATCAATTTAGAATAGGAAAATTTGACTCTATCAAACGAGGTATCAGACCACAAAAACGAAGTTGAAAGAGTCAAAACCTCCAAGACATTCTTAGAAGAATAATTGGAAAAGGCTAGAAATGAAGCTTTACACATAAAAGGAGCAGTAGATTCTAAATCTATTGTAAAGAGAAAAAAAGTTAATTTTAAATTCAATTATATTTATTTTTTTTATTTTAAAAGGCATAAGAAAGGTCCAATGTAATAATGGAGGGACTTTAATCAGATAACGAGAGACTTAAAAATGAAGTTAAAACTTTGGAATCTTTACTTCAAAACTGCAAAGAAACCTAGGCTGAATGTGAATAAAAAGCCAGCAAATATTTCGGTTAACTTAAAGCCCAGTAAGAAACGCTCAAAGAAGTAGAGAATCAACATTCTCATACCTCTGAAATGCTTTCTAATAAAATTAAATAATTAAGGTATTTTTTAAAAATTTATATATATCTATTAATGATTTTGAATAAAACTAATAGAGAGGCCGAACATGAAAAAAGTGAATTAGAAAGAGAAATTTACGATTTGAGAGGATAGAAAAGATTATTAGACGATTTGCAAAGCAAATAAAGATAATAACAGTCGGATACCTCTCACATTGAACTTTAAAGAGTAAAATATCAAAAGTAAATCGATGAATTAAGATTTGAAAGTCTTGACAACGCTGAAAAGGCCAGCAAACTCAAAGTAAAATAAAAATTTTAAACAAATTTTAAATTTTCTTAAATTTTAACTTCTTTATACAGTTACAACTCGATCAAGAAATAAAAGAAAAACAAAAACTTTAAGAAAAATTATAAGATTTAACCTATGAACAGGATAACATGAATATAAATGTAGTTAAATTAGGAGAAAAAGAGTTATAATACCAAAATCTGATGAGTGAACTCAACAGAGTCAGAGACAGAGAAAAATAATAGGCTCAAGATGTCGCCAAGTTAGAAATTGAACTCAGAAAGGCTGAATCTTTAATTGCCAACGGAACCAAAAACGTGGAACACCTCACCAATTAAAAACAAGAACTTGTGGCTGAAATTTCTAATTTGTAATAGAAAATTTCCCAATCCAATAACATGAAACAGGTATGAATGAATATATTTCTTAAAATAATAATTTTAAAATTATTAAAATTTATTTTGGTTATTGCTAGGACACTGTTTCCAAATCGATTCACCTTTAAGAAAAATTAAACAACTACGAAATTCACATTAGTGATTTGAAAGACTCTTTAGGCAAGGAATAAAGAAAAACTGAAAATCTAGGAAATGAAATTAAAATTCTTACTGCTGATATTAATAGTTTAAAATCTGAAAAATCTGATTTGGAAGTCAAGTAAAATAATAATTATAAAAAGAATTAAAAAATAAAATAAAATTGTAATTATTTTTTTTTTTTTTTTTTTTTTTTTAGTTTGAAATCAATTACTACTTTGGCGGAAGGGTTAGAAAGAACCAGAGAAGACTTGCTTTCAAGATTAAGAAACAAAGGGCAATAGAGTATGGGAATTGAAGATGAAAGAGACGAAACTAGAAAATAGGTTTAGTATTTGAAAGAAAGAATTCAATAATTAGAGTCTTAATTATAAACCACTAAAGATAGTTTGATATCTATTGATTAAAATAGAGGTAACAGAAAAGCAAACTGTGATATTAAGACCATCCTATAAATTTTTTATTATTTTTAGACGAAATCCAGGCCATTCTAGACGAAAAATGTGAAGAAAACTCCAAATTCAAATAGCTATTAGAGTAAAATGAAATAGAATTCCAACATTTAAAAGATAGATGTGTCCAAGCTTAGGGGAAAAGTGATCAGGGAGTCTAAAGAACTTTCGAGTTAGAAAAATCCATCAAGGAAAAAAATACTAAGGTTCAGTCGCTGATGTAAGAACTTGATAATGCCAAATACACCTTATCTGTTAAATAAAAGGAATTGGCTGATATTTCCAATGACTTAAATGTTTTGGTCAGAGAAAACCAGAACATGAGCTAGCAACTTTAGAGAGCTGTGCAAGAAAGAGATCAGTGCAAAAACCAACTTAATAGTACGGTAATCGAAGATAAAAAATAAAGACAGACTTTGAGAGCCGCAGAAATGGAGAAATCTGATATTTTGGCAAACTATAGGTAAAAATATAAATCAATATTTGTTTAATTTAATTTTTTTTTTTAAATAAATAAATAAATAATTAAATAAACAGAGAAGTAAGCTTGGAAAATGAAAGATATTAAAGAAATATTCAAGATTTGACTTAAGAAAACTAACAAATTTTACTTAAGTTGAAAGAATACGAAAGAGAATTGGCCGGATTGAGCCAACAAATATAACACTACTAAACAAGAGAGCAATCAATGCTTGGAGACCTACAGGCACTGGAAAGACAGTAGACTTTCTTAACTAAAAGGTAAATAATATTATATCTAAAATATATTTTAAATTATTTGTTTATTATTATTTTTGGTAGACTCGAATAAGAGTAAATGGCTAACTAAGAAATTTCCAAAGAAAGGGAAAATGCCTACAGAGAATATGAAAATATGAGAAGAGTTAATGAAAGTATGAACAACAGCAGAGATGAATTCTAAAGAAGTTTCATGCATAATTAAAATGAAAAATCCTTTTTATAGGATCAAATCGGACAACTTAAAAGAGAAGTAGATGCCAAAAATTCTTAATTGTAATTCGAAAGATAGAGAGCATAAGAATTAGAAAATGTTATTTTAAAAGTATATTTTGTTATTTTTTATAATATAAATATAATAAGAATTTTTAATGTTTTAACAAATCACCAGGAAAGAACCAATACTCACGATAAGACCCTTTAATTTTAAAATTAAAATTCACAAAAAGAAGATTTGCTCAGATAAATCGATTAATAACAATTAAAATGTTAAAGTAAATATAATTAATTTTTATTTTTTGTAAATTATTTAATTTATTTTATTTATTTAGATTTATAACGTTATATTAACAAACTTGAATCTGAAAGTAAACTAAACTAATCCTAATCAGATGAATATCCTTCGTAGTAAGTGTAGAGAAAGGTATAATAAAATGAAAATAAAGTATAAAAAATTTTATTTAATTTAAAATTTTTTGCTACAGCTTGAAGAAATATAAAGAAAATACTAAGAAAAAAGTGATGAAGTGTAAAATCTTTTACACGAATAAAGATATTTGAGAGAAGAAAACTCCAAATTAAGATTAAGTTGTTATAAATTAGAAACTGAAAAAGATAAGTAAACAAATACATTTTAAATTTTAAACTATTTTGATAAAAAATAATAATTATAAAAAAATCTAAAAAAAAAGTTATGAAGGTAGATAATCAACTGGAGCTAAAGAAAGAAAAAGCCCAAAAGAAGATTTAGAGTTATTGAGTAGAGAAAACCAGGAATTTTTCAGAGAAGTTGATGATATTAATAAAAAAACCAAAGGATTATCAAAACAAGTGAAATAATTAGGAAGTGAATTTTAATCTTAAAAATAATAGGAAGAAGAAGGTGATGGCCATGATGATGATGATAATGAAGAAGAAGAAGAAAATTGAGGAAATTTTGTTTCTTTTTATGTGGAAATTTTTTTATATTTTTATATGTATAAATAAAAATTTAAATATTAATTTGTTTATATAAAAAAATATATTTTTGTTAATAAGTTATTTTTAAAATTATTTATTATTGGATTTATTATTATTATAATTTATGAAACTACGAAAATATTAATTATTAATTTATAAATAGTCATTAAACCTATTCAATATTACATACTCACAAATAAGACAACTTACTTTATGTATAGCATTTAATATAAATATTTTGTATTTTAAATATATTTATTTATCAATTATAATTTTAATATTCACATTATTATTATTTTTGTTATTTGAAATTTTTTTAATATAAATCTTAATAATAAGTAGTGGTGCAACCTCAAATTATAATATCTTTTTGATAATTTTTATAGTCCTTAATACCATATTATATATCTTAAATGAAGTGGAGTAATTCTCTAGTTAAGTCTCCAGCATTATATTTAGGATTAATGGGTACTTTATATTCCTTTCCTTTATAGAAGAATCCTTCAATGGGACAAACAATGACGGCTGTTCCGGCTCCAAAGGCTTCAATTAGCTAATTTTATGTTTATTAATTATTTATTAAATTCGGGAAAATAAAAATGATCTATTAAAATTAATTACTCTGTTTTCTTCAATGGCCTAAACGATTTCTTTCATTTCTAGTTTTCTTTCAGTTACTTTAAATCTTCCCCAATCTCTGGTAATATCCTAATATAGAGTTTTTTTTAATATTGATTTATTATTTTAGAAATGTGGATAATTTATATGTTTAATTTACCAATATAGAGTCTCTGGTAACTCCAGGCAAAATATATCCCTAATCTAAACTGGGAGTCACTAATTCTTTTTCTCCTTATTCATTGATCCAGTAGAAGAAAATGTTGGAAGTTCCTACTTCACATATTCTAATAAAAAGTTAATATTAATCATTCATTTCCTGATAAATAAACCATATATAACTATTACTCTTCATTCCATAACCATAAAATTTATTGATATCCTAATTTGGCGGCTTTGGTAGACACAGGAATAGTGGGTCCATAGTTTCCTCCGATTTTCATGTTTCCAGTTCCGTGGGGAGCAGCTCTGAATCTGTCTGGGTCACAGTATAATTTAATAGGTTAAAATCCAGAAGGATAGTAAGGTCCGACAGGACTAATTACACAGAAAATTCTTGCTTTGGTAGGAATTTTAACTCCCAAAGAAGCCTATAATGAAAGAATTAATATTTAATAATAATTTTTTTAATTTTTTTCTTTACTTCCATGGAAATTCCGGTAGGTCTGATATAGAGAGAAAATCCTCTGACAGGAGGAACCCACATATGATCTAATTTTATCAATTCTTCGATGCATTTTTAAAATTCAGCTCCATCGAAATCCTATTTAAAATTAAAAAAATCAGATATTTATTAAATTAATCCTAAAATTCCATTAATAAATAATATAAAAAATAGTCTAAGCAAATAAAAAAAAAGAAAAATTACAGGTAAGGCAACTGAAGCACAAGAATTTTTAAATCTATGCATATTGGAATCACATCTAAATAATCTAATACCTTTATCAGTTTTATAGGCTTTTGTTCCTTCAAAACATTCTAAGGAATAGTGGAGAGTAGAGTTGAAAGGATGAATACTAAAGTCTCCGAATTATTAAATAACAGGTTTTCCCCATCCTAAAAATAATTAATTGAATTAATAAGAATTAATAAAGATTGATACTTTAGAAAAGTTATATATTGATTGATTAATTAACTAACTAAATTAAGTTATATAGTTAATCATCTTTTAATTAACAATATACTGCAGAAATTACAGAAGTAATAATTATGATAAAAAAGCTTTGTTCAGAAAGTTAATCAACCAATAATTCAAACATTAAAAAAGTTTAATTACTAAGTTAAGCTTATTAATTATTTTAATAAATAAAAATGTAAATAATGCACTATTTCACGAATTTTAATAAATATATTATAAAAAATGTTGGCCAATCTAATAAAATCTATTTTAAATGGTGTCATACTCCCATATTATGTGAATAAATTAGTACAATAAAATATAAATATAAATTATACCTTCAGATTTATCCCAATCGCAAATAAGCATGTGATCGGTGTGATAAGCTCCAAAAACTAATTTTTTAGGATCCCATTCAGGTAATTTTAATCTTTGTTCGGTTTCATTTATAACTAAATCTTTAGCCTTTAAATAAAGATGCAAATTATTTAGTTAAATATTGTATTTGAAATATTTATTCTATTATCAGCAGCATAGTAATAAATTTCAAAAATTGTATATTTTTAAAGAAAAACTATAAAATTTTACTTAGAACGACTATCCGGTTAAGCTTTTTAAGTTAATATTGGCAAAATAACTCATTTAAAATATAGGAGAAGCATTTAACGACTAAAAATATTATAAAATTATTTAATATTTTATGGATTATTAGTATTTTTATTTAATAAATTTCAATCCCATATTCATATACAATCTAAACTATTTTATGTAGAAAAAATGCAAAATAAACTGTTTAATTTAGTATTAGATTATTTATTAAATTTGAATTGAATAATAAGAGTTCTTTTTCATTAAGGTTTATACTCGTATTATATAAAAAAGCAAATAAATTTAACCATTTTCCATATAAAATAAGTAAGGAAATATAACTAAGTGGAGTTTTTTTATTTTTAAAGTTAGAAATATGATTAAATTCTTATAATTTAATGTTACCTTGATGTTTTATTTGAGAAGATTTCTAGCTACGTTCATTTTCTAAATTTAGAATGTGATTAGGTTATTTTTGTGGTTTTTTCTTGGTTTTTTTTTTTTTTTTATTTTGTATTATTTTTTTAATTGATAATAAAAACTATTTTATTTATTTAACAAATATATTGTTGTGATTGTCTTATTGACGCATTTTTTGAGGTTCCAATGACTTTTATGATTTATTATAATTTTAGCAATACTTCTAAAATAAATTTATATTTTAAATAAGCAATAGACTTTATATTAAGATAATTTAATTATTTTAAATATAATTAATTTGTCTATTAGAATAATAACTAAGTTAGTATACAAATAAAAAATAGTTTTAATNNATTTTTAAAATAATAAAAATATAATACTTATCAAAACCCTATAAAAAGGAAAAATGGATTTTTAGGGAATATTTTAAATTAAAATTGATATACAGAAGAAACAAATATGGAATTAAAATAACGTATTACTTTAAAATAAATATTTGTTTTTTTTTTCCCTATTTATATTTAACTTTTTCAGCAACTTTAAATTATTCGATATGAATTTACTTATTATTAAAGGGTAAATAAATTAATACTATTATAAAATTTAAATATTTATATATATTTTTAAAATAATAATTTTTTAATTATAGAAAAAAGAAATAGAATTCTATTAGTCCTAATTATAAATGTTAATAATATAAATTAAATAAGCATAAATGACTATCAAATAAAATTTACTTTTAAATATAATAAAATTAAAATTTAATATCTATAAATTATTTTTAATTAAAATATTTTTCAATTAACTTTCTTGACTAACAAATTTAAAAGTTTTTATCAAATTTAAAATATCCATATTTTATTCAACTAGATTTCAATTTTTTCTTGCAATATTTCATTTATTAATTTAATATTTAGTCAACTTCATTTGTTTTGTTAAATCCAAAAGTTAATATGTATAGATGCATGAAAAATACATAGATATATATAAATATTAAAAATGACATTTTCTATTTCATACTTTTAGATAATGGCTAGAATTGGTGGCAGAATTTAAATTTGATATTTAGTTTTCTTAGTCCTATTGTAATCGCAAATTCATCAAATGCTATATATCACTATCACTATCTTGGTCGGAATGATTTACATCAGAATGAAAAGTATTGTTGTTATTATTGTTGTTGTTTTTGCTCATGTGAGAAGAATTTTTAGCTTCTACATCTCTCTGGTAGAAGGCTGTTCTCCCTAAATTTTATTTACTTTTTGTTTAAAGCATCTTTGTGTTAATACTGTTGAGAGTATTTGAAGATTTAGAATCACATAGTTAAGTTCCCTGCTTCGATTTCAGCCACTCTATATCTTATGTTATTTTAATTTCTCTGCGCGAACATTTATGCAAAAACAGCGATTTCTTGTAGTTTCTATTATTTGAATCTTAATTTTCCATGTACTGGGAAGTTTGGGGACTTATTGTAATATTATCAAACTTACTGTTTTTATCTTCGTAGACAATATTTTTGGAAGTATTTCCATTTATAGATATCTGCGATCTTTGTATTAACAATTCATCCTATCTTCCATTAGCTATTTAGCCGTCATTACTATTTCCCTTGTCAGATTGGGAGGCACAGCAACTATTATTACCCATTTACCTCTTATATGGAAATCAAATAAATTCTATTTTCACAGTACTCGTTTAGATTGTTTGAAAAGTTTTTTAATTTTTTATTATTTTTTGATTGGTTTTATTTATTTTTTATTAATTATATTAATTATATTTCAGTGTGTTTTCCTAAATTTCCTTTATTTATTTAATCTTGCAAGCTATTTTTCATTCACTTGTTCTAATTAAATATCACCCCCGGCCAGATCACTCTCTTCATTAATGATTAATCGAATTATTTTCAAAAAATAGTATCTCATGTTTTATAAATAATATGTGGGGCTACATAAATAAATCAGTGAACTTTTCATTTTTTTCTATTTTCATAATTAATTTTTGTCTAAATGAATATATATATATAAATTGTAATAAAAAATACAAATATAAGTAATCAAATTTATTCATTTTTAAGATGCTTTAATAGTTATATATATCTTAAATATTTAGAAAAAATTATTGATTTACTAAAACAGTTTTAATACAAATACCTATTTGAATTATATTATGAATATCTAAATTTTATTCATCCTCAAATCTTATCCTGTGATTAAGTGGTTAGATCGAACGAATGAGTTAATTCTGAAATAGGTTACTCTATATGGCTAACTAATTACCTTATTAAATCTTAAAATATAATTAATGGTAAAAAATCCCCCCTCTTAATAATACATTAGATTATTAAAAACAGTAAAATTGAAATTAGCAATTAATAATAAAGTAAATAAAAAGTAAGCAATAACATTGTCAATTACAGCATTAGAAAAATTTACTTTTAAGGAAATGAATATGATTTTAAAAAATACAAAATAAATACTTAATAATTCCATAATTCATTATATATAGCCAACCCGATTGGTTTTTAGCAATACTTATAACTCATCGATTAAGGATAAAATTAGATAAGAAAGATTAGATAGATTACAAAGAGAAAAGGAATATTTCCCAACAAAAACATCTGATGATGTTAATCAAATTAGAAATGTTGGAATTATTGCTCATATCGATGCCGGAAAAACCACAACAACTGAAAGAATGCTATACTATGCAGGGGCCCTAGACGCTCCAGGAGGTAAATTTATGTTCAAATAAAGATTTTTAAATTTGTTTAATAATATAATGATAATAATATTAACAAAATGGTAAAAAAGAGGTTCATGATGGAACAACTGTGATGGATTACATGGATTAAGAAAGAGAAAGAGGAATTACTATTAGATCAGCAGCTATAAGTTTTAACTGGAGGGGATACTAATTTAATTTGATTGATACTCCAGGTCACATTGATTTTTCAGGAGAAGTAGAAAGATCTTTGAGGATTTTGGATGGAGCTGTAGCTATATTTGATGGAGTTTCAGGAGTAGAAGTAAAAAATATTCATAATTTGTTTATTTTCATCATTAAATTTGACCTTTTGTTATTGATCAAGACTTAAAGTGAAATGGTTTGGTATTAGTCAAATAAATTCAAAATTCCGAGATTAGTTTTCATAAATAAGATGGATAGAGCAGGGGCCAGTTTAGAAGCCACTTTAGCATCAATTTAGTAGAGACTTAATGTAGAACCTATGGTTTTGTAGGTCCCGATTGGAGAGGCTGAAACTTTTTCAGGAATAATAGATGTTATTAACTTACTGGTAATATAATCACCATTTAATGCGAAATTATAGATTAATATCATCATTTTAGGAAATTAAATATGTAGATTCATACGGAAATGATGTTTAGGTCTAGCCTTTACAAAAAGATAATAAATACTACGACAAAGTTTTAAAATACAGAGAATAACTTCTCGACACTTTATCTCTATACGACGAATAATTGACCGATAAAATTTTAAATGGAGAGGTAAAGAGAGATGAAAAAAATATTTTTATCTTATTTTTTAATAAATATTAAATAGGAAATAAATAGCGAGTTTATTGAAAATTCCATAAAGAATGTTCTTTAAAAGCACTCCAAAGAAATTTGTCCTGTATTTGTAGGTAGCTCTTTGAAAAACAAGGGTGTTCAATTACTCATGGATGCAATTATAAAATATTTACCTTCTCCTTAAACAGAAACTGAGATTGTTAGTATTAAAAATGAGTTTTTAAATAGAAAACAAAACAAAAATGAAAAGCTAACAGCTTTAGCATACAAAATCATCAATGATCCTGAAAAGGGACCTCTAACCTATGTGAGAGTATATTCGGGAGTGTTAAGTAATTTATTTTTTTTTTTTTTAATAATAACAAAAATTATTTAATTAAACCTTAATTTCATAGAGGCAAGATAGTTAGTGAGAAATGTAAATAGATAAATAAATGAAAAATCTAGTTAATTATTTAGAGTGCGAGCAAGTGATTATGTAAGTATAAAGGAAATATGTGCAGGAGATATCGCAGCTATTTAGGGATTAAAGTATATTAAAATATGCCCCTTTACATTGTAATAAATAAATAAATAATTTTTCAGAGAATGTCAGGCAGGAAATACATTGCTAGATGAAAATGACTTAGAAGATTTCGTAATGGAAGAATTAAAAATGCCTTAGCCCGTTTTTATGGCTTCCATATAGTATGAAAGTTTGAAAGACAAAACTCCTTTAGAGCAGGCTCTTACAACGATAGCCAAAGAAGACACTTCATTTTAATTTGTCGAAGATAAGGAAACAGGATAGTTAATTGGAAAGGGATTGGGAGAATTGCACTTAGAAGTTATAAGAGATAGAATCGAATAAGAATTCAATATCAAAGCCACCTTAGGAAAGATGAAGGTTACATATAGAGAAGGAGTCCAAGATTCCTTTGAAATAAGCTACACCTTCCAAAAACTAATAGCAAATAAGCCTATTTATGTGCATTTAGACTTATCAATTGAACCAATTGAGTTGGAAGAGGAGGAAGAAACGTTGACTGAAAAATTCACAAAAACTAATAAAAAAAAGAAAACTCTAAGAAATGAAATTAAAGTTGATTTCGAAAGAGAGCCCGAGTTTGATATCTATTACAGAGAATTCAAGAGAAGATAGTTAGTTATTAATAGAGGGAAATAGGTAATATTTTTCATTTTAATTACCTTATATTCAACTATAATTCATTAGGAACAAACGTCAGAAGAAATATATTAAGATGACATGGATATCATTAATTCTCCAGTAGTTGAATCATTATAAAATCTTAAGTTTATCAAGAATCCTACCAAACATCAAGAAGCAGGACAACTCTAAGATGAGTATGGAGAAGAAACTCTCCACCACATTTCATCTTTATCATTCGATTACTTGTACAAATTAGAAAAGACAATTAAAAATGGGTATCTAATACTATGTTTATGTATAATTAATCAGCTTTTTTTTATTATAATTATTTTTAAATTTTAGATTGATGAAAGGAAGTTTGTTGAACTATCCAATGTTAGGTGTTCGAGTTAAAATCCTTGATGGAAAATTCACTTTAAAAAGAACTAATGAAATTGCTATTGAACAGGTATAAATAGTGGTTTAATTCTTAATATTCATATATAATAAAGTTATCATTTTTATTAGGCTGCATCTGAAATGTTAGATGAAATGATTAGAAATGCTAGTCCTATACTCCTGGAACCAGTAATGGATGTCGAAATATCCACTCCTAATACCAATTAAAAGGATATTATGAACAATGTGATAAAAGGAAGAAGGGTAAAATATTAATTAGAAAAATTTTTTTTAATTGATAGTTTCATACCTTTTTTTGTTATAGGGTAAAGTTATATAAATAGAAGAAGAAAAAAGTAAATTTGGATAAATATCTTCTGAAAGAACCTAAATATCTGCAGAAATTCCTTTAATAGAAACTGTTGGTTATTCTTCATATTTAAGATCTATATCTAAGGTAGTTTTATAATATTAAAATTATATATACACAATTTTTATAAATATTTATGTATTTAAAATAGGGGGATGCTTCTTTTATAATGAAATTCAAAAAATTCGATTATGTTGGTTCGTAAAAGTAGAAGGAATTATTAGATGGAAGTTCATTTTGATTATAAGACCATAATTAATAAGTTATTAATTTATATTTAATTATATATTAAGTATTTTAAAATAATTTTCATTCTATTTAATTATAATATAGTAAATTTAAAATATAATTTGGTTTGAAAAATGCATTTAGAAATATAAAATTAAAAGCTACAGATGAGAAAGACTCAATAAACTAAATTTTTCTAAAATTAAAAAAATAAATCAATTTATAAGTTAATAAACTGACAAAATTTAAAGTAATCATGTAAATTAACAACGATTGCTAAAATAAAATAAAAAAAAAAAATTAATCAAATTATATCGAAATTAATATTGACGATATATTAAAGATAAATAAAATAATTATCACATGTATATTACAAAAAACTGGTAAATTAATTATAGGTATATAGGTAAAACATTGTTAATTTAAATACAAAGAAAAATTTGTAACAAAGAAATAAAAAAACAATACATAAATCA
Source organism: Miamiensis avidus (assembly GCA_037039885.1). Lineage (NCBI taxonomy): Eukaryota > Ciliophora > Oligohymenophorea > Philasterida > Glauconematidae > Miamiensis > Miamiensis avidus. The sequence goes on from JAWVGU010000154.1 coordinate 25,092, forward strand.
TCCTAATTTTTAATTAAAACTACTCTAACCCTAATAATAATACAATAAAATAGTTTAAAATGAACACTATCGGATAAAGCAATTTAGAATCTGGTAATTTTTTAAATCTAAATTACATTTTAATATTCATTTTTGATTTAAATCTCATTATATATTTTTTAATTTCAGTACCCTCTGGAGAACAGAACTTTAATTACTACCATGGTAAGAATATAGTTTAATAGAGTTTTAAAAGCCCATATATTACAATTTAGTACTTTTTCATTGAGATTATTTTCATTTTTATTGTAATAGAATATTGCAGATTGTTTATAGCAAATGTCGTTTTAACGAATCAGGTACACTTTTAATAAAAAATTATGCATATATTTGTCTTAGAAAAAAAAATATTTTAGCATTATGTACTTTAACATAGAAATTGAAATGAAAATGTATTGCATATGTTTTCTAAATAAAATTTGATAAAATAATACTATTTTTTGAAATTATAGTTAAAAAGTTAATTTAAGATATAAATCGAATTCAATTTTATTAATTATATTTATTTTATACTCTAGATGAAAGAACTTGTAAGTGAAAAAGAAGATTTATATAATAAATTAAATAAATTAGAGGTACCAAATAAGTTATTATGAATTTTATAATATACGTAATGCATACTAAATTATATATAAATATTTTAGAAAAAGAGTGAAGAATTAGGGAAAGGGAATGATGATGAAGATAAAAAGAAGAGATATAGAAGAGTAGCAAATTAAATAAATAGACATTTTAAATGCCCCATAGAAACATGCAAAAAATCATATGGGTAATAAAATAATGGGCGCAACAGATATAATAATATTTAAAATTTGAAATAATAATTTTATTTTAATTTCTAGGTCTGAAGGATCTCTAAATTAACATATTAAATTAAAACATCCAGAAATTTATACAGGTTCTGATCATTTTGAAGATTCTAAAAGTACTTTTTCTATGAGTGATCACCCAGCACATATCAATAATAATAATAACTTTGGAAGTGAAGATTTCCGTCATTCTTAAATTTAATAATCATACTAAAATTAATAGGCCTCAGCTTCAGAAAATAATAATTGATTGTCATTTCTTAAAAAAATTTTTAAGGTGCACACATGCACACAAATACATGTAAACTTATAAGTACTCAAAAAAAAAAAAGGGTTTTTTTTTTTTATTTCTCTTGTTCTTTCTATAGATTAATAAAAAAATAAACTAAATTAAATTGTTTCCTAATTAATTTATAATGATAACTAATACGATTAATATATATTAGCTTAAATAATAAAAAATTATTTTTTTTATATACTTAATTTATATAATTCATATTTTATTTATATGATATGATTCAAATAAATTGCCTTCAAAAAAAAATACTTTTTATTTTTAATTTTAACTATGAAAACTAAATATTTTCTTTAATTCTATATGAATTTCAATATATTTTAGCGATTAAAATTATTAAAATTTCATGAATGCTATATGTAAGTCAGATATTATTATCCATTAATAAATTAAATTCACTATCAAGAAAAAATTAAAATTAATAAAAATTATATAATATACATTTTTAAAATCCCATCCTTTATTCATAAAATCATTTAAAAATAGAAAATTCTACCAATGAATTCTTTAAGCACTATATATAAAAAAGTAGTTAAAAAATTTAAATAGTATTATAAAAAATAACCAATGGGAATGATTGTTGCTTTGGCATTTGCAGCATATTTCGGAAAAAAAATATACAGTTTTAAACTGCCCGAAGTTAAGCTATCATATTTTTTATTGCACTTGTCTCAAAATTTAATATCAGAGGTAATGATTTTTATTAAAAAATGGAACATTTATATTAATTTCCACATTATAAAAATATATTTATATAATTGAATTTCCATTTAAATACTAGGTTACTATAGGTAATGGAAATATGTTAAAATTCAGAGGCCGAGACAGTTAAAATTGGTATACAACAAATGCAAGACTTCTTACAAAAAAGAATTTATTCCAATTATTGAGGTATATAATATAGTTTAGGATAACTGATAATAGCAGTTTTTAATATTTTTTAAAAAAAGTGAAAAGGAAGACATAACTTTTAGTTGCGAACCTAAACTTGATTAAGAAAGGGGAGGAATTCAAGCCTAAATCTTATTGGGATTAATTGGAGTTTGCTTTAGTTAACTTGCTTATGAGGTGTAATGATAATATTGAAATTAATATATGCAAAAAGATAATATATCATAGTTAATTATAAAAAAAATTTAAAAGGCTATATAAAAAATCATATGAGCCAAAAAGTGCTGGAGATTAATTCAAAGAAAAACTGAGATTCGAAGATATAGCGGGTTTGGATGAAGCCAAATCCAAATTATTAGAAATTATCAACTTTTTAAAAGAACCAGAAAGATATAGATAGGTTGGAGCCAGATTGAGAAAGGGAGTTTTATTGTACGGCCCTCCTGGAACAGGAAAAAGTAATTTTTTATAAAATAGCTTAAAACTTCTAAATTAAATTAATAAATATTAACAAATAAAGCCATGCTCGCAAAAGCAACTGCTGGAGAGTCCAACAGTTTTTTCTTTTACACAACTGCAAGTGAATTTGTCGAAATGTATGTTGGAGTAGGTATGAATTTATTAATAAAAACAAAGCATTATTTAATTAAAACGAATAATAGGGGCTAAAAGAATTAGAGAATTGTTTTCTCAAGCAAGAAAGAAATCCCCCTGCATCATATTTATTGATGAAATCGATGGACTCGGTTCAAAAAGATCGAGCCAATTTTCAGAATAGTCCAGTTCCGACAGCGAGAGAGCTACGACGTTGAACCAACTGTTGACTGAAATGGATGGATTCTCTGACATGTAAAATATCGTCGTCATTGCAGCTACAAACAGAGAATAGCTCCTAGATAAAGCATTGATCAGGTCTGGGAGATTTGATACTAAAATAAAAATTGGAATGCCCTCTGAAAACTGCAGACACGAAATTCTGCAAATTCATACCAAAAAGGTAAAGAAAATGATTATTTTCTATGTACATAGTTAGGTTATAATATCGTTTATTTTATTTTTTAACAGAAATAGCATTCGATATCCGATGAAGTATTAATGGATTTAGCAAAGAAATCGGAAGGATTCAGTGGAGCAGATATTGAGTCGGTTGTCAATGAAAGTGCCTATATATGTATACAAAATAATAGATAAGTCATAGTTGAATAAGATTTAAGGGAATCATTCACAAAGTTCTAGAAAGACAGATAAACGTTCATAAATAATAATAATAACACTACTTCATATATGTGAATAGATAAAAATAACAAAATTGTTTTGCTAATTAGGAAATTTAGATTTTTTTTTTTAAAAAATAAAATAATAATTAAATTTAATAAAATTGCTATACCACATTATATAGATTTATTTTTATAATAGTAATAATAATATTGTTAAATTATTTTTAAGATATCATATATATGTAAATCAAAGAAAAGACACTATTGTTGAAATTTTGCACAATTATAATTATAAGTAACTTAATAAGGTGATAATAATAAAATCATATTTAATATAAACTAAGTCAAATTAAAATGAATAATTAATATTCTATATTAAATATATAGAAATAATAATAATAAAAAAGTTTTAAAAAGCCATGGAAATTGGTTGTAATATTATATTAAATATTTTGTTCACTCCTCTATAGCGAAATCTAAATCATCATCTCCTTCATCTTCGCCATCATCATCGTCGTCAATGAATATTTCGTCTTCATTGTGAAGATTTTTATCTTCTTGTTCTTCTTGCTCCATCTCATCATCCGAATATGTGACATCTTTGACTTTTTTGATCTTACTTTTACTTTAGACATTTGTATTACTATTAGGTTTTCTGTTGGAATTTTTTTTGGCAGCCCTTCTTTTGCTTCTTCTGGTGCTAAGTTAGGGACTCGGCATGTATTCATCCTTTAGCTGGGCCTATTGTTTTTCATCCAAGTTCATAAATTCTTCTAAGTCCATGACCTCTGCGTCATTTTCTTGTAATTTTTCTTAAGAATCCAGCAATTCTTGTTCTTCTTATTCGTAGGAATTTAAATGTTTAAAATTGTCGATGTCTTTCGACGTGCTGGGCTTTTGTTTGTACTCGCCAATCATTCTCATGAACTCAACATGACTCATTTCCTCATTGTAATTAATGACTTTCCTTTGTCTATTTCCTCTGCCTACATCTATTTCTTATTCATTTTTTTATTTTCGAGGTGCTCTGCAGAAGTTAATTATTATTATAGCTCTTTTTATCAACAAAATAATATTTAGTTTTATATTTTTACCTTATCCAATCAGGAATGTCCTATTCTCTCATAAATCGATAGTTATGCCAGTTTTTATTTTAAACCTCTTCTCTACCCTGTATTTCCGTTGGGTACTAAAACTCAGGGTATATTTCCCTCTCCTCTTCATATCTTTCTATATCCATTTACTAAAAATATTCGAATTCTTTTTCAGATCGCGATATCAGTTCATTGATTTATTCATCATTGGGAATGTATTCACTTTCATCTTAATCATCTTTATTTCTTTCTAAAAAAATATATAAATTTTTCTTTCATTTATTCGGATAAAATTATATTTTTATTAGTTTAAATTAAGTACCCAAAATCATTTCGATTTTTTAAGTTCTTTCGTCTTGCGAAGATTTTTGGTTGTACATTCCAGCCTAAATAATCATCTCATCTAAACCTCTTTTGTATTTCGCTTTCGACAAAATGGCTTCTTCAATACTTCTGGCAGTTACCAGTCTGAAAACTCGTACTTCGGATTTGCTCCCAATTCTGTGCGCTCTGTCCTAAGCTTGCAAATCTTATTGAGGATTCCAGTCAGAATCGTAAATAATAACAGTGTCTGCAGATTGTAAGTTTAGTCCGAGTCCTCCGGCTCTCGTTGAAAGAATGAAAACATTGTATTCGCTGTTTTCTTAATTGAATAATCGCTAACTTTCTCCCCTATCTTCGGCTTTAGTCGCTCCATCGAGTCTCAAAAACTTTCTGAAAATAATTTTATATTTAATATTTTGCTAACTAATATAGATGTTATTGTCTTGTTTACATTCCTTTCATTTCGAAATAAAATTGCATAATGTCCATAACTTGAGTCATTTGCGTAAATATAAGCATTCGATGTTTAGAGGCGAGCAATTTGGGCATAATTCTGTCCAATAACTCCATTTTTCCAGACACTCTCCAGATGTCTTCATCGATCATAAAGTCATTTAAAAACAGGTAGGGGTGGTTGCATATTTTCCTCAGTTGCATGACTAAATTGTTCAGCATAGTGAATTGCACTTTCCCCGTATTAGGGTCTAAACAAATTTACTACTTTTGTTCCAATTGTTCATAGTAAAGTTTTTGCCAAGGAGACATGTCTACTTTGATAACCTATGTAAACATTATTTATATTTTTTTATTATTTTAAATTTATTTATGATGCAATTTTTTGTTACCTATTCAATTTTGTTGGGCAATTCGGATTCGACTTCTTTTTTTACCCTTCTTAATAAAAAGGGTCTTAACACTTGATGCAACCTGTTAATGATGAGCATCTATTCCTCTTCAGTGAGTTAGGCCTCTTCCTAGTTTTGCTGGGCTTTGTTTAGAGGGATTGAAAACCATTTTTCAAAATCTTCGCAGCTTTCAAACACCCTCGGCAGGAGGAAATTAAGCAGTGCCCACAGCTCCGCGAGATTGTTTTGCAAAGGAGTACCGGTCAAAAGAATTCTGTATTCGCTGACGTACTGCTGTCCAAGAATTTGAGCGAATTTACTTCTGCTGTTCTTCATTCTATGTCCCTCATCAATGACTATATATTTCCTGAAAACGTATTTGTAAATTAATTTTATTTTTTAAGTTAGCTGGCTTACCAATTCCATTTGCACAGTGTTGCCTTGTCTTTTAAAATATAGTCGTAAGTTGTAATGCATACGTGCCAGTTACCGACTCTCATCCATTTTGCTATATCTTTTCTCACAGCCGGGGACCCTTTATATACAACATATTTGAGACTGGGAGCCCACTTATCAAATTCCATGCACCTTTGTAATTTTAAATTCATTAAGTTTATTTTTTTAACTTTTATATGAAAATGAAATGTACCAATTGCTAAGTGTAGACAGAGGAACCACAATTAAAAAGCACCCAAAAACCTTTTTTACTTCGACTAAAAAGGCGAAAAGTGAAATTGTTTGAATGGTTTTTCCTAAACCCATTTCATCAGCCAAAATTCCGTTTAGTTTATTATTATACAAACTCACCATCCATTCGAGACTAAATAAATAATTATAATATATTGAAAACTTATACAAAAAATTTTTAATATTGTTAATGTGTCTTTAGACTACTTTATAAATTTCTCATAAAAGTTTACAAAATATATATTGTATATTACCCAATCAATTGATAGTTCTTTAACTTTCCACATTTTAACAATTTGGGCTATTCTTTTATATCTTCTTTGATGGTGTGAGTCAAATTGAAATATACTTTATTACTTTAAATGAAATTTTGCAGATAATCATCAGACTAATGTCCAAATACAACCTCTTCATCAAATTGTTCGTTGATTTTTTATCCTTTTTAAATCATGACTTTCCCTCCCAATTTTCTCAAAAAATTGTCTGTTTACTGTCTAAATACAGTATTTTTTATTTCAAATTTTAATTTTCTTAACTTTTTAACTATAAAATAATTTTTTACAATAATTCTTGTATTCTTTTAGATTTGGTATTTTTAATCATATTAATATAAACTTCTTAATTATTAGCCCAGAGATCGGTTATTGACTGCTGCTATCTTTTATCTTACTCTTTGTTTTTCTTTCTAACTATATTTTCTGCGACAGCTTTCGACTAAAATCATAAATAAAAATTATTAATAATGCCAAATTACAAAACAAGAAATTTATAAAAATTATTTTTTAATAGTTAAACTTTTGTTTACTAGTAAACATCTCTTTCTCATTTTCTTTTTGACTTGTTTGTGGAACTCGAAAAACTGCGTGTGGTGCTAATAAAGAATCTTCATAAACTCAGTATGTTTTTTCAGTTTTCGTTCCTTTTATTCTCTTTCAATTTTGAGTTCAAACCCATTGTCTAAATACTCCTTTTTCTTCTAATAACTTGAAACAGCTTCTCCGTTGTTTTGCAAAGCCTGAGGGTCTTTTTTGCTTAGAGTGTAATGGGATCTATCTAGTAGCATTTTTTATTGCAGAGAATCAGCTCCTTGGTAGTAATTATCTTGAAAGGCGTATTGCAATTTATTTTTAATATTTTTGTAGAGCTAAAATTGTTAAAAATATTCGTTAAATAAAAGAAAAAATGAAACTAAAGAATTTGTTTTTACATTCATGCAGGAAAATATTTTGAATTACATAAATTGCTAATCATTTAATTTTTTAATTCGACTTTGGTGTTCCTCTTCATCAATTTTTATTTTTTATTCTCTAGTGAGTGAGTGACCATTTATTTTAGATTTTTACTTTCTCAAGGGAATTATCATATTTTTGGTGTCTATTTGAGAGTTATTTTAGCTTAATTTTTCCTTATCTTCCACCTCATTTTCTGATTTTACTTTTAACTCATCATTTTCTCTGTCTGAGTCTATATCTCTGCTATTTAATGGTTATTCTTCTTTTTTTATTGATAATTCAGATTCTTATTTTAGTATTTTTTTAGGCGTTTCCATCACCATATCCTGGATTAGAGTCTTTTATTATTCCTCTTCATCATCATCCATATTTTCAGTTTTTATTTAATCTTATTCTTCTTTGTTGTTGTTGTTGTTGCTATCTTTTTCATTATTTTCTTCTTATTCATCTTCTTCTATTTTAGCTTCGTTATCTGATTGTTGCTTACCCTTATTCTTTGATACAGCTCTTTTTCTTTTATTTTTTTGTTAGTCTTGCTATTAATCTTTTTCTTGATTTTGAGTTCCATCTTCTAGTTTTTCGTCTTATTTTGAATCTTTTCTTGCTTATTAATTTTCTTCCCTTTACTCTATATCGATTTCCTAATTTTCTGATTTTATATCTTCTTATTATTTTCCATCTTGATTGAGCTAATCCCCATCAGCCCTACTATTTGGTTGTTAATTTTCCTATGCGTCATTATTACTACTTTCTTCTTTCACTTTTTCTAATATCTGATTATTGAGATTTTTTTATTTATTTTGAGATTTCTCGTCTACCTTCCTCGTTCTTCTTCTCTTTACATTACTGGATTTTTCTTGTTGACTCTACTATTCTTTTTATTTTCTCAGTTCGTCCAATCTTTTTCGTTCGACGAAGGTAGGATCAAGCAAATGTTTAACATAGTCCTTTTTAGAAAGACGAATAATATATTTTTCGTACATTTTGTTGTACTCCTTTTCCATAAACAACTGATCATTTAATTTCTTAGCACAATTTTAGTTCACTTGAATATTTCTCATTAGTGGAAACTAATTATAGAGATATTTTTATTGTGCTTTTTGATCTTGAAAGAGAGAGTAAACTTCATGTTGGTTGCTATTTTCTAGTAAATGATCTTTGTCCTCTAAAATAGAGTCTAATGAACAGGTACTGTTTGCATCATCTTCTGTCTAAATATAAAATTAAAATCAGTTTAATATCTATATAAAATCTGTTTTAAGATTTAAAATGTTATTTTTTTATTTTTATTCTCCGATTTGCCCCTTTATCCAAAATTTAACTAAAATCATTTTTGTAAATTTCTAAGCATTTAGTTTTAAATTTTATTAATTCACCTCTCAAACCAAATTAATATTTATTAGTCGTATAGATAATAAATAACCTTGGAATAAATCAAGGATTAATTAATTTGTTTGTTGGTTTGCCCAATTGGGTTAAAATACATTTTAAAAATATATTTTTTTATTTATTTTTCTAAGTATTATATGCATTTTCGTTATTATTCATTTTCTTATGGATTATGCCAGAGTTAATCTGTAATTCGAAGTACAAAATAGAAATTCGAATTTTACAAAAATGAACAATACAATGTAATTAAATAAATTGACAAGTATGGATTATGATTTTGGTTTAAAAATTTTTGGTTTATTTTGGTTTCTTTATATTTTTTCGGTCTTTAAAAGCGGGCCAAGTATCTCTTTGTTTTTGAGAGAATAGAGGGCCTACGCGGAATAGATATAAGGAGCATTTTAAGGGGGGTTTACTAGCGGTTCAATACCTGTATTCCATTGGGAATTGGGACTTAGTTTGCCTCTTATGGATTTTCTTGCTAATTTTTTGCTAGTTCGTGCTTAATAGGCTTCAGTATTAAAGTTTAATCGATTTTATAATTCATTTTGTTATTTATTTCTTAATCCCGCTAATATATATATTTTATATGAACTATAAGATAATAATCATTTTAAAGCAATAAATAATTAAATCAAACTTCCTCCCTTTATTTGTATATTTCTTAAAATAATACTTTTTAAGATAAATCATAATAATAATAAGAGAAATGATAGATAGCTATAATCATTATAACATATACATATAAATATAAGTTTTTATTGTTATTATATATCATGATCTTTAATACTGTACTTTAAGATGAATTCATTATTTTCTCTCAAAATATACATACAATTAAATCGTAAATATTACTTATTTATAAATATATACCCCTTTTAATATGTATAAACTATGTGTATATATTTAATTTCTAATCTCTTTTTTTTTATTGTTGTTATATTATATATCGGTATTAGTATAAAATAAAAATGTTACTAATTTTTTTTTTTTGAATTCTCATTTAATAATTAATTTATATATTAATTTTTAACAATTTATTGCTTTCATTAAAATTTAATTTACTTTTACTTTAACATATTATTATTTAAATACATAATTTTAATGGTGATAACAAAAATTAGTTTTCAATATTTGATTAACTATTATGAATTTGTAAATTTATATATTTTTATAATGATAATTAATTTTTTTGTATAAAATTATATTTATTTAATAAAATAGTAATATTATAATAATAAGTACAAATTAGAAAACAATATTAAAATTTTTACAAATTGCAATAATCTTAATCTTTATTAGAATAAATTAAATGATTAAAATTTAATATCAGATAGATTCAGGCCAATTTTATAAGAAAAAAAAAAATTTGTATATTATGGTAAGTAAAATATAATGATAGTAAAATAATAAAATTGCAATAATATATTTTTATTAAACTTAACTAAGCTATCAATTTATAATAATATATAATTTTGTGACTTATATTTTTTTATGATTACGTTCATTAATGACGAATATATTATTTAAATTACAATTAAAAATAATAAAAATAGAAAAAAAATATAATAAGATAAATAGTAACTTTAGATTATTTCCCTATATTTAAGCTTTTCATAATGTAGCACTAGGGAAAAAATAAGTTAACAGAATCACAAGAAATAATTCATCTTGAAATAGTGAATAATCAGTAAGACACAAACAATGTAATTTAAACAGAATTCTAAAATCTTTCAGTATTCGCAGCAGAAGAGACTTCAATTCTTCATGAAAAAAGAGCCTAGAGAGATTTGTTTAATGAAGAAGATCATTAAGCAGTTTATAGTAAAGTTAATTTATAAGAAAGTGGAGTAAATTTTTTCTCAACACATATCCGTAAATAAAGTCAATAATACTAGTAAAGTCCAGAAAGTAATCTCTAAACAAATGATGAGTTTTTATAAAAATCAAAATCAAGGGATAGTTAGCACTAAAATTCACCGAATAAAAATGAAAATTTCCAATTTTCTGGTTCGAAAGCGTAGAAAAACTCAATGAGTGATTAAAATAATTGCATTAAAAGTACCTTAATACAAACTAACAGATAAGATAATATCGAAACCGGGAAAGTTGACTGTCTATCTAAAGAAAATATATAAGAAAAAGATTTAGTTGAAAATGAACTTGAAGAGTTAGAAAATTAGTTTCCATAAATACCCGTTTAAATGGTATCATAAAAAAATATTCCCTTGAATTGTCAGGGAAGTAAAAATTTATAATCTTAGAGAAAAAATCAAGGTATTTCCAACTACAGGACGAAAACTTTTAACCATAATATTACTGGAAATGCTATAAGCGTTTATACCAATCATAATAATAATATTTTGCAAAATACGAAAATTAATTGCAGCTAGCAAATTTAGCAATAAGGGAATCAAAGTATTTCTCGAAATTTAACTCTTTTCATTAAAATATCAAGAGTTTTTAGGCACTTTCTTTCCTAAACGAGTTATAGGCAATTTAAGCGTTTATCAGTACATTTATTTTTAGAATAAATAAAATTTATTTTAATCAACTAAAAAAGTTAATTAATATAATAATAATTATTAATTAGTCATATAATCGAAGAATCATAAATGATTTAGCTTATTTTAGAATCAAAGAAAATGGATATGATAAAAAAAATATATCAATTTCTAATTTATAGGAAGAAATGTAAAGTGCAATAAAAGATAAAAAATCAGAAATCAATTTTGCGAAATAACTAAAGGAAGAATTGGGATTAAAAGATAAAACATTAATTACGAATTCTAAAAAATAATCAGGAATTCATAAATAATTATCAAAATTATCTAATTTATTTCACAATAAGTAATATTATTTTTATTTAATCTGTTCTATTATATAAATTATTTTTATATCAATTATCTTGCAAAATTAATTCTAAAATTATTAAAAGAGTTGACGCTTTGAAAACTAAGATGGAAAGAATTCCCATTTTGTATCCAACTTAGATTCTGCCAATGTATGTTAATATTATAACATCGCTGATAATTTTGATAAATCTATTTTTGTATTCCGTTCATTTTACTTTCGAATTGCATTTTAACAATAATCTGATAATTAAAATATTTTAAATGGTAAGTTTATTTATAACCTTCTTGCACATCTTTATGCAATTAAATGTGGCTTTCTATCTTAAAGGAAGAGTAACCATTTATAAGAAAAAAATAATATTCAAAACAAATGAATTTATAAATTTTTATTTTGACAGATAATTGTTAAAAGATAGCTAATATATACACATTATAAACAGACTATAGCCTTAAGCGATTTAATAGGAATGCTTACCTATATACTGAAATTGAGTTTAGGAAATGATAGTTTAGTATCTAAAATTTTAGACATAATATTTTTCGCTGAGACAATAACATTGAGAAAACTATTCACAAGAATTGAAAGAATTTACATTAATAAAGGGAAGTCTTCTCATGTGTATTAATTATTTAAATTGATGGCAAGCGGGATAGTTTTATCCCATATAATAGGGATTTGCTGGCATGGACTAGCTATTATAGAAACTAGATATTTAGATGTTGAAAGAAATTGGGTAACGGAGCAAAATGTGGACACAGAAGCCTGGTATGTAAGATATTTGTAATTAAAATTGTAATGATTTGAAAAGAAAAATTTTTTTTTTAATGTATATTTATTGCATTATTATAGATATAGTTTTTATTGGGCTACTTCAACAATGATGCTCGTGGGTAATAGTTTAATAATAAATTTATTAGTAAAAAATTTTTATATTTCACTTTATTCGCTTTAATACAGGGCCTATTGGATACAACTTTTATGAAGTACTCTTTACCACTACTACCTTATTTATTACTGGAGGTGTGTTTGCCTATATAATTAGTGAAGTGGGGCAAATTTTGCAAGCAATTAATGAGAAAAATTAGAAATACAAGAGTGATTTAAAAGCTGTAAACTAGTATTTAAATGCAAGGAAGGTCAGTTTGCAATTGGTAGGTAGTATAAGAAATTATTTAGAATATCTTTTCGACTGCTACGACACCATGCAGTCTAATGAAGAATCAGAAAAAGTGTTGGGAAAATTGCCGGATATTTTATAAAAAAATATTAAAATGGAAATAGGAAGGGAAATCTTGCCTAAATTCAAATTTATCACCGAATCTTTTTCAGAAGAGACATAAATTAATGTAATAATAATATCATTAAATTGTATTTTGTTTTATTAATATGCCTTTTATAGTTGGTAGAAATACTCAGAGAAAAACAATATATTCCTTCTTAAACCATTTTTAGATAAGAATAATAGTAAGATGTCGCAGTGTACTATCTAGCCCAGGGTGAAGTTTCGCTTTAGTACAAAGGACTGTATAAAAGTTAAGCTCCCATAATAAAAAATATTTAGTAACAAGTTTATTTTTATTAATTTAACTTTAAATAACCAATCCTATTAAAAAAGAGAAGGAGAAGTCTTTGGAGATCTTAATTTTTTTACGGGATTAGATTATCAATATTCCGCCATTTGCCTAAGCCCATGCACCATTTATAAAATAAAAAGAAAAGGATTTTTAAAATTGATAGAAAATTAGAAAGTCGACAAACAAATATTTTGTTAAATTAAAGATGACTTGTCTATTAAATAATATAGCTATATTTATTAAAGATAGTGTTAAATATGCGATTCCTCTTATCACCAGGTAAAAAATACAAAAAATTTTACTATAATATATAAAAACATCAAACAATAATAATATTGATACATAAATAGGAAAACTATTGTAATAGAGTTAACTACAATCCCAATAGACTATTTTTAATTTGCAAATATGAACACAAAGGAACTCCTCAAGTACGGTATTTTTAATAAAGAAGCAGACCGAAGTATTCTACTCATTCTTATTTGAATAAAAATAAGTAGGCTATTTAAGAATTAGAAAATAATTACGATTTATGGTCTATGAAAGTACTTTAGTTAATAAATATTTTTTTTTAAATCAAAATTTTACTATTCATTTTATATTAAAAGATTAAAAAAACTGAAATGAACAAAAAAGAACAAATAGAAGACAAATTATATACAGCTTATGAAGAAACTGTTGATATAATTGAAAAATCTTTATAAAATAAGATAAACAATCAGGGTGAAGGAGAAGGTTATTTTGGGTACGACGACGATGAGTTTCACATTTAATAAACATTTGAAGATGATGATGAAGACTACCTGGATTAGGAAGAATAGTCTATGTATGATGAAGAAGAATAAAAAGATAAATACTAAAGCTTCATAGACATAAATGAGTAATAAGAGCAGTCTTCCAAATATATAAAATAATAAACCTAATCTTACAGAATTGTAATTAAAAAAATAATTTTATTAATTTTAACAAAAAAGTGTAAAAATATTTTAAATTTTTTAGAATCGAGATAACAAGCAATATGACTCAAAAATCAACTTTGATTAAGGAAGTAGCATAAGAATAAAGGAAAAGGGAGATTAATTGAATTTACAATAGCAATCAAATTTTGGGAAAAGTCAGATAATATACAGTCCTCTAAAGGAATAAAGTGCATCACTTATCAATTTAGAGTGTGGATAGGGAAATAATAATGGCTCTAAATTAGATGTTTTAGATAATATATCTGTATCCAAACTATAAGTATAAAAGAGGCATTCCACTCACAGATCTTCAGAAAATTAAGTTGATGATGATTAACGTTCCTCCAACTAAACAATGAATACGGGAGGAACAATGAAGCAAACTATAAATCCAAAAAATAAGCAAAGAAGAAATACTTTTGTACTTGGAATGAATACAAACCCTAAAAGCGTCAATTTTATGGATATATCTTCCCAATCGAATATTTATCAAGAATAGTATATGAACTAAAGTAATTTACTTCAACCAAAAAAAAGGAGACAAGGAGGAGACCTGAGCATAGGATTCGATACTTAGGCTTTTTAAAGAATGAAATCTAAACATTTGGGAGCTTTTCAATCAACTAGTGTTCATAATCCTGTTGTTCAAATTGTTAAAAGTTACAATGATCACAATTTTATATGGAAATAGTTTGAAAGAATGGAAAATTTTAAGTAAGAATATTATAATAAATTTTGTATTTATTTGATTAGTATTCCTATTTTTAAAGGCACTATAAAGTTTGTTTTAACTACAAATTTAACTTGATAAAATATTATAGCATTTTAAAAAGAAAGAGAAAGAAATTGTAAAAGGCGAGTGGAGAAAATATGGAGGATAAGGTAATGCAAACTTAAATAATGTATAATTAATAACTAAAATATTTATATATTTGTTCAGACTGCCAAATATACTTAAGCCAAATTAAATAGAAAAAAATCTAATTATTAAAATATAACTAAATGAAATAAAAAAAAAAATTTTCCATATGCCAAAATACTAAAAATACCACAAAATGTATTTTTATAAATATATTTTATTATATAAAAAAAATGCAGGATTAATTTTCTGATAAATATATTATATATTAAATTATTTTTAAACTAATTAACTTTATTATTACCTTTATTATATATATCTAGTATAGAATGATTTAAGTTTTCTATTTAGAATTTCCAATAAATAGTAATTTTGCTTGTTAATGAGTTATCATTTCCAAAGAAAAATTAAAATCAATAATTCATTTAATACTGGTAATATATTTTATAAATAATTAATCAATAAAAATGAAGGAAGCAATAAAACAAAAATCTCATTTTTATGTAAAACGAGCTATTTTTATTTCCACAATCATATAGCTACTTACACGAATAAATTCTCAAATCAGTATAAATGTGTATCAAAAATACGAGAAGATTCAAAATAAAAATTTAGAATAATTTTCATTTACAATTCCATCTGAATATTAAAACAAACATATGTTAATTTAACTTGAGTTAAAAACCATTTCGACTGATTTGACTTAAAAGGTACTATTCGTAGCCAGCGATAAACTACCATCTTTTGATGTATAAAATGATATAATGACATCGGAATTTTCAGTAAAATTAAAAAATTCCCTAACCTTCTTTGATTTTGATGCATATTCTTAGAGACTCCCTCTTCATTAAATTAAATTAAACCCCTTTAGTTCTCTATAAACACAGTAAAATTAAGGATATAGAGTTTTAAATAAATTTAGAAAATTAGACACCCAACAATAACAACAATTATATTTGGGTAAATATGATTTTTATAAAAGTTATATACTTAAATATAATTCACTTTTATCCTTTTTAATATATTTAAAAAATTATAAAAACTATTTTTAATAGCATATAAGAACTGTAATTATTTTTATGATAGGTGTATTTATTTAAGACAACAAATCATTTTCCTTGGAATATAGTATTTCGTTTTAGTTTTATTCAATGGAAACTTGTCCTAGTGAATGCAGCAAAAATTTTGGGACTTGTGGATCTTAGACGTAATATAAATGTTAGTGTTCAAAAAACATATAGTTTGGAACTGATTGTTCATCGACAGCCATATAGTTGATAGATAATAAGCAAGTGAATATATAAACAAATCCTGGTAAATTAGATTAATAAAATTAATAGATATTATTATTTTTTATTTATATAAGATTTTTATTCATAGGAGGATGGATTTATTTCCTTATGTATTTATAAAATGGGCAATAAGATTACGAAATTACTGTTGGAAAACATCTGATCCAGGCAGGATTATCGTTTTATTTCGATGGAATAAGTAGAGGTTCTAAACCCAATTTTATAGGAAATTATTATGATATTTCAATTTCCCAAAAAGATATATTCTATCACATTCCTTAAAAATATATAGAATAAAACATATAATAGAATAATAAATACTTAAAAGTCATTTTAGGATATTATTAATATTCTACTGAAGAACAATAATAAAACTTATCAGAAATTATAAGTATAAAGTTTAAAATGCTAAAATCTTCAAAGCCTAAAGAAGATGATCAGGAAATTAATTTATATCTGTATATAATATTAGGGCTAGTGGGATTGTGTGTTTTGATGTAAACATTTTTTTTAATTTTTTTAATTAATTCATCTATTAATTATACTTTTCATAGGTTCATTATAGGGTTTTTTGCCAAGGGTTATATATAGGATCAAAATAATCAAAGGTTATAAAGAGTATAAAGAGCCTCTTAACAAGAAGTCTAGGAGTAGGAAACAATAAATATAGAAGCGATCGAAAAATATATGCCTGAGATGGAATTCAGTCAAATAAATAATCAAAAATTCTATTTATAACATTTGCAACAATAGCATAACAATAATTTTTCGAGAGAATAATCTCTGATATTCTCTCCACCAGCATCAGTGCAAAACATGGTAATAATTCCGTCACAAGGCAACAATTAAAACTAAGAATTGCAGGAATAGAATGAAGAATGCCCTATTTGTCTCTCTGACTTTGCACCTAACTCTTTAGTTCGAAAAAGTGTGTGCAATCACATATTTCATAAAGAATGCATAGATAAATGGCTGCAAAGAAATGATAAATGCCCCATATGCAGACAGAGTTTTTTGAAATCAGAACTTGAAAAATTAGAGGAAATCAAATTGAAAAAAATACTATAATAAGAATAGACTGAAAAAGTAGAAAATTTAGAATAGTTTCATAATTAATAATAATAAGGCTAAAATAGTCAATCCTAATATATCAATTCTACAAATTTTAATAATAATTAGCAATAATATAATGATAATTTTGAAGAGTATCCTAACGAAGATTCTATGGTTCCTGTTATAGGTGATGATATTTCCCCTTAGAAAAAATCATCTTAACAAGAAAATATATAAAAAGATTAATTGCCTATCCCACAAGTGCAAATTGATTAAAATCAATAATTGACAGATCGCAAATAAGATTCACTATTACTTTCGAGTAACGCTACCCGATCAATTAGACACTATAGAGGGAAACGGCCGAGTTAAAATGTTTTGTCAATTTCAGTTTCTCCAAATATTTCTGGTATATGTCCTGTTATAAGTCCGAGTCCTTAAACTCAATCGAATTTTTTATTTTCTCCAAGAGATGAGTTAGATAATTTTATATCCCAAGATAATTAACTAATTTATAATAAAAATGGTGAAGAATCAAAATAAAATTTCAGTAAAAAATCAATGAACTAAACTAAAATAATAGAGTAATTGATAATGAATAGTTCAAATGGGTCTGATGTTATTATCAAATAAGAGGATGAAGATGAGGAAAGTTAGATTTAAAAGCCATCTATTTTTAAGGCTTAATATCTCAAAAACTCAAATAATGAACATAGTAACAGAGATAGGAATTACAGTACTAAGATAACTGATTACAATAAGAAAATAAAATAATAAAATTAAAATAGAAAATAAGAAAAGCAAAGTGTTCCTTTATTATAGCTAAATCATATTGTTTAAAATTAAAACTAATCTTATTCTGCCCTTTCCCCTAGCTATATGGGAGTGTCGGGATAGGCATCACCATAATATTTGTCTAATTTTAGTTATGATGGCTTTTCTAACAGAAGCTTACTATTTTAAAAAGATAATGAACATCCTAATTTAAATGAAATTGTGAGTAAAGAAGGTAGTTCTGAACTATATTATAATAATAACTAATTGAAATTGCAAGCAAGGAGAGGGTCTTTTTTAAAATATAAACGATAAAGAAATGCATCAAAGCCAGCTGAGCAGAAATAAGAATTACAAAATATTGTAACAAAAGAAATTGTTATAAAAACTGTGGATGAGAAAACAATAAATTAATAATAGTGAAATCTATATAAATATAAATTTATATATATATAATTTTATAAAATTTTCCTAATAAAATTATATTTCTAAAAGCGAAATTTAAATAAATTTTATTAATATAACATATACAACAAACTTTATACAAGTTAATAATCATATATTTCTTCTTGAGTTTCTACTAACCTTTGTAATACTTGATTTTCTTCTTTATGCAGCATGTATTTAGCTAGATACCAATTACTTTCCCCTTTCTTACTAATTAATTTAAATACTATTAGTTGGTCTACTATGAGAAATATTATTTGCAGTTGAAGTTCTTTTATTTTATGAAAAATTTTACTAAATCATCTAATTTAACCCTTATACAGCACCTATATTTCCATTTTATTCTAAAAACATTTAAAGGCCCTCATTTTAATACTATTGAAATGAAGAAGTTGAAATATATGAATTCTTGGAAGAAGGACGGTTATTATTGCCTATAGAAGGGAGTTATTATTATTATCCTACTCCTCCTATGCTTCTATTACTTTATCTATGTATTCCATTTTGGCTATTTTAAGATTAGGGTCCTTGACTCTAAGGTTAAATAGAGTAGCTCTTTTTATGCTATGGGTTATTCAATTAATTATTTTATTAGCTTATTTAGCTGATGTCTTAAGCTGTAGAATACATTTTTTTTTAATGTGAAATTCTAAATTTTTATGCTGATTCCCTCATTATTTTATTATCAGGAGAGTTTTCCTTAAACTATTTTTATTATGAAGAACCTCGAATTGAGGTAACAATATGGTTAGAATTCTTCTAGCTTATAGATTTAGTTTTTTTTATTTATTATTATTATGCAGGTTACTTATAATGAATAGAGCTTTAAGACTTTAATTGTTGTTATTTTTATTTAATTGATTGTTGTTATTGTTGCTATTATTATAGAACTTATAAATTTGCAGATTATTTTTTCTATAATTGTTATTTTTCCATCTATTTTTCTTCTTCTAACATATTTAACTATTTTTAATTTAAATCTATGCTAGGCTACTATTATAATTTTTTTTATTGATTCAACTTATCTAAATCAAAACCACCTCCTGTCAATATACTTTTTTTCTAACTTCTTTCTATCGCATCTCGAATTTTTTTTTCTTCTTAATCTTTCAGAAACTTTTCATAAGCCTCCCTGGCTCTATCATCTTTTATATTAAAATATTAAAACTATCTATTATTTTATATTTTTTTAAAAAAAAATCCTAACCTGTTTCTTCTCTTTTCTTCTTCAAATTTTCCTCTTCTTCTCTCTTTAGTCTTTCATTTTCCTCTTTCTAAAGGTGTTTTTTTAATTATTTTTATTTTTATTCTTCCCTTTCTCTAATTAATCTCTAGCATCCAAAAAATATAAAAATGAAAAATAATTAAAAATTAAAATACCTCTTTCTCTTTTTCCTCATCCTTCTTTTGTTTTATTTCTTCTTCACTCTCTCCTATTTTCAATTCGAATGGACATTTATTTAATATTTTTTCATTCATTAGTACATAAAATTAATATGTATCTTTAAAATTATATTAAAATGTTAGCTTGTTTAATCATCATCTTGCTAAATATATAAATAATAAAAAAAAAATTACTCTATGCTGGAATCACTATACTAAGAGTAAATATTGAAGGATCTTCCTCATTTTTTATTAATGTATACTCTGATAAATTTTCTGTAAATATTTCATCACAATATATTTTAGCTTCATTCTATAATTTTCTCTTTTACTAAGAAAATGTTTGACTGGATTATTCTAGACCTTTATTATCAATCTCTTATTCCTTTTAAAATATTTTTATTTGTTATATATTAATATTAAAAATCATATAATTTTAAATAACCTGTGTTATTAATGAAATGTGAAATCTTAAAGGAACAAAAGGATCTAACCCATATGGCCCTAAATCATCTTTCAATTATATTTCGAATTCAATCTACTAAAAAGTAGCTAATTATTAATCTTCTTTCAAAACAATTGTAGTTAGGTCTGAACGGGGTAATGTCTTTTGATAAAGCTATATGCCACTAAAGTTTTAATGATATAAAATAATATCTTAATTTATTTTTTAAATAATTTAATTTATTACTGTCCTACAAGTATATTTCTAAAGGTTTATCCTTTTAATTTCTAATTTAGTTTAAATTTTATCGTCTACTCCATGTCCCAAACAAATGATCGTCCTTTAGAATCTAAGATATGCATTTCTCTTTTTTTATATTAAAAAATATTTAATAATTGCTTCTAAAATTTATTTTCTAAAATATATAATTATATATAATTTTACTAATTGTAATAATCTGCTTTTATCCCAAAAACGTCTTCCTAAAATTCAGCTTCTTTCGGGATAGAATATTGGGCTATTTTTAAAATTTATAGAAATTTTATTATCTTCTATATTAGATAGCTATAGTAATTTATTTTTACTCGAAGCTGAAATTTTTCCAGAAATATAAACTTCTCCAACTGAATTTATCATAAAACTTGAATTTTCTTTTGCAGAAACTGAAATAATTGTGTAATATTATAATGACTCCATCTTAATAAATTCCGTAAAAAACTTTAAAATTATAATATTTTAGCAATAATTTTTAATTTGGAATTAACATTTATTTTACAGATTGAGTTTCTGAACATCCACATTATCCATATTTATTATCTCCAAATACAAAAACCTTGCATAAAAAAAATATTATTGAATTTTATTTTTTTATTTTATCATTTTTACTTTTCCCTCGTCATTCAAAGCTATTAGATGATTTTAACCTGCTCTAATTTGTTTTATTTAACCATTTTATGGAAGATTAAGCTAAACAAATAATATTTCGTATAAATATGCAAATTTTATTATTCTGTAAATATTTAAAATTTACTTCTATTATAGAATTTGATTTCATTATATTTATAGGGTTGTCAGGAGAATTAGGAAATGTTTATAAGGACCCAACAAAATAAGCTAAATTTATAGAAATTAAAAATAAAAAATTACATAATATTTTAAATTATTTAAAATAATATATACCTTTTTAAGTTATATTATTATGGCCTATATAAAACTTCTCTCCCCTGTCTATAGAGTCAATGTTTGGAAATTAATTTTTCATTTTTTCAATAGATTTAAGGCCAGACAATGTCATATCCCCCCATTCATAAATCTCTCCTTTTGAACTCATAGCATAACTTAAATTTTTATAAGCTCCCACTTCTATTAATATTTATTTAAATAATTTTCGGGTAATTTACATTATTTTATTATTGTTATTACTTTTTATTTGTTTTCCAGAAAAGTATGATATAACAGTTGGAGTTTGAATGGAATTAACAGATTCAGGTAATCCATTGAATTAACCCTTATTATTTTATCCCCATCCCAATACCTCTGTGCCCCCATTACAACTGTGAATACCTTCGCAATAAAAATTCGGCTCAAATAAATTGGCACAACTGCATCCTAAATTATTTGTAAATAATATTCAAAGCTAGATTAGTAAAATCATAAAATATTTACCTGTCACTAAGGCTAAAACATGATTTTCACCGCAGGCTATTGATAAAATTTGTCTGTTTCTTAATTCAGGTATCACTTATGCCTTCTTTTCTCTTACTGATTTAAAATCTGTTTCACCTAACTTGTTGTATTAAAATTAGCTTGAAATTTACCGTAATAACATATATAATTAATATATACACCACAATTTGCTGAATTCCCAGTCACAAATAGATATTCTGTAATATTTTTTTCTTATTGTTAGGTTTTTATATTGAAACTTAGCTAAACATCTAAAGAAAGTTTTTTTATTACATCTATTTCGGTTTCTGTCCACTTTTCTTCGCTGTCCTAAACAAAGATGTAAATGAATAATATTTCTAACAGATAATTTAAATATGCTTATTATATACAGAATTAGAATTGTGTTTCGAAAGATAAAATGTCTATCCTATAACTCTTTAAATTTCCATATAACCATTCCACAGCTGTCCATTTCCTGCAAGTGACTTATTTTATTTTTGCAAATTAATTTAATTATATATAATTTCTAAAAATATTTATCTACCTATCCATATAATATTTTAAGTTATAATTATTAAGGGGAAATTTCATTTGTATTAATGTATTTTTTGCATAAATTTATTGTTTCACCATATTATTGCAACTAAATCATATACTAAGCTCTACTAATTGCATATTTGATTTTTTCTTTATTTGGAATATCTAAATCTATTTTGGTAAAAATTTTTTTAAAAATATTCCTTTTAAACAAGTATTTTTTATTTTAATACCTAATATATTAGCTAAAACCATAGAACATTGCTTAGGGTTATTTATTTTTATTGCTTTTTCTAATTCTTTTTCAAGTTCTTTAATAGTTGCAAATTCTCCTCCTGCCACATACCCTGCCGGCTAATTAAGTATGTTATTATAATTACTGAGTATATATTTATAATTTGAAATTAAAATATTATAGATTATAAATAAATAAATAATACTCCTTTCTTCTGTTTAGGGTTTTTTAATTTAAGTTCTTATTATTTTATCTCTTTTTCGGTTATTTCCACTTAATTATAATTAAATTAAAAAATGTAGAATAATATTTGTAGCTTTAATTTTTTAATTTAAATTATTTTTTA
Organism: Miamiensis avidus; assembly: GCA_037039885.1. NCBI lineage: Eukaryota > Ciliophora > Oligohymenophorea > Philasterida > Glauconematidae > Miamiensis > Miamiensis avidus. Next base: position 48,342 of record JAWVGU010000154.1, read on the forward strand.
TGTTTTAAAAACATTCATAATTTTTTTTTTTTATTGTTTATTTACATCCTCTTTCTTTAAATAATTATAATGCATCAATTTCTGAAAAATCTGAAGGAAACTATGGAGCTTTTCTCGCTTTATTTTTGTTTTAGTGTTAGGGATTTTCGTCTGATTCATCACTACTGCTATTTTCTTATATTTCATACATCTTATATAGATCAAATAGTTTTTCACTTCGGAATGTGATTTTAATAAGAAATTATTTAAAGTATTTAATAATCTATGTGAAGGAATATTTTTAGTAATAGTAAGTATATAGTTATTTTTAATTTTAAAATTTAAAGAAAAAGAAAAAAATTATTTGTAATAAACTACTAATATAAGAAGATCATGGAAATATAATTTTGTATTCATAATTTTTTTCATTTTTAGTATATGTTGATAATAATTATAATTAAATATATAAACAGTTATTTTAATATTTTAATTTAACAAATAAATATTGTAAACATAATTTATTATTTTATAAATTTTCCTATTTTTTCTAAAAATTAACAATAAAATATTGATCCTTTTTTTATTAAGCGTATATATATTATTCTTTTATTAGTTAAACTTAGATACTAATTATAAATAAACTATTAATTTATAATATAGGCTTGAATATAATAATTATATATCTATTTATAAGTCAAATCATTTATTAATTAAAGCATCATTTGTTATTTGCAATGACAGTTTAAAATTTATAAATATAATTTAAATATATATATATAACAGTTTATAAAATAGTATACTATATTACTTTATAAAATTAACTCTATATTTATAATTTATGTTCTTTTTTCCCCATTTTTTATATAGTGAGTTTATTTTTTTATAGTTTGCTAATAAATATTAATTATTTAACAATTAATTCTCAGCAATATATTAAATACCAAATTAAGTCATTTTTATGTATTAGAATTAAAAGAGTTCTTTTCATAAACAAAAAATAATATATGAGAATTTAAAATATGAATCAATATTTTTATTTCATTATTATTCATTCTTCCCATCACCTTTTAATACATTTTTATCATTATTTTAGGGTTATAAATATAGAAATTTACGAAATTTATTCCAAATTTTTAACAAAATTGAGGACTTTAAAATTTACTTTCCAATTCTTTATTTATCCTTTTTTTTGTTTAGAGATAAAAATATTTATAAATTTTAAAAATATTTACTATATTTACGTAATATGTGAGTAAAACAATATTATTTTTTAGAATAATAAAAATTAATGGAATTAGTTTATTAAGCTATATTTAGATTATTTTTTAATTTTTCTTATCCAAGTAATTATTATGAAATGAATTAATAATACCACTTTTTATATTGAGAATATATGATAATAATTTATTTTAAAATAACTTTTTAAATATGACTATTAAATTAATTTAAAGTGTGTATGTATATACAAACTTTTGATATAAAGATCAAAATATTACTAATTCTAAGATCAATATATGAAAAAAACTAAGAAATTTTGTAAGCATTGTAAATATAATAATAATATTTATTTATATTTTTACACTAAAAAAATAAATTACTAATCAATTTTTATTATTAATTTTGAAGTAAAAAATTCTAATATGACGAATTAAATTATATTTAAAAATAAAATAAAATTATTAGGTATATAATATAAGTTTCAAATAAAAAATGAGATAAGGATTTGTTTTATAAAAAAATATGGGAAAACTTTGATTAATCTGTTTTTTTTATTTTATTCTTTAATAAATAGCATATATATATACTTTAATAATATAAATAAATGTAGAGATATAAAATTTAATGATAATTTTATCCACTCACTTTTTACTAATTATATACATAAAAAGTGATTTTTATTAATAATTAATTTAATTTATTGTATGTATGTTAGATATAATATAATAAAAATAATGTAAATGGAATAATATTTATGTATATATATATATGTTTATGTTATCTAATGTAATGTGTATTAGTTTAGGGACAGAAATATTAGAGTAGAAAGATTATCTCACAATTATCTTCTATTTCTAATTTCATAACTTTCAATTTAAGATTCTATAAAAAGTAGTATAATTTCTACTACCTTCAACAAAATTTGGCAAACAAGTGTAAACAGCTTCTTTACTTTCAAAAGTTCTATACATTTTGTTATTTAGAATACTCATAGTAGCTCTGCTTAAGAAAAAGTTTTCAGAAAGAATTTGAACTCTGTAACTAATTCCCCATAAAATTCTGAAGGTTTCGATATTTTTTTTTTTTTTACTTTTTAATTTTTTCTATTTCTCTCCATTCAGAACACTTAGAGCAGAGTTGATTTGATTTAGAAGTACATTCCAATTCCATTTATTCTATTTCCTCTAATTTAGCTTATTTGTTGACATTACATTTGCAGATTAACTTGTTTTTGTAAACATCTTGCAAATGAAAGTATAATTAGTTGTACATATTCAAAGGAACATGAGAGGTGTTGACTCTTTTCATATTTCTTGTTCTCTTTCTTGGGTTGTTACATTTTTTGTTATTAACCTAAGATTGCATGAAGGCCATTTTTTTGACGGTTTGACTTGAGGAAAAGGAAACGACTCCTTCTAAATCTTCTTCTTCCTCTTCTACTTTAGCGGGTTTAAAGGTAGATGTTGAGATAGAATTTTTGGGAGATTGCATATATGAGATTTCAGGACTTTGTTCCTTCATTATTTGGGTGGTGTCAGAGTTATCTTCATTGAGAGATGTGTGCATAATAGATTTTTATTATTGTTACTATACTTGGTGGGTTGGTTTGTAAGTTTGGGTTGCTGGCAAATTTGTAAATAATAGTGGGATACCCATTTATTAATTTTAAAACATCAGTTGATTATTTGTATTAATAAAATTGCTTTAGAGTATAGAATCCTCCAGTTTAACTCCACAATTTTCAAAATTAGTTATTCTAGACTCTTAATTTACAAAGCTTCCAGATATTTATCCAAAATTAGACTATTATAAGACAATAATAGGTTTAAAAACTTATTTTTTTCTTTGGTTTTAACTTAAATCAGCTTAAACTTCAAATTAATTTTGACTTTATTGTATTTTTCCTGCTTCTAATCTCTTCTATTTTAAAGATATCTATCCAAAAAGAGTCTAATATTCATTGTAGGAAGAGATGGGACTAGGGGCAGTTTAAATTTATGAATTCAAATAGATTGCAGTTTGGCAGTATTATTAGCTATTATTTTATTAAAGTTATTTACTCTTCATTTTTTAAGTGCAATTAATAATAATTTTATAATAATTTAATGTTGTTTATTTTTTTTTTTTTAATATTGTTTTTTATGTTATGGGGATTTATAAATTAAATATTTTTTATACGGTTTGACTAAGAGATATTAGTGCTTTTTAAAATCAATTCCAAGCATGAAATATATTAATTATCTCTTCCTTTAAAAACATATTAAAAAGTATATAAATACCATAATAATCAAAAAAAAAGACCTATAAAAATTGGTAATAATGGGATAATCTATTATTTTTAATATTTTATTAAAGTTATATGTAGTTTTCTTGTTTTGTATAACCATTCTGATATGATAATTGTAATAAAATGTTAATTTATGTAATTTAATATTTACTTGAAAAATATGCATTTTATTTTTCTTGTTTAAATTTAGCTTAATAAGTCAGTGTTTTACATTAAGTAATTTATTTTCGCGTTGGTAATTTATTGAAAATAAATTAACTTACAATATTAGAACTTGATAATATTTATAATTATTCTGCAGGTACAAATTAAAGTTCTTTTTATTAATATATTTTTTCTTTTGTTTAAGCTATTTTCTCTAGGTAATCAATCAAAATTGTTTTTAACTGACTTCATAAATTATAACTAGTAAAATTAAGCATTTTTATAGATTTGTCCCTTGTCTCTTAAGTTTTCTTCTATAATTTCCCAATACTTTTAATTACGTCTCTAATTATAGGTAAAAAATTGTGATAGACAATATCTAGAAATTATAAGTTTATTAATTTATTAATTCATTTTATTATGACTTCAATTATCTATAATATGTTAGAATCTGCATGAAACTATAATTAATTATTAACAGAAAAATATAGTTGTAGTTTTATTTTTATTAACAATTATACATATCCATATAGTAGTGTAAACATACATATATCAAGTTTTATATATATACTTTTTTTCCTATTTATTCACTAAATAGCTTCTTTAAATAATATGTTTTTTTTGAATTATTTAAACTCATAATTAGTCACTAAACAATTTTTTATTTAAATACATAATTTAATTTATAAACAAATTCGAGAAGAAAATTGTATCTTAAGCAAGCAATTTCAAATTGATTATTCAATAAATATAATAAAATCATTCATTACATCTTTATTCCTGCAAAAATTCCCAATTTATTTTTAGTTTTCTTATGAATAACCATTATTCTTTTTTTTTTAGATGTTTTTATAACCACTGGGATAATTATACTTTTTATTCAATACATTTATATAATTACTTAAATCATAATAATATGTATATATTTAGAATTGATTTTTTAATATAATTACTATTTAAAAATAACATGGCCAAGGAAAATAAAAAAACAGATTTTTGATTAAATTCAAGAGTTTAAAGGAAGTTAATATTTCTTTTTACTAATCTGAATTCATTCTTTTTTTAATAATTCTAATGCTTTCCAGTATAATTAATAAAATTAATAATTTAATTAATTGGAGTCTATAAACAATCTATATATTAATTTAATTGCAAATTTTTTTTATTTCATGAAAATATAAAACACTTGAATAATATTATTAAATAAAGAAATAAACCATAATTATAATTTTATTACAATGAATTATTCATAAAAAGACGGGTGAATAATATAAAAATTATATTTATAAATAGTTCTTTAGTATATTATTTCATTTTGGTTAATATTTGAAGTCATGCAAATTTACAACAATGAAAAAAAAATTCCGGTTTTATTAATACTATTTAACAAATGGTGATATAATAAATAAATATACTTATTATCAATATAAAAAATTTCTAAACCTTCTTATACATATGCTAAAATGGCATTATTATAAGTAATATTACGTAGTTATATGAGAATTAATTTTATTAATAACTATTCCTAATCTATATATAATTCCATATTAATTTAAAGAAATATTATAAAAAATACATAAATATTATCATGCTTTCTAAGAATTTTAGAATTAAAATTACTAATAAATTGGAAAGAAAATAAATGGATATAAATTTAAATTCTAATTTATCCTAGCTAATTTTAAGTATATAAATATTGAATATGGAGATTTTTTTAATTTACTTTTCATAAGCAGAATAAAATCAAAATAAATAAATTAAATAATTGTATAATAAACTTGCTGATTTAAATTTGTTAAAGTTATTAGAAATAACAAGATTTAATATAAAATGAAGTTTTACTTAATATTTCTTCTTTTTTTTTTTTTTTAGAAAACTCTTCTTAATTAATAAATAAAAGTACATTAGCTAATTAAAAATTTGTTGAAATTTTAGTTATTTATCCCATACATATTAATTTTAATTAAAAATATTTAGAATTCTTTAGCCATAGGAATAAAAATAAAGGAACTTATAACTTTCTAATGCAATATTAATTTAGCTTTAAATTTTGTTATTTTTAAAGATAAAATATNTTATTTTATCATATTTAGTTTTTTTACTTACTATAATATTATAAATCAAAAATATGTAAAGTTTAGTAAGCTATTAGCCTTAAGGTAAAACTTAGGATATTTCAATTAAAATTAACCATAAAAATACTAAAATATCATATTCATACTAAGGTTTAATAATTTTATGATAATTTAAAATTACTTTTTTAATATATTTTTATTCACTCATAAATTGTGAGAGTATATTTCTAAATATAATGCTTGTTTATACAAAAGAGTAAAAAATTATCTCTGGAAATTAGAATTTAATTGTACTCACAATAAAACTTTAAAGTCAAATTCACTTTAAAATTTTTCATAGTGGAGAAATAGCAATAGAAGTAATTATAACGACAAATAATATCTAATTTATTATTACTATATTTAGAATAACCTTATCATATTACCGATTAAACTATTCTAATATATGAAAAACATATGATATTCTAAATCAGTGATTATAAAAAAAATATAAAATATTTATCATAAATAATTTTTATTTATCAAATCAAAATATTGTTAGAATTATTTAATATAATACCAATTATAATCAATTTTATTATCAAACCATTGAATGGAAAGTTGATAAACTTTATTGCTAATATACTAAAAAAAAAAAAAATATTTTAGTATTATAAAGTTAAAAAAAAAATTAAATAATTTGGATTATATAATTTTCAACTATTAAAATTTATAAACCCTAATCACCAATAAATATTATTATTACAATATATTTAAACTAATAATTACTAAAAATATTTATTTTAATGTATAAATAAAAGCAATACAATAATATAACCTCAAAAATTATCCTATACAAATATATATAATTTCTAGCCTTAGACAAAATTAGTTTGAAATATTATTAATTTATTAAATAACTCCTAATATATATTTCTAAACAACGTAATACTATTTATATACAAAAAATTGTTGAAAAATGATTAATGAAATATAATGAAGCAGTTCTTTTGCTTTTTCAAAGTTTGTCAGATATAAATTTTTTATATTTCTTTAAAAAAACCGTAGATATTTATATAATGATAAATTAGTTTATTTATTATAATTTTGTTGAAAAATATGAAATAATATATTTTGATAAATAAATTTTTTCATACTATTTTTAATATGAAAGTTTAAGATAATTCTAGCAGTATCGTATAGGTTAGACATCTTTTTCTAGAATGATATTTAGTTTAATTTTGCTTGTTCTAGAAATAATACCTGGTACCAATAGTATATGATAACTTTTAAATCTATCAGATATTCATAATAAATTTAATTGATGGGCAATAAATATTTTATTTTAAAATTCATATGACAATATTGTAAATAAAAAAAATCATAGATAGTATTTGAGATTGAATACTTACTTTTGAAACATCTGATAGGAAAAAATTTACAATTATTTTTAATTTTATTATAAATCATTATTATATGGCGGAATTAATTACCTGTAATTATTTTATTGTCTATTAATTTGATTTTTATAATTATAATATTATATATATATATTACTTAAATTTAAAAACAACCAATACTCACCTACATTTTATTAACTATATATCATTTAAAATGGCAACTTTTGCAGACCAACTAATACTGGCAGCTAACGAAAATGACGAAGAATTAGATGATGATTATGTCCCAGTAGACAAGGAGGAGAAGGAGTTTGAAAAGGAATAATTATCAAATATGCCTGAAAAGTAGAGAAAGAAATTGGAAAAAAAATTTAAAAATTAAGAAAAAAGATAAAAAATGATTCAAAAAGCTTGGGAACAAATACTAGAAGATTAGAAACAAAATTTTGAAAAAGCTAAATAATAAAGTACTCATCGAGAATAATAAGCGATTAATTCAGAAGAAAATAAATAATAATGTCTCTAATTAGCCAAGTAAATACAAGAAGATCTAAGAAAAACTGAAATTAAATTAGTTAGATTTGCTGGAAAAGACTTTTTGGTTGATGATAAGGGAAATATTATGCAAGAAGAATATAAAGAAAACAAAGCAAAAAATGCAAACAAGGAAGAAATAGATAAAGGCTCTGAAAACTAAGATAAATCACTTATAAAGGTTTAATAGGGGTTCAAATATATGAATTTTTTAATGGAAAAAATAAAAACTAAAGCGAAAACCTTAAATTCTCTAAGTAAATCCAAATATGATTGGAAAACTTATGCCAAAAAAGAAAAAATAGAAAATCAATTAGAATAAAATCGTAAAGGAGGTTATTTATAGAAATAAAATTTCTTGTAAGAAAGTAAGTTAAAATAAAAAGAAATAATTAGGGAACAAAAAAAGTAAAAAACTTAAACAGCTTCAATGTGACATTTTTAATCATTATTCTTATATGCAAACCAATTATTTTGCTTAATTAAAATATATTTTTACTTACTTTTTATTATAGATTATAGTTTAAAAAAATAGTAATAAATAATGTAAATACTTTAACAATTCAATAATAAAAAATTTAATATTCCTTTTATAATTTAATTTTTTTTGTAAAAATATAATAAAGAAACCGAAATTATTTAAAATATTATAATTTCATTTATGATTTGTTATAAAATATATAATGATTATAATATATGTAAAGGTGTGGTTTTAATTTGAAAATTCTGACACAAAAAGTGAGCGTATTTTTAGGAATTTTAAACGTAAAAGAATAAAATTTGATTAAAAATAATGTTATTGTGAGATAATATTATATTAATAAAATCGCACACTGCAATAAATCAATAAATAAAATAAAAAATAAAAAATAAAGATTATATAGTCCAGCATCTAAAAATCAATTTATAAATTACATTACTAGAAGAAGATGAGCCAAGAATAGAACGAAGATATTAATATTGACATAGAAAACCAATCTGGCAAAGATTAGGATGACTAAATTCCTTCATCCCAACAACAATAAACTGAAGATGGAAATAATGATGATGACGACTTTTAAGCTGAAGCTCCCGCTAAAAAAAGGTAAAAATAGTGATTTTAAAATTTAAATACTTTTTATTTTTGAAATATATATGAGTCCCATCAATTATATATCTAATAATATTTTTTTTGGTTTCAGAGGAGGAAGAGCCCCCCCTAAAAAAGATCCCAAATCTAAATAGAAAAAATAACCAGCTAAAAAGTCAGCTCCTAAGAAAAATACAAAAAAAGGAGGCAAGAAATAAGATGATTCCGAAATAGTAAAACGCTTTTTTTTTCTGTCAAATTTATCTCAATTTATTTATTCCAAATTGCTATAGGATGAAGAAGCAGCTGAGTAAGAAGGAGGAGAAGAAGAGGAAGAAAAACAAGAAGAAGCCCCTCAAAGGGGAGGAAGATCCAGAAGAGCTAGTTCCAAGCCTCCTGTAGTTGAATCGGATTCGGAAAACAAAGATGATAAATCTGAAGAATTCGCTAAGCCAGCTGGTAAAAATTTATTTATTAAACTCATTTATCATTACTATTTCTTTTAAAAAATATAACCAAAAAACCCCCTTTTTTTAATACAGCAGGTGGAAGAGGAGGCAGGAGAGCAGCTAAAAAGATAAATTACATAGAAGATAATAATGTTTCGGACATGGATGAAGAAGAAGAGTAAGAAGATAAAGATGATACTACTGAGTAAGAGATTTCATCGAAAAAAGCTTCTGCAAAACGAGGAAACGCAAAAAAAGGAAAGGGTAAAAAAGCTGCAGCAAAGGAGTCAGATAATGAATTTGAAGATCAAGAAGAAGAAGATGAAGACGAATAAGAAGATGAAAGCGAGCAAGATCAATCAAATTTCGATGAAGATTCTAAAAAGAATTCTAAAAAGGGTGGGGCTAAAGGGGCAGCCAAGGTAACTTTTATTAAAAAAATAGAATTATGTGTTGATAAATATAAACAATTAGAAAGGAAAGGCTGATGCTAAAGACCCTAAGAAAGGGGGGAAAGGAAAAGCAGATAAAGGGAAAAAAGGACCAGTAAGCACTAGTGGAGATGTAGGAGATTGTAAAACTGTAGTTGTAGAGTATATGAAAAAATAAAATAGACCCTATTCTTTGATTAATATTGAAGGAAATCTCCACGGAAAATTCAAAAAGAAAGAATTGGAAGCAACTCTTGCCAAGTTAACAAAAGAAGGAGATTTAACAGTAATCATATTATATTTTATAACTCAAATTCGCTCGCTATAATTTTTTAATACTAATTTTCAGATGAAAGAGTTTGGAAAAGCCAAAATTTACTTACTCAACCAATCAAATTTCGATGAAGTTGACAAAGATGAGTTAGATAATATGGGAGCTGAATTAACAGAAAAGAGACAAGTTGAAAGAGATTTGATGGCAGAAAACAAAACATTGCAATCAAAACTTAATGCTTTAAATACATAATTAACCAATAAATAGATTGAACAAGAAATATAAAACTATGAAAATATGGTAATCATAATTTAAATTATTATTAATTGAGTATAAGCAATTAATGATTTCTAAAATAGATTAAAGATGCCGATAAGAAACTGGATTTTTACAAGAGTGATAAATACGAATAAATCACAGACACAGAAATGAGAGCAATTGAAGATTTTTATAATAAAGCAGAAGTAATTAGCAATAAGTTTTATTTAATTCTTATATTAAGATAAAAACTATTATTTTTATCCTAGAAATTGTATAAAAAATATAGAAGAATTACTAAAGATTGTATTGGAAAAATAGCCGACGGAATGGAAAAAAAACCTGTAGATGTTGCTGAGTTGATAGGAGTTGAGATGTAAGAATGAGTACTACCAAAATAAAATGAGTTTTAAACTTGAAAAATATAAATTATAAAGCTTTTTATTTACATTTTTGCTTAATAAAAATTATATTAAATTAAATTAATTGACCATACTATAAAATGTATCTTTTATACACTTTAATTTATATTGGTTAATAGAGTGAGTTTATATACTTTATATAAAAACTTAATTAGTATTATTTTTAAAAATAGTTTAGTTTCTTTATTAATAAATATATTGATTTCCAGCTATATTATATATATATATTATTTAATTAAGTATGATTTAGTATTATTAATAGGCTCCAATTAAATATTATGTTGTATATATATATAATAGTCAGAAACGAATAAAACAAAAAAATATTTTCAGTTAAATATGAAATTCATTTTGATATATTTAGTAATAATAATAAACATACTTTTATAAAAAATTAAATTATTTTCATTGTTTTTAAGCATATTTTTTGGTATATTCTTTAACTTAAGCATCATATGCTTTTTTATCGTTGTTATATAAATCGAATGCTTTTTGATTAAGGGCATTATCGTTCACATCAGAGAACAAACTTACTAATACTTACAAAACAGATTATATTTTTTTAGTGGGAACCTAGTAAAATGAATAAAATTATATAATTTACTATCAGGGGAACAAATTCATTAATTTAAATTAGAATTATTAAAAAAATAAGCGGATTTGTAGTTTTATTATAACAAATTATTAAAAATAATAATAAATAAAGAAATTAGTACCCATTCCTTTTCTCCGATCATATCTCTGCAAATTTCTCCTTTATCATCAATGTTAGGGTGGAACATAGTGGTTTCAAATTTAAAATCGGGGAATTTGAAAGGATATTCGGTAGGGAAGGTAACAAGAACATGGAAAAATCCTCCTTCGTAGGGAGTTCCTTTTGTTCCTTCTAAAACTACTCTCCATTATAAGTTATTATTATCAACTTGAGAAACTTTCATTCCTTCTAATTGAGAACAAACTTTAAATTCGTTTACGAGTCTTTTTTGGTTGCTTCCTCCTTACATTTTAATAGATGGGTTAGTTTATTTTCTAATATTTTTCTCTTTTTTTTAAATTGCTTAAAAACTTTTATTTTCACAATAATTATTATTTATTTAATTATTTTAACACGAAGATTTAATAAACCCCTTTATATGCAATTATGGGGCATGCTCGGTCAGATTATTAAAGACATACAGACTCCTTATTTGCAATTTGTCAAAAAATATAAACTAAAGATATTGCGTTTTTATTTACTCAGAATTCATTATCCTCTTTTACTAAATAAGTATATAATTACTAATTTAAATTATTATAAAATTCTTACTATTATACAATAATAAAATGCATCAGAATTAATATATATTAATTAATTTAATAGTCGAACATTCTAGAGAAATTAAACAAATATACACAATAATATGATTCGTTATAAATTATATTAAACTTGATTTAATAGTGGGGAAAAATATAAAAAACATAAGTTATAATCATCATCATCATCATTATTATTATTCGTCTTCTTATTTTTCTTATTAGACATTTGAGTTTTTTTCTTAAGATTGTTGCGCATTTAATTTAGGTAAAAAGATATTACTATTATTGCTTTACTCCCATAATTTGTTTATTTTTGATTTTACATTTTAGTATTTCTCTAATTTGAAATTTTCAATTTTTTTAAGTTTCTCCTAGTGGGGATTAACGGGTCTTATATAAGATCCAGCAGCTTTTACGGATGTGTCATGACTTAAATTAACATAATGGTTTCTTTTCTCTTATTAAAGCTACTTTTGCTATTAATAAAAATATAATTAAATTTTCTTAAATTAATACAATTTTTTTTAATTACTCTTTATATTTTATGATCATAATTTTTTAACATATTGACTTCTTAGTAATTACCATATGAATAAGCTAATAATAAATATTATAATTTATTTAATTTTTCAGTGTTTAACCAACAGATTTAAAATTAATTTTACACATAACATTATCTATCGGAGTGCTAGGTTTATTCTGCACTCCGTATCTAAAATCTTCACTGGGGATTTCCAGTTCAAATCCCTTTTTTCCTTCGTATACCTTCATTCTAGCATCATTATCTCTACGATATTAAGATACAGACTATAATTAAAAGAAAATTATATACAAAAACAAGATGAAATAACAAATAGTAGTTTTTATAATATACCTTTGATTTAATTATTTTATTTCTTAATGCCATTTTATTTAATTTTTTAAAATCTCTTCTGGGCTCAGGGGCTTTACTTTAGGTAGGAAACTACCATTTCATGACAACTATAAATATATAAGTTATTTGGTTTTTATTGGATATTTATAATTGATTCTTAAATTTCAATCATTATTATATAATCAATGTAATTTGTATACCATCTCCAGCACCTTCTTTATCAGGAATTGGAATTTTTCCATATACGTGATCTGTACTGGGTAAATCATATGCTGAACGTTTTACTTTTCCAATTTCATTTTTCACAATTACAGGGTTTTTATATCTATTTCTTGGTAAATTTTAGTATGCTTGATCAATTTCAATATCACCTCCTAAATTCATGTTATATTTCTTCTATTATTAAGAGTTTAGAACTTATTTATTGTAATTTTTATTTATAATATAAATAGTTTATTTATTTATTTGTTTTTTTGTTTGTTTGTTTGTATGAATTATTCTGTGTTATTTAATTTCACTCTCAAGTTCTATTATTTTTTATAATTGTTTCAATTTCTATTAAATACTCAGTGAGAAATTATTTAATATAAAAAAATATATATCTCAATAAAATCATAAATAAAACCATTCAATTTAAAATTATTATTTTTATTTACTTATTAATATAAAATAAGCAATCTAACTCTAATATAATGAAAAAAATAATTTAAATAATCATAAATTAATCATATTTTTAAAATCTTCTAAAGGGAGATATGCGACACACTAAGAAATCTTATCCAGCATTTTTTAATTATCTCTATGTCTATCAATATATTCTTTTAAAACATTGATGAACTAAGTTTTATCATTGATTTCTTAAATAAATTCTCTATCTTGTTGCATTATCACAGCAATAAATAGTATGATATCTAAAATCATATCTGATTGAAGATTCAAAACAGTTTTCATAGCTTCTACAAGGACCAAAGAAAGTCGATACTCTTTATTAGAAACTTCATATTCTCTCGAGCATTTGATAATGGTTTGTAAAACGAGGTCATTTTGGGATAGCACTCTGAAAATTTTAACCAACAATACAATGAGTGTAAAATGCTATTGATAAATAAAAGAAAGAAAAACGAGTTTTAAAACAAATTTAGGAGCAGAATAGTTTTTAAAACAAAGTTCATTTTGACTAGAGTTCAAAACCATTTTCAAAGTGTATTCTAGTAGCGAGGCTGAGTAATCATAATTTTCGATAACATTAAACACGAAGATATAAAAATCCTTTTCCTATGACAATTAATTCCTTACTTCATCTATAACAGAGAAATTGGTCAGACATCCGACGGCAGTTTTTACCAGTTTTATATCGCTGAAGTAAGTAAGAGCTAACTTTATGATAATGTGAAAAATTCCAGGGAATTCCTTGACAATGTGGGATCTGCTCTCTTCTTCTATAGCAAAAACTCCTATTATTGCCAGGAGTTCTTTAAATATAAACGATGCCAATTATTTGTCACTATAAAATAAGGGACACTGGTAGTTATCCTTCAAAAATTTTATGGGATGGTCAAGGAATTCTTTTTTTAAAGTTTATCGCATGTCATTGAAACCTGATATTTTTCTTACTATTCCAACACAAATTCCGAAAAGCTGAGCGTTTATTTTATTTTTTGTGATTTCAGAATTGCTTTTGCCGATTGAAAAATATTTAAAGACCTCGATCAGTTGTTGGTCTTTAAAAATTTCCTCAGAAATCTCTCTATTGTCTGAGCATAATTTATGCAGAAGAATTAGCGAGGCCTCCAATTCCAGCAATCCTTGCGCATTTTCAGGGTTTTTTTTAATCTGTTCGTGATTTTTTATTATTCTTTGTCTGGTGTAATTTACTATTCCAGAAACCCATAACAGCAGTCGCGAATCATTGTTAAAGCAACAATTATTTAAAAAGAAAGTCGCTGACTAATATAACTTAATGTCTTGTGCTGATATTAAAATTCCTAAAATTTTTTGAGAAAAAAAAAATTACATAAAGGTTTACTTAAAGTAATCACATTAAAATTTGGATTTTACCTTTAATTAACTCATATGCTTTCTTTTTTATTACGTAATCTTGATTTTTTTTATTTTTAAAAGTTATTTTTACCAATAGATTTATTGTCATGTATGAAATTGAAATGTCCATTTAGTTTATTTGTTTCTGTTAAGAAGAAGATTAAAACAAATCTTAAAAAATTTTCAAAAATAGTTTCAATAGTTTTTATCTTCTACACTGGGCCTGTATTTCTTTTTCTTCCGCGTACAAACTCAGCAATTTCAGAATTTCTAACAATAATTGCTTTACCTATTGGACTCCATTTATTAATTTTTTACTATCCACCAAACTCTAAAGATGTGAGAGTCCAATCAAAAATAATTCGAGATGCAAATAAGGATTACTTAGTTTTACTTCATTGCTACTTTATTATTTTTAATTCCCTAAAAACCAAATTCACAATGTGACATTTGATTAATAAATAGATTTTAATTTTAAAATTTGATTTAGTTAAATACCTTCTTAGGATTTATCTTCTTCTTCGTGTGTATTGTAATATTGATTAGTTGTCATTTCAATTTGCAAGTCTATCGCTTCATATAAGTTGATACAATATTGATAACAGTATATAGCTTTGTTATTAGACACGTTTAGTTTCAACCAAGACGTTAATTAAGATTGATATATAATAATTTGTTATTTAAGGGTTTATTTGTCTGCATTTGAAAATAAATTTTATCTGGATTCTTATACAAATTTTGTTAGCTATTCTTAAGGCTAAGAGTTAATGATTTAAAGGAAATTATCTACGTTTTATTTAATATTCATTCCTTTTTATATTGTTTTTTTTATTGTAGATTTAAATAGATAATAGGATTATTTTTTGGAGTAATAACTATTTTTATAATTTAAATTTTTTTTTTATAATTTCTTCTTTATAATAATTAGTAGTCGTTTTTATTAGTATATTTTATTTAATTAAATAAATAATAAGGAAAATTAATATATTTAATAAACAAGTTTTTCATTTTTAAAAAATAATCAATTATTTACAACTTTAAAACTAATTTAATTACTATTTAAATATAATAAAAAGAAATTTGAAAAATATATTAATTCAAAACATTTACGCTTAGTTTTAATTACTTTATATTTTATATTGCTTCTACTTATTTAATTCTAGTAGTTATCTTAAATCTTCATTTGTTTACTATTATTAAAAAACAGTAATTTATTAATAAAAAATAACAAATTATTCAAACAATAACATTCTTACCATTAAACTCTGGTGCTCTTCTTTGCTAACTCCTATCCTGTTAAGACATTCCTCTAGCTATTCGGGGTCATGAATTTTAAATTTATCGTTTATTTGTACAATTTCTTCTGCAATTTCTTCTAAATTAGACATATCAGGCTTTAATCGATCGAGGAGTATTAAATGCTCTTATTTATCATATATTTTTTCTTCTTTATCAAGCTTTAGTTAAGCAAAGGACGAATTAGCTGAGACAATATTTGATTTTCCTTGAATATCTCCGATAACGATTAAAATATCACCTTGTTTATTTTTTTTGTTAATATTTCAATTTAATTTATAAAATTCAAAAATTACCTTTTAAAATAGGAGCTAATGGACTAGGATTAGTGTAAATAAATGAGAATTGGTTATCAAGAACATGAGGTGCCCTATATATTGCGAGAGGAATTACAGCAATTTCTTAATTTAAAAAATAATAAAAAATCTATTAGTAATTGGCTCTGTTGGCAAGCAAATCTGGAATTTTCACTATTCCAATCTAATTGTTTTCTTAAATGTCTGATTGGTTAATAAGACACTATGGAGCAACTAATTTTAGAATTATATCAGTTATCGATTCAACATGGAATACTTTTCCCATCATATAGTCTAGTGTGGCGGAATAAAAGAGTCTAGAACTTGCATAAAGCGGGTTTAAATAACTTGATTTACTAGAATCTCCTTTGAAGGCCATATTTTTGCTTACTAAATACTTCACATTCTTTTCGTTGGCCATTTCGCTTATTATATTTAAATTAAAATAAATTTACACTAAAACAAATTATCAATAAATACATTGTAAAGTTGAGATCAGGAAAATTTTCCTCAATTATGTTAGCAAGGGGGAGAATTCGGGAATCTTAAAATTCGCTGCCGTCTTAGCCTCCAATTACCAGACAGCTGTGGGCGTCGGCGATAGCTGTTTTTTCTAATTCTTATAGATTAAAATATTGGCATACGAAATAGTAGATTTTATGAGATTTTTTTTTAACTATTTCCCAATCATCACCAGGTAAATTCTATGCAAATTGATAGTTATTAAACATTTTTAAAAAAAAAAACAATCGCATTAATTCTAGACTGTATTACTTTTGAAATATAACATATATGTCTTTCAGTGGAAGATCTGAGTTCTGATATAATAGGTTCCAGATATTCGATTTCTCCAAAAACTAATATATGACCCTTGATTTTTTCCCTTACATCATCATTAGCAAAGTTGAAAACGGAATACTCCAACTTTCCTTCACTTTCATTTTTTTCTTTGGAATAAACACAATTAGCTTCTAATTTTTGGAAGGGAACATTGGAATCACCTTGATTCAATTTCAAAATAATTATATAATAAAGTGGAAAACAGCAATGATAATATTGATTTCGTATACCTCCTTCACTATTTTCTAAAAATTCATTAGTTTAAATGCTAGGGGGACTCGTTAAAATAGAATAGCAATGTTTAATATCTCTAGCCAGAATAATTCCTATGTCATCTATAGAAATGGTATGATTTATTGGATTAATCAGTGTGTCATAATAATCACACTCTGCTCTGCTCACTTAAATTAAATAAAAAAACTATTTTATTTTGAGATATTTAAAGTTTATTACATCCTATATTTTTGACTTTGACTCCAATCATAAGGATTGCAGATTTTTGGAATATTTCTTAGCAAACCTGCTTAAAAGACTTCCCTAAATAATATTTGTTTTTGTCATTCGAAAATTTGAGCAAATATAATTCATGATTCATTCCATGAATATATTCCAGTTTCCATGGAGAATAATCGGTAACCGTATGGTTGGCTGGATTGAAATATACAATAAATACATAAATGGCAAAGAATTTTAATCAATAAATCTTTTAATTAATTAATTAAAAGTATACCCTCTGAAAAAGACATCACCAGGTTACTTATTAGTGTACAAAATCCAGGAATGAATCCATTCGCTGAAAGCAAACCCATCTTTATTTAATTTGTACTCGTGACTTTTTCCCAGCCCATCCAAAACGACCAATACATATTTTCCGGGCTTACTACTTAGGTATAAATTTTACATTTCGGATACATTTCTTTTATCAACTATGTGGCCAATAGAGAAAAAACATCATCGGAATGAGGCTTTTTTGAGAACTAATTTGCTATAATGATCACTTTATTATCAGTCAGTTTTGCTAATTTTAAATCAGCAGCTCTCAAGGGATTTCCGATAATATAAGAAATTTTTTCTTGGAAAAAAGGAGATTTTATCAAGAATTTCATTTCCTAAGCAGATAAAATATTTAGGATTGCAAATATGGCAGACAAGTACAGTTTATTATAATTATAAAAAAATTTACATCTTCAGGTTCTTGTGGACACATAACGAGAATTGGAGTTGTATTGTTGAATTCGTTGTCGGGGTGGTAAAATTCCTTGGCAAATTTTAGCAAATTCATATGGTCTATCTTTCCAATTAGAAACACATGCTTTTTTTTCTGGCTAAAATAGGGTAGTTTGTGTTCTGATGTAGACTAAGCGAAAAATAAATTAGTTAAATTTTAAAATATTTAATTTTTAATTTATAAGCCATACTTTGGATATTTCGTTAAAATCACTTGTCGTTTTCGTTACTATGAAAATAATCACTATGATAAACATCAGCACCATAAACTGAGAAAGTTCATTTCTCGGATAATAATCTCCATATCCAACCGTACTACAGGTGACTGTGATAAAATACAGAGCTTCATCGAAGTACAATGGTTTGTCAGATAACTCAAATCTAAGAATAATTAAAAATTTGGGTCGATTTTTATGTTTTGTTGTATTTTTGTTGTTACCCAAAACCCATCGTCGTAAAAGCCTGTATCAATCCAGCGCAAATAAAAATACTTAAAAACAATGAAGATAAAATTACAAAACTCTTTCTTTTAATTTCCCAATACTCCCTCAATGCAAAACTTTCTTCTTAACTTTCCTGGAGTAATATTACAATATATATTATATTTCTATAAAATAACAAAAACATTAACGTTATGGAATAGTTTTACTTTAGATAATTTGTATATTCTAAAAACTCTAAAAATTCTTAAAATCCTAACTATACCTATAAATTATTTCATAAAGTCTCCAACTTTAGTATCAGTTCCCTTTTGATAAAATTATGTTTACATTTTATATATTTCAATATCAATTATAATAATAATATTGCTTTTTTTACAGGTAAAACCGAAATCAAGACTGGAGTAATCGTTAAAAAATCAAATATATAAACAGGTTTGAAAAAAAATTTAACTTTATTTTTCGCTTTTCTGTAATTATAAATATAATCAACAAGGAAAATTAGGGCTATCATAACCTCTATTGTCGTAAATGTAGCTGCACTAATTTAATTTTAAAATTTAACATAAAATGGACTATTTTTAACAAATTCTGAACAAAAATTACGCATCTTTATCATTCTCATAATAAGTATGTACTACATATACAAAACCAGCAATTAGTGCTACTATCGATTAAAACACTGTGTTGACCATAGTGAATAAAATCTTTTTTGTAAATCGCGATTTTTAAGGAATTAACATTACGTTTATCTTTCTCTCTTCTTCAATTTTTTTGAACATTTTTTCATTATATAATCTTTCGCTTTTTTCATTGATGGCATCTAAAGAATGTTCTTTCATTTTTTAAAAATCTTATTTTGCTGTTTTCCCCACTAATATTAAAACATATACAAATAATTTTTTTAGAAGAAAAGAATATAATTTAAAAAATACTTATTTTTTTTTTTACAAATGTGATTGGAAATTTAAAATGTTGGATGTTCATTTTTTGGGAACTACTCTTTTTCTTAACTGTCCCGTCGTTATTACTATTTATAATGAAAATCAGAAAGTTAAATATCCATTGTTTATTTTTATAATTATTGTAATATATTTATTGTTTATTATTATATTATTAAACTATTGGTGTTGAATATATAGTGGTTTTGAACACAAACACATAATTTTCTGAAAACCAAAATTTAAAATATACTTGAGTATATATAAATAATAATACAAGATAATTTTTTTATATAAATACTTGATATTTATATTTTTCTCTTGTTCAGTTAATACACACTGGTATTCGCAAAGCTTATCTACAAATGGATTTATTTATATAAAAAAATTAGTATTTTATAATTTAGCTATATTGAAAAACTATCAATTATTTAAATTGGAAATAAATAATTCAGAGTAAAATATGACAATAAATAATAATTTTTTATTTAAAGAATTTTTAGTATTACATGAATAATGTAATATTTGTTATATATTTTATTAATTATACACATATTAATAAAACCAATTATATTCATTCGCGTACTAACAGCTTTGAATTAATTATAAATTTATTTATTAGTTAAAAATAAAAATAATTGAAAGTAAGAATAAAAATCAATAGAATAAACAAATAAAAGCATTTCAAGATAAAGCCCTGAAATGATAACTCGGCTTAATCAAACTGTTGATCCAAATGTGAATATATAATACATAGCAGTAAGAAATTGAATTTTATATGGAAAAATTTTATTTGCTAATTTTTATATTGTAAATAAAGGTTTCTCCTGCAAAAAAATATGAAATTCAGTAATTTTTTTTCAAAAACAAATCCATTTCATAACCTTCAAGCCCTTTATAAACAAATTCATCGAGATTTAAGGGCTTGAATATTAATTCAAATTCGCAATTTCAGCAACTCCAACATTTAGCATATCAACAGTAAGTAATAAATAATCCATCAAATAATATTTAGGGCAATAAACACCACTCAAGTGCTAAACCCGTCATGTAGTTTTATAAATAAATGTTATGATATTTAATAAAAAATTAATTTAAAATATCTTTTATAGTGTGAAGGGTATTAGTCAATCAACATTTGGCACTCCGGAAAAATATTAGGAAAGATAAAAAATCAGTTAGGTTTCAACTAATTCGAGATTAAATTCCGTACAAACGAATTAAAATTATTTTTCACTACAAAATGCAATCCAGCAATAGAGCACGGCTGCGAAAATCAAACATGGCATTATAAACCCTATTTCCTAATAACAATAGTAATATAAATAAATTGGTTTAAACAGTTAAAATTAGACAGATAAGCAAGTGATATAGTCTAATATTGTAAATATGAGCCCAAAAAGTATAGGGAGTTCAGAAAATATTACCAATTCTAGTATTTAAAATTTTTCTGTTTAATCATTTAATCCTTTACAAAATTAGGTAAGAAAATTTAAATGTTAATATTTTCATTAAAAAATATTTAATTTACAAATATATAGAGTTCATTTTCTGATATAAGGTCGTTAAATACATAAAATAAATCAAAGTATTTCGATCAAATTCCCAAAACCAAAGATGAATTTATAGTTTAATAAGATAAAATGTATAGAATCATTAAGCCCGAATAATTATAAAGTTTTATTACACCTGGATAGCAAATTAAGTCGAATTCTAGTATTTCTGATACAGGTAATCACAACAAATAAAAACACCACAGAAATTCGTCCCTTTATGAGATAAAACCTACAGTAAAGCCTAATAATTCTCCATCAAAAGGAATAAAACTTTCTAATCAAGAAGTTAAGTAATAGCAGAGCAGTGTGAGATAAAGCAAATCACAAATTATATACCCAGTTTAGACATAAAATAATATAATTTAGGGAGATAAAAGCGATAGATAGTTATCAAAAATGTCATACATATAACAATAGCAACCAATTTCTTTCCAGTTTTAATCATCTCCTATAAGATCAGCCACACCTGATCTCGCAGGCAGCATTCGAAGATCAGCCAACTTTGGGCCTTATATTAATGCTTAAGAAAAACAAAATTAAACTGGAGATGTGTAAAGAAGGGGAGCAGAAGAAGCTGCAGCAGCAGGAACTATAACAACCACTTCACTTTCTTATAGATAAGATAGGATTTAGCCCAGTACTATTAATTTCACAACTATCATTAATAATAATAATGCAGCAGTTGGTTCTAATATACCCCAAAACTAAAAATATTAGTAGCCAATATTAAATTAATATCGCTCATATACACCCCAGCCTCTAAGGTCTCATGAAATCGAATAAAACTCTATTTCGGCTCGAAAAAACAATTAAATATACGAATCATTTAGTTAAAATGTATCAAATGATTAAAATTAAGAAATAGAGAAGCAAATTAATGATGTTTCTAAATAATAAAATCTTCTTTAAACTAGTTTTTAAGGTCTCGAAAATAAATTAGATTCTTTGAACAGGAGTTTTTAAGATTTAAGTGAATAACTAAAGAACTAATCGGATAAATCAAATTCTAATATAAAATTTAGCGAATCTCCTTATAAGTAAAGTTCTAACTAAAAACAATAGTAAAATGAAAATTATTTAAAAGAATAATTTATCCAACAGTGGCAAAGTGGCTAAAAAAATATGATTCAAACTTAAAATCAGTTTCAATAGTCAATGCCCTAGATATAATATGATCAATAATTATAAGTAAATTAGTTTTAATAATAAAATAAAAGAATCGAAGAATAGCAAAAAAATAAAATAGAAAATGAATATATAAAGTATAATTTATCAGACCAATAGAATAAATAGAATATTAGTAGTATTAATTAAAATAATTAAGGCTCAATTAATAAAAATAATTTAAAATAGACAGAATTATCGTCTAACACAGATTAAAACGCTTGCTTATATAATACCTATAACTATCAGTAATAAGATATTGATATTTAAAAGAATGGAAATTTTAAATTAGTTTACAATAACAACTTGAAGCCCTTAAATTTAAATAAGCAAAACAATGATTTTGATAACAATCAAAAAAGAAATTCTAAAGAAATAGTGTACAGAATGGGGGAAAGTGATATGTCTTATTTAAAGAATTAAAAATAAAAATAATACGAATACGAAGATGCATCTGAAAAATCTCCCTTAAGTTTGTAAAGTCCTACGCAAAATAGTATAAGAATTAAAAAAATTAATAGTGAATTTACAACAAGAAGTAACTACAGCTATTTAAATAAAGCAAATAACGGAGTAAGTTTTGAAGGATTCTAAGACAGCATTTTTGGGGGCAGCCCTACGAGAATAATTAAAAATTCTAATAGAAAACCCAGTTAAATTCGCAAGGCTTCTTCTTATTTAGGATAAGAAGAACAAGAAGAAGTAAAAGAAACTATGAATAATAGTAGCAACAACAATAATAAAATTCCATAAAACGAAAATTATAATAATAATAACAATAGATAGGATGATTAAGAATAAGGTTAACAAGTTTAGTTTAAAAAGTCACAAACAGTAGAATATTGCCAATTGATTAAAAATAATCCATAAAATGAAAAGGATAAAATTTTTAATAATGTAAAACCAATTACATTAGAAAGCAGTATTCACTAAATAAAGGGTAGCGGCCAACTAAATGGTAACAACGATGACTTCTCTAAAAAATATGTACTGCAAATAGAAAAATTCACTTCAAGTTAATACACATCACAAGACCAATATTCTCCCTATTTTTATAAAGGAGATGGTCCGTACACTTAAAGTGTTCAGTCTTCAAATAAAAATTTGTCACAACACTAATTGTAGGGGTTCCAGTAATCTCACAATTCTTCACTATAATCTGAAACCGTTTAGAAATAAAGAAATAATGATTCTAAATAACTCCCAATAGAAAGTGAATAATAATTATAACAATAGTAGTAGTAACTGAGCGAATAATAATTACAAGAATTTAATAAAAATAACTAACAGAAGGTGGATGATAACAGTAAAGAAAAATAAAGATAAGATTTGAAAAAAGCAATCAGTTCCAATTTGGAAAAACTCAGTTTTCAAAATTGTTTTACGTTCAAAAATGACACTCATAGAAGTTCTAGCAATGACCCAAAGAATATTTAAGATAAAAATGAGGCAATAAAGTAAGAATAAGAGCAATAAGAATAACTCTCTTGGCTGTAAAATAACCAAGAAGGATAGTATTCTTATTTAGACATGAGCTCTGAAATAAAAGCAACTAATAATTACTAAGAGGATAACAAATAGTTGCCTAACAATATCGGAATTAAATAAGATGTATACTAACAATAAAGCAACTAAGAAATTTCGGAAATTAATCAGAAAAGTTAGCATGAAATAGAACTGACCAATGTAATTTCGATGTAAGATGAAAAAAAATAGAATCTCTAGCATCAGAGTCAGTAGTACACGAATTAATAGAAATAGTAAAATAAGTAGTTTTTAACTCCACCAAGAAAAAATATAACAAATTTTATAAGATAATCGTATAGTGCCGAAAAAAGTAAATAAGATTTTATTTTCCATCTTTAAATTTGTTTAATTTAACTATTATTTAAATTAGTTTATGATTTAAATAAGAAAAAATACTTCCCTGACAATTGGGAAACGTATAGAGAAACCAGGGTTTAGAAAAAGAATTATTCTTTTAAACAGTAATTTGCAAGCAAAGATGACAAAATTGAAAATGAAATGCACAGAATCAAAAGTGCCCAAATTATGCGTACGGAATAGATAAATGAGAATGAAAATGGAACGGATCAGAGAGATGAGCGCGCCAGAGTTTTGAATTAGTTAAAACAGTTTAGTTTATAAAACATGGAATCGCTGCTGTCAAAATAAAATCAAGAAAAAATATTGAGTATTAGATAGTTATAGAGTGCTGGTAATATTTAAACTTAGAGTCCTATAAAAAACAAAGAAGAATCCAATGGAAAAACTTCTCACTCTTAAGGTAGAGTCAAGTAGGATAATGAATAATAATAATATTTCAGCAATGAAAAAATTAAAAAATTTTCAACTCCAAGTAAGATCGAAGAGTAACTATCACCTTAATTTTATGTTCAAGAAAATAGTTTTGAAGAAAATTAAAAGCAAAAAGATGAAAATTAGTTTAATAGTGAAGGTACTTAATATTATTAAATATTGTGATTATGATTAATATTTAATTTTGAAATTTTGTTATTCATTTTATTATTATTATACAGCTGAATCCTTTACCTAACAAAAGCAATAAAAGGATTCGGATACTCCCCCTAATAATCCTGATTTAGAAGAAACTAAACAATAAATAAAGGCAGAGCTAAACCCATTTGACAAAGAGATGAAAGACTCAATGGTTTCACTCACTCAAAATTAAAATGCATTCGATTCTTTAATAGAAAAAGCTTTATATGAAGCCAATTAAATATCCTAATAACAAGGTAATTGCTTTAGTTAATATTTTTATTTAATTTTACTATTATCACAAAACTACATACTACTTTTATTAGACTAAAATGAAATATAAAAACTTCAAAAACTTCATTCACGTTAAAAAAGCAACTCTCCCGATCAGTAAAGTGTATAACATATAACTAATAGGGATAAAGAGTTTTCTTTGGGATCCAGTCATGATATCCAATATGGTTACCAATGTACTAACCAAAATTAAGACACAAATAATGTAAATGCTGAATCGTAAAATGATGAAGAAATCAAATAGTTTTAAATGGTTGAGTCTTTAATTAGTAAATAAAATAATATGGATGAATAAGGATTATAATAACTCCTAAAGAACAACAGTATGAAATCAATTTCTTCGAAAATGAATTCATCTAATAAATCTTAGAATGACTAAAACATGAGTGCAAGCAATATTACACAAAATTTTTTGAAAATCTCAGAGTAAAGATCAAAGTCTAAAGAAATTTCGACTAATAAGTTATGGAATTTTAGCCCCAACTCCAATAAGATTTAAAATGGTGTCATAAATCATGGGAAGGAACATAAACAATTTTTAAAAGAATAGTTTGAATAATTTGTAAATTAAAAAATATAATAAAAATCGTAGTTGCAACTTAATTAAGATGAAAGTTACTCTTTCATAAATGAAGAACCGCAAAACCTTGAAATTTAATAATAAATTGCAAAAAAATAGACTATATAGGTAAATAATATTAATATATAAATTTTTATAAATTTGCAATATCAATATTTTTTATAGAATTTAAATTAGCGTTAACAATAACATAAATAGAGGTAAATAGCTTAAAACTGTTAATAGTAGCGACCATTTAATCAATATGCTAGTATAAACAGTAAAAATACCAAAAGCACCGATAAAATTAACAATTCTCAACTATTATAATCAAAATAGCAAAAAATAAACTAAAATTAAAAATATTAAATTAAAATAAAAAAAGAAATGAATATAAATTAAAATTAAATTTCATAAAGCAGAGAGTAAAATATTAAAAACATAACTATTAATAAAAATTAAAACAGTAAGAAGGATACTAGGCAGAATAGTATATAAAATAAATAGGGAATCAAAGATAAATCACCATAAAATGCAAAGAATATACAAAAAAATATAAATTATGAAAAATAACAAATGAATACAGCTCAGATATAGAACGAAAAATAATTTTAAAGAGAAACTAAGAAATGGCAATAAATAATGTAAAATGAACAGGAATAATAAAATAAAAAGTTGACCATAAAAGGTAAGGAACCATAGTCAATGAATTCTATTATACAGTCCCAAATGGAAATACAGCAAAATATATCCAAGTAAGAAAGAAACATAAGTAAGTTATTAAAAGATTGTAATTTAGACAGCAATCATAATATTATACATAATTTAACTGAGAAAGCTAAATAGAAATAGTATGTACAATAAAAAATTAACAAAATAAATAGTAATAATAATAATGAATCACTTTAATAAAATAGATAATAAAAATCATACAGCACCATTGATGGACGCAATTAAATTTAATCAAATTAAATGCAATTCCAAAATAGTATCATAAACAATCGATCTTTTATTACTAATGATATAGATAATTCCGTCAATTAATCATAAATTTATAAGAACACATCTGTTAGTCCAAATAAAAGCAAAGAAAAAATAAAAAGATGTAAAAAAGTATATTTTTAGCTTTTTAATAAAAATTAATTAATATTTTATTTTTCTAGAATAATTAAAATAATAAGTGCAAAATAACATTAAATCTAATAGTAAAATCAAAAAAGAAATTATGAAACGTAAGTCCTCCTCCTAATCTCCAGATTAAAGTTCTTTCGACTAGAAGCAGTATGAAAGAGCCGAGTATTTGAATGGGTATAGAGTGATGATGTAAAATGAAGTTAATCCTTTTTAAGACTAAGAATATATACAAAATTTGTCAAATTACAACAACTAATATAATATCCAAAAAGAACAAAATCTAAGATAGGAAAATACAGAAATTTAAATATTTTAGAATAAAAGTTAATAACATAAAAATAGAAGGGATAATTTAAAAAAAGCTAATACAAGTTAAATCAAATAATAAAATGCTAACCCTCCAAAAAATATATATGAATAGAAAGGTTTGTTAAATCATTTGTAAGAAATTTGATGCTTAAAAAATAATATTCCATATGTATTAAAAGTATTGATAATAAAATAATTAATTTTCCAGAATTTTTTTTTATAAATATATATTTTTTTTTATATTTATATTATAATATAATAATTAATTAGATTTAAAACTATAAAACTATTAATAGATAAATCTATGTAAATAAAATTAAAATATCAATTTTTTTTTATAAATTTCGATTGTTTATTCATTATATCTGTAAGAGGAGAACTATGAAATAAAAAATTAAATTTTTTACTTGTTTATTAAATAAAATATTTAATTTACCTTAACTATTCTTAATTTTAATAAGTATTTTATGAAATAATTGAGTTATATCTACTAGGGGTTCTATTAATTCGAGAATTGTTTCTCTTTTAAATTTCTGCCGAATTCAAGCATAATCGTAGCACTTCTTAATCGTACAGTATTTTTTTTGTTTCTTTGTTCAGACATTATTCTTATTTTTATTTTTTTTCTCTCATTATTTTTTTTAACCTAGCTTGCATAACTTTTTGATTCCAATATTACAATATTTGATTGATATTATTGTGTGGTTTAAAAATGGAAAATATTTAGAACTTTTCAAATTCCGCTAATTCAATATAATTATAGTAAATAACTCCGTTTGTTGACTGAAGATTAATGAGATTTTAAGATTTACTAAGTAAATTGACTTAAATATGAGATTTCTTATTAGCCATTCTTCGGCCTATATTTTATTGACTTATATTTTGGGGGAAAGATGAAAACTATGATTAATTTTTTTTAATTGAAGTTTTGCTTTCTGTATCTGATACCTGAGGATGTTAGTATTATGCTTAATCTTGAATAAGTTTACTTGATTACAAGTTTATTTTACTTTTTGTATTAAAATCAGATTTAAAGGAAGGGGAATCTATAGACATGTCTATATACTTTTTTTATATTTGATGTGAGTATAATTTTTTAGCCCTTTATATAAATAAATAATTAAATATTATCAATCAATTATCATAATTTAAAATATTAATATTTAATGTATTACTTCTTTGATGGATTATCAGCATAATTATGATATTATTAAAGATTTTCTTATTTTCCTAAATTTTCTTATTCAATAAATTTTTAACTAAATCTTTTAACAAAATATGAACGATTTTTTTGAATTTTTATATGTCCTACTTGCTAATCAGCTGAGTCTTTTCTCTTTTGTGATTTATTTTATTAATTATTCATTTTTTCATTCTTGTTTCGCATACTTTACTTTTTTTTATAAGGAGATATTTCATCTAATTCTATAATTCTGTGATTATTATTACTCAAGCTGGCAACTGATTCTGGTGTAGAAATTGAATCAGAAGAATCAGAATTTGAAATTTTTTCTGAATCTGAAGAATTTGAAGATGTACATAAAGAAGAAGAAGATATATAGTTTTCTTTTAAATCTAATTACGAATAGAAGCTAACTTAATTTGAATACTATTTTTGCTTTTTATTATATTCTGTTTCAAAATAATTTTAGTGTTTTTAGATTATTTTTTATTCTTCCTTTATATTAATCCCTATGTTTCTGTTTTGAATTCTTCTCTTATACGAATCCCTTATACGGTTTAATAATACAAATTTTATTAACTTTAGCATATGTAGTTTTTATAATTAACTAATTACCTTTCTTATCTTTACATATTTTTTTGAATGTAATTTGATAAAACTAATAGAGGGTTGGGTTTACTCTATGTGTAGTAGCAATCTTATAAATAATGAGATTTTTCTTGGCATAAAAAGCAAACCTAAGTTTCTTATATTGGATTATAATAATTCTGAGATAGCTAATCCATATTAGCTAAAAATTCTTCTTTTATATGAACAAACTTTTCATTATCGTCTTGATGATTTTTCAAAATCTATAAAAATTACTCTCTGTTTATCTTATATATAATGCTGAATCCTACTGACTTTATATTTACTATTCTATAATTATAAAAATATAAATATATATATATATGTAATTATATTTTTAGACAATAAGTATAATAATAAATATAATAATAAACAGTTTTACTCGGAAATTCCTGTAATAAATTCTTTTTCTCCAAAGCTGTGTTTTTCTAATATTCTGGTTGAAATCATAGTATTTTTATATTAAATCTCCACCTCACCCTTATGGACATAAAATAGAGATTAGAATTCCATTTAGCTAGAATCTATTTCATCTTAATGTAAGATATGCTCATTATTAGAATACATGTTTTCCTTTAAAATAAAGACACACTACTATTACACTTTTTACGAAAATGTATTTTTAATTATAGGAATATTATTTATAATTTTGATAGAACTTTAGATTAGTATTTCTTCTTTTATGTTTTTAGAGAATTTTTCAAGAATTTAATTTTCTTAAGAATTTGTTGTTTCGTGCTGCAGCATGAATAAATACTCAAAATAATTTCTAGCTCTCATCTACAAGGATAGAGGGATTTACTTTTTTTGCATGTATTGATTCAATGTAGATAAGTCATTTTTAAAATCGAGTTTTTCCTTTTACATATTTTGTAAAATGGTTCCCATTTCCTTTTAAAGAAGTTATGATAGAAAAAAATAAATTAAAATAATTTTGTGTGGTCTTACATTTATTATGTACGCTGTAATTATACAAGTTATAAGCATGGAAACAACATAAAAGGCATACTCAATGGTAGTTTTTGGTAATACATAAACCCCCTCTCCCATCATAATTCCACACATTAGAAATAGAGTTTATATATATTATTAGTACCAAGGATATTCGAAAATATTTTAGGTATTTAACCATGATTGGCTATCATTCATTATAAACTATTGATACTTTCCTATTCCAAAGTACATGCAAGCCGATACGTGTATCACGAAAATTAAATAACAAAATAATTTAACCAGAGAGAGTAAATTTTGAATAGTCTTCTTGGTGGTAAATACTACTTCTATATTGATTAAAATAGTAATAAGCGATTTTAATTTAATAAATAAAAAGCACCCTATTAGTGTATGTAAAAAATCATTTGAAATATATGTATATATAAGCTCTAAGAGACCAATTCCTCCAAACAAATCACATAAAAACTGGTTCTTTATGTAATGCTTAATTATCTTAATTTAATTATTTTCTATTGTACCTTTATCATAGTACGCTAAATATTTAATAAAATTTAAAAGCTCAATATTTAAATTAAATAATTACATTAAAATAGTTTACCTGTTATTAATTAAACAAATATTTCTAGCAAAAATATAATTCCGAATGATTTACTATTTATGGCATGATTTTATATTTAATTTTAGCTCCTTAATAATTTATTTTACGGTAAGAAAAATATATCAATAGAAGCCATAAAAATTGAACCTAAAGTTCCAAAGGCAATAACGCTATCGATGAAATATTTAATAAATGAATTAGGCATTATTTATATTATATTCAATAATTTTAATAATAATTCTGACAGTTTTTTTATTAATGTATATTTATAATTCAGCTAATCAGTAGGATTTTAAAACATAAAAAATGTTTTATCATTTATTATTGCTCTAAAAGTTTATTCTTTGGATAATAATTTGAAAAAACTTTCTTATTTTTTATTCCAAATCGTTTATTCATATATTTCTAATTCTTTCTGTAGGTCATCGGTAGATTTTTTACTATTTAAATTAGCAAACTATAAGTTGTTGATTAGATAATCATCATACCCTCGCGGATTAAATAAATTTTTTTTAGATTGACAATCCTACTAATAAATTCATATAAAATTAATAGTAAAAATGAATTTTTTAATTAATTATTAAATTTAAATAAAAAAATAATAATTTATTTCTATTGAAAAATAAAAAATTAATAAAATTGTATTCCACATATTAATAAATTAAAAATGTATAATATAATATTTTATTATCTCAAAACAATGGAGGAGCTATTTCCATCGGTGATAGTTAATCAATATTAATTGAAGGTTTGTAATTATTATTATAAAAATATATACTTATTATTATACTCCACTATATAGAGAGCTGTATTAGTTCTATTCTGATTTCAATGTTTCATACAGCATAACTTGTTAACTATTAAGTTTATAGTTAAAAAATTATGAATTCTACTAAATCCTGGGGCTATTTTATTATAAAGGGGAAAATGTTTAATTATAATCTGTAAAGCATCTATTTCTTGTTTATAAAGTATTAATTTTTTTATCTTAGTTATTTAAATATTAAGGACTATTAGGTTATGACTAGTTATCTTCAGATTTAATATCTTTTTCTTAATCAAAGCAATTTTATTTTTATTTTTCATCACTATTATTTGTGATTATATCTTAGCCATTATTAATATTTGAGATCATTTCGTGGGTTTTCTCTTTTAGTATATTTTTTGTTTTATTTTTTTTATCAATATATTGATTTTTTGTAAATAATATTATGAACTTATTATAATATAATATATTTTTTTCACTAAGAAATAATTATTCAATTTTTGTTATTGTACTGAATAATTATTTAATTTGCCATAAATTTTATATTTAAACAAAAAATTACTTAACTTTAATCTATTAAGTCTATAAATAATTTTTTCTTTAATAGCATAGTTATAAAATTAAGATATTATTTTAAAAAGCTATTTATAATATCAAAGCTTTAATAAAAAATATATTAATTATAATGTCTTAAATTCAATAGTAAGTATATATTTATATGTATTAAGTTGTATTGTTTATTGGGTACTATAGATTTATTTTTATTAATATTATATGTTAATAATTATGAATATTCTTTTTTTTTATTATTATTATTGTTATGAATTAATTGCTGTATAATAATTAATTGGTAGGATGACTATCTTAAATGAAATTGTTTACAATAATTGTTAAATAATAACACATTAAATCACTAAATAAAATATATTATTAATATAAAATGGGTTAAATAGCTATACGAGTCTAATAATAATGTTGTTCTTCTTATTTTTATAATAAACTTAAATAGGAAGAAGTAGTTGATAGAGAAACTTAAATGGCTACTATTTAAGAGGATCATAAGTATTTTTTCCAATAAGAATGGTTTGCTTAATCTAAGTAATTATTATTTTATCCCGAAAAATTCATTTATATTTATTACGGATATAAGGAAGATTAAGTAATAATAATATTTTAAATTTTACTTAAATAACGAATTACCAATATTATAACCAATAAGTTTAATTCGTATCCCTATTTTTTTAGATTTAAATGGAGAGATATTGGTCGAAAATTGATTTAAACCAAGAAATAAAACATGGATTTGTTGAAAGAAAATCAGGTGAAGTTCTGTAGCTAAAATGGAAATATTTGTTGAGAAGGTAAGTCATACAATTTATAACTTAATTATATATTGCTTCAATAAGTTATGAATATCAACATAACAATTTTTTTTCATAGAGGAGTGCCGATGGATAAGATTAAGTCGCTTATATTAGATATATTCAAGAAAACATACGAGCAAAATGAAGTTGAGTATTCATAAGCTATCAATATTGTATTTAAGGGTCAGGAACCCCCAGTATCTTTTAAATATATTCCTACATTTTAAGACGCGTCAATAAAAAATATCGAGGAAATGCTAAGTATATAAGTTTTAAATTCTAAGGGAATTTTAGCTTTAGAAAAAATATGTTGGACTTTATGTAAAACATTTTACTAAATAGAATACAACCCCATGGTATTTTTTATACTTTTTATTATTCACAAAATTTGTATTATTTGGTAAAATTATTGATGCATTCCAAAGGTAATTCAAGTAGCCAATATCATGCTTATATTTTTGTCTGAATCAGAAACTTACTGTATTTTACACTTTATGCTTGAAGATTCATTCAATTTATTAAATGAAAAAAATTAAAGTAATGATGCAGAAGAACAAAGAGCTTTAAGATGGCATTTCATGATGAATAAAAATTAATTTGAAAGACTTGGAAAATCATTTTATGATACAGTATCGGATAAAAGTTAAACATTTACCACTATTTTGTCTCACTTTAAAAAAATAGGTATGTAAATATATATATATAAAATGTATGCCCTATTTTATTATTTATAAATAAAATATAAAAATAGGGTTTAAATACAATGATTTTTTCAATGATATGATAAATAATCTATTTATCGGATATCTATATTTCCCTACAATTTTAAAGCTATTTATGATGTTTATGAATGAAGGAATCAAAATTTATTTGAGAATGTCATATGCTCTTTGCTATATGTTAAAAGATGAGATATTAGCAGTAAAAAAAACAAATTAATTACTAGTTATTTATTTATTGATATAAAAACAATTATTTTTGTATAGAATAAAGACCCCTCTTGCATGAAAAATTTAATTAAAAATCATGCATTGAAATTTAATAAAAAATAAATTTAAGCTATGATTAATAAAGGATTTTCTTTAAGACTTGTAAAAACTAAATCTTCCCTATCAAGATACTCTATAAGAAATGAGGTAATCAACTTTATTTTAATTGAGTTTAAATATCTTAACAAATATCTCTTTTAGGATAAAGGAACGAAAATATTTTATTTTCCAATTTTAAAAACTCCTTCAGAAATTATAAAAAGCAAAAGTGTAAGATAGAAAAATAATTTTGAAATTGAGATATATATATCATTAATTTTTCTAATTAATTAGCTTGAAAGTATCTGGGATTATTTACCAAGTTATTTAAAACTAATAGAGCCTTTGTAAATTTTTTCAACTCAAATGAATGGTTTCAGTTTGAACACTCTGTATTAAAAAACTGAATATTTCTAGGAATATCCTACTATATTTTTCATAAAAACAACTAAAAATGATGTAATAAAATTTTATTATTAGTTATTGTATATAATAATAAATAATTTTCAATTTCTTATTAGGTTTTTGGATTTTTCAGTGACTAAAATTTAAAATCCAGTTCTTAACTATAATATTATGGAACAGATGAATCATTTGTTTTTAAAATTCATCCGTAAGAAGAATTTTACCCATCAAGTGGATCTAATGAATCTCATTTATATTCAGAACCAACATATTTTACTGTTGGATCATCTAAGGAATAAAAGTACATTAAATATTTTATTTTTTTAAATTTTTATATTTTAAATAATTTTAAATAATATAGTTTTGGAGTAGCTATTTAAATAGATAGCGAATTAAACAAAGGAATGACATAAAATTGCGAAACTTATAGTTCTCCTGCATTAACATCTAGTGGGCAAAATGATTTTTAAATAGCAGAGTTAGAAGTATATTGTTTTTCGGATTGAAATAAATACTTAATTAATAAAGCTATAATTTTGCAAATCATTTTAATTAAATTTTTATAAAAATTTATATAATAATTATAGAATAATTTATTTTAATATTTTATATTTGATTTTTACTTTTTTAAATTAACCATTTGATATATCGTATATCTTTCAAATAAAACTATTACATTTAAATATATTAATTATTTTGTTAATTGAAACTAAAATATTATAAATAAAAATATAAATCAGCTGATCAATCAAGCTATGAAATAATCAAATTTTGATATTTAGGTTCAACATTATTAATAACTTCTTCAATATTTTCTTCATTTACATCAGTTTTTTTACTAATTTTTTAATACCAATCTCCAGCAACAATATCTAAAATGTTGGGAATATATCTTTATCCCAAACATTTAGCTTATTCTTCAGGGATTGATAATATTCTGCAGGAAAATTTTTTATTAATTTAGGGGGCGGGTGTGTAGACTCCAGCGTTGAAGTTGCTAACATATTTGTTGTAAGTATCCAAGTCATCACTAAAATAAAATTATAACATAAATCAATTAAATTTTTATAAAAATTTGATAAATAGTTATTTTAATAGTGAATTACCCTATTCTTTATCTTAATCCTTCTAATTATCTCATATCCCACATATTGGATAGTTTGTATTCACTTACAAAATCATAAGCTACATCCCAAATCAATTCTGCGTTATGATCATTTTACTTGTTATATTTTTCAATATCTAATCTGTATTGAATGATGTTTACGACTTAAAATGTGTCTGAATCAGCTTCAATAATTCTGAAGGAAGGATTTTTGTTGGTGTGAGTAGTTAAAGAAGCTATGTTATAATTAAAAAAAATTAATAAATAAAGACAATTAAAAATGTTTATTATGTACGAGCAATGAAGCTGGCATTGATAGGTTCCCCTGTTTCACTGTCATAGAACATTGAATATTCATCATCGTGAGAATGTCCATAGAAAATTCCCCTGATAAGATGGGAGTATCTTTCGACAAGGGCATTGTATATTTTAGCCCATTTGTTAAGGCAGTCAGCATTAGGGGGGATATGTCCCATAATGTAAACAGGTTAATTGAAATTTTTTTCAGCGGCGTCCAAAGACTGTCTGAGTAATTGCAACATGTGACCAGGATCAGTGGGGTTTTAAGAAAGACTGAAGTTCATAGTGTAGCAGGCCTGGGTATTTAAAACGATGAGTTTTAAATTTTTGTATTGGGCTAGTGTTGTTTCGTAAAATCCTTTATCCTTTAACATTTAAGAGGCTTCTTCACCCAACCACTTGGTCCAAAGAGTTCCGAATAGTTTGTTGAATTAATCTTCTCTTCCATTGTAGTATTCGTAAATATTGACAGGGAAACTTTCGTGATTTCCGAAAATAGGGTAAACTTATAAATCAGGCATTTCTTTTTACATTAATTCTGTCATAACAACAGTGTTTTCAACGTTTTCAATTCTTGATTACTACCAATTGCTATGATTGTATTAATGAATGAATGTGAGTATTTTATTTTAAAACATTTTTTAATTGTTTACTTATGGGTTTGGTTATCTCCACTCCATAAAGCAAAATCAACTTTATCTTAAACATAGTTTTTTATGTAATTAATAAACTGATTAAAAGTTCTAGGAGGAATATCGCAAAGTCCTATTGTTCCCCAGTATTAAGCTTTGTCTTCTTCAGATTATGGGACTCCTGATCCGTCCTGTAGTAAATAGAATAAGTTATAAAATTATCATTTTTATGAATGTTTAGAATCAAAAGGAAAATTAATTTATCATAATAATTAGAAAATTAGTATAAATTCTATTTAAATTAAATGGGAATATTACTCTACAACAGGTCATTTTTTAACAATTTTTATTAGCTCCAACTTTGTAGTCTGGATCGGTGTGCAAATCTGCCATTTATAAAAATTTAAAAGTGGATTTTCCTTTTGGGACGATGGGTGCATACTTAGGTTTATCTTTTAAAATGTCTTTCACAACTTCATCAATATCAACTTTTTCATAAACAGGAGCGCAATATTTTGCAGCTGGACAGAAGAAATTAGGAGTTAAATAGTGCTACCAAAGAGCATCTATCCAAATGGGACCTTATTCATTTACAAGTCCATCACAGCACTTAATTTTTAGAATAATAAATAAAATTTTAGAAATTTAGAATAAAAATAAAATAAAAACAGATTATGTCCCCCTCCCCAGAAAAAAATTAAATAATTAAAATTTATATTATAATTAAATATAGATTACTTCTTAATCAAAAATGTGTAATTTTTCATAGCAAACAGTTCGAGAAACAGCTAAAATTTATTCAGTAACATTACTTTGCACATTGCTTTCCTTACTGATTTTTCCAATAGCCACTTTACAGGCTTCACATTTTAAAGGATTATAAGCTATTATGTTAAATAGACAAATTATTAAATAAAAAATAATATTTACTACTTTTGTACCTGATTCTGATTTTTCAAAAGGATCACTTTAAATCATTTATTTTAGAATATCTATGTATTATTATGTAGTTTAATCTTCATATTTTACTTCTGACAAATACTATAAAAATTTGAGTTGATTCTCTTTATCAAATTCTGCTTAAACAGATAAGGCTAAGACTAATAATAAACAAATTTAAGCTAATTATTTTATTTACATTGTGATTGTATATTATTTTTTTTTTTTGTTTTTTTTTATATATATAGAGTTTTTGTTATAATATTATTTTATTTTGTGATTTGATAATAGGTACTAAATAAATACTCTGAAAATAGCTAGTTTATTTGTGATTTTGATAAATTTAAATTTCTACGCTCGATTAATTTTAGTAAATATCGAATTAAAATATTCAATTTATAATGATATTACAGATAGCCTCATTTAATATACCATAATACCATAATATAACGTCATAAATTTTTACTAAAATATCATGAGACGTCATATTAGCACGATATATATTCTATCAAAAAAATTTTTTTTCTATGTTTCATTTTTTTTCCCCATCCCCCCACCTAGAATTTTCAATATAAATGAAATTTTTTAATAAGTAAATGTATTATCATTTATATTTTATATAATCTCAATAACTATTAAAATATAAACTTTTTAAAAATATATTTAGGTAAATTTCAATTTCTCTACTCATATTTTAGAAAAATATCTAATTAATTTTTTGATTATTTGAAAAAAATGTGTGATTACTTATTTTAAGATAAAATAAAGAAAACTAAAATTTTAGAAAAAAAAATTTAATTTTATTATTAATTTTCTATAAAGAATAATTAAAAATATTAATATTATAATGTATAAAAATCGAACTTCGTTATATATAATTAATTTATGATATTAATATAAGCATTTAATATTAGATATATATAATGTAAGCTTACTATCTTTATTTTAAAAATATTTAAAATATTACATATTATAATTAATATTTAATTTAAATATTTAGAATCTGTATGTATTTTTTATATTTTTTAGGATTTAAAAATGTAATACTAAATC
Source organism: Miamiensis avidus (assembly GCA_037039885.1). NCBI lineage: Eukaryota > Ciliophora > Oligohymenophorea > Philasterida > Glauconematidae > Miamiensis > Miamiensis avidus. The sequence continues at coordinate 86,580 of JAWVGU010000154.1, forward strand.
TATTATTATTAATTATTGAGAAATATTTTTAAATATTCCTTTTCTATTTTATTAATAATTTAAAGGAAATAACTATAAAATATTGAAATTAGAGTTTATCTAATTTAATATATCATATCTTGCTGAATAGCTATGATATATTTCAATTATTCCTTTATTTATTACTAATTTATATTAAGATAGGTTATTGATTATTTAAACTCTATTTACACATTAAATAAGCTTAAATTGAAAACAATTTAAGCAAATATGAATAAAATATGTTTCATTTGTTTAATAGTTAAAATTACACTATCAAAAAATGTATATAATTTAAGAATAAATAAATATTTGAAAATTGAATTACTATTGCAGAATTCTACCTTAAAAATAATTTAATTTATTGATCTAGGTTTGTATAGTTTTAAAAGCTGAAAAAATTATTTCATTAATTTTTTTTATAAAAATACGGTATATTATTTAATAATAAGGTGTAAAAATATCTGTGTTCTAAATTAAAAGGGTAAAAAGATAAAATTTAATAGAAAATAACAAGAAATAAATACACTAAACATGGACGGAAAAGACAAAACCAAAGGATAAGAAGAATAAGCCAAACAAGTAAGAGTCAGAATGAGAATTACTTGTAAAAACGTTAAATCTATTGAAAAAGTAAATACTTGATTTTGAAAATGTTAAGTTCACACAGCCAAGCCTCTACAATGGTCGGATTAGCCTTTTTATTCATTGAAATAATTTTCAATTCACAGCTAATAAAAAACGATTTCACTTACAAATATAAATAATTCCTCCCCCGCAAATATAAAGTGATTCATTAATTGTTTTAGTTGAAATCATTCTATTAAATTGTAAAGCAATGGTTTATTATCAATGCTTATAATAATTATTAATGGGAGTTTTTAGGGGGCGATATTTTTTGGCATTTATTTATTTAAATGAAGTCCCCCCCAATATAATACAAAAATAAGAAAATTGAGATTCAAATAATTTAAAAGTCAATAAAAATGACCATTAAATGAATATGATATCTAAAAAAAATAAAATAAATAATTTCCAAAGCTTAAAAGGTCTAAGCAATTCTTATTTTATTAAATATGAGTCTTAATAAATTAAATAGGAGGTTTGGCAGTGAAAATTAACAATAAATATCCATTTAGCAATCATTTTTTAAATTGAAAATTATAATTTTATAATTTGTTATTAGATCACCTCTTAAATTGTTGAATCTGCCAAAAAAATCGAAGGAGTTTAAGTTAAAGGACCCAGAAGAATGCCCGTTAAAACCTTAGACGTCACTTGCAGAAGAACTCCTTGTGGAGAAGGTTCTAAAACTTGGGACCACTACGAATTAAAAATCTACAAAAGAGTTATTGATTTAGTTTGCTTCGAAGACGACATCAAAACTATTACTTCTCTTACTTTAGAACCCGGTATCGATATTGACATCACCATTGAATGAGAAAATTATTTACATTATTTTAAAAGCAAATTAATATAAATAAATTAATAAAATAGTATTAAATTTCTTGATAATTTAGCAAAATTATATATATGGCTTTTTATTTAAACGGTAAACTGAGCTATAATATATATTTCCTTTAGATGTTGTTGTAGTGATGTTAATTAAATTCAATTTATTTATTAATTGTTATTATTATCGTTACTATTTATCTATTCATTCATTTTATTTATTGCTTTTATATATTTACATCCTTTTCTTCAATACTATATTTTATATATACATACAAGCATATTATTATGCTTTCTTTCTTACCTACTAAGTACTCTATTTTATAATATATCTATTTATCTGTTTATCTCATAATTAAGCAATTTTAGCTAATTATTTTAACTAAACTACACTATTAATTAAATTGTTGCTATCCATCTTAATTATAATTTCACTAAAAAATATAATACTATTATAAAATACTTAATAAGAAACAATTAAAAACAAAATGATGATGTTTATTTTTACATATCAGAAAAAAAATAGAAAAAAAAGAAAAATCTAGAGGATACTAATTAATTTTTAATAAAAAATTTATTATATATTTTACAATTATTTACAAAAAATATTGCTATTATAGTAATATGAAAATGAAAAATCAATTTATAAAACAATCATATCACATATTTCTAGAAAATGCTTGTATTCCAGTAATGGCTCTTCCTAAAATTAAAGCATGAATATCGTTTGTTCCTTCATAAGTATTTACCGTTTCAAGGTTAATAGCATGTCTTATTATGGGATATTCTCCAGAAATTCCATTTCCTCCTAGCATTTCTCTGGCATTTCTACATATCTTAATGGCTTTCACTATAAAAATTAATTTATGATATAGCGATAATTTGAAGGAAAAAAAAAAATTAAAATATATAATTTACTGCAATTATTTCTCTTTAATAATGATACCATTTCAACCGCCAATTTGCCTTCATCTTTTAATCTAGACACCTTTAAAATATATTAAAAATTAAAAACAATAAACAATATTACTATAATATTTGTATATTTATTACATGTAAAATTGCTTAAAGACCAAGGGCAATTTCAGTTTACATTTCAGCTAATTTATGTTGAACTAATTAAAAGCTGGCCAATGGAACATTGAATTATTTTCTTTCGAGAGTATAATCTCTAGCAGCGTGGAAACAGGCTTCAGCAGCACCCAAAACTCCCCAGGAAATTCCGAATCTTGCATTATTTAAACAATCAAAAGGACCTTTCAATCCCTTTACAGTAGGGAAAGCATTTTCTACTGGTACTTTTACATCATCCATAATTATTTATCCGGTAATGGAAGCTCTCAAGGATAATTTATTCTATATTTATATATAATATATTAATAGTACTATGCTGATAACTGCAATTTTTTTACTTCAATTTTGGGAGCTGAAAGACCTTTCATTCCTTTTTCTAATACAAATCCTCTTATATCGTTATTTTCATCTTTAGCCCAAACAACGAAAACATCTGCAATTGGAGAGTTAGTAATCCAGGTTTTGCTACCATTTAAAACGTAATAATTATCGATTTTTTTGGCTCTGGTTTCCATTGATCCGGGGTCAGATCCTAATAAAAAATACCAAAAATATTAATTCAAAGTTTAAAGTAATGTTTGAGTGATAAGATTTTTGGGATACCATGGTTGGGTTCAGTAAGTCCGAAACATCCCACTAAATCTCCACTGGCCAATCCAGGAATGAATTTATCTTTTTGCTCCTTTGTTCCGAAGGTGTATATGGGGTGGATAACTAAAGAACTTTACACACTTAAGGCTGATCTGTAAGCACTGTCGACTCTTTCAATTTCTCTGTTTATCAAACCTTGGATAAAATTTTACATTTAGGTTTTAAGTTCATAAATTTTTTTATTATAAAAAATGTACCGTAAGCTGCAGATGACACTCCTGGCAAATCGTACTCGGAAATAGTGCATCCGAGGAATCCTAGTTTTCCCATTTCTTTGAAAATTGCTGGGTCAAAAATTTCTTTTTCATAATCATTTTGCACTCTGGGCTGTAAAACTTATTGAGCGAAAGCATGAGCTGAATCTTTTATCTTAAAAATTGTTAAATATTTCAAATTTAATACTTAATTAAGATAATATCATAGAAAATTAAATAGATTACAAGTAATTCATCTTCTGTTAGTAAACTTTCGAAATTCAAAGCATCTTTGTAGTCATATTTTTAGAATTTCCCAAAAGCGTAAATTTACTATTTGTTTAAGGCTGTTTTGCAGATTTATTTGGTAATTTGCTGCATTTGTTTTTCTTGTTATAATAATACTTGAAATTGTTTTTTTTTAATTTTGTTTGTTTAACATTAATAAACTAATGGTTAGTGAAGTAAGTAATATCAAAAGAATAACCATACATACAATCATATATTATTCTAAACCAGATAAAATCGATGTAACAAATCATATTTACTATACTTATTGGAATAAATATAAATATTTCTTATATAATTTTAATTCAAGATACTAATAATTTAAATTTACTTTTATTTACATATTATTTTAAATCAAATATAATCATTATTTCTAATTATAAATTTGTCCATATTTCTAATTAATGATTTCATAAGTAATATTTTAATTTATTTTTTCTTGCACGAAACTTGTCTCTTCACAATGAAATTTCTATTTTTCTACAACAACTCTTTTTATTTTTTTTTTAGATAATAATCTCCTGATATTCCTCTTCACCAAATTCCACTCCGCATACGAATGTCCTATTATGAATAGCAAATATAAGAATGCCAAAATAATCAGAAGCACGTGGATATAAGATGCCTTTTTATAATCAAAGGCCAATAAAAAGGACTAATACAATCCTATAACAGCGAAACTACTCATAATGCATATTTCAAGAAGATGAAACAGGATTCTTAAATATCTAAAAAGGAATGGAATATTAATTTTTGCTTTAATTTTATAAAATTATTTAAAAAAAATATATAAATTTATAAAACACACCTATGTACAAAAGTGAACTGTTGAAGTGAAGTTAAATAGTAAAACATTAGAGCAAGATAAATGACAAATGCTTAAAATATTAAAGAATCTTCAAAGTACACTACCATTATACTAGGTAAGATCTTTCTTGCAAATAGTCTTGGAAGTAGGTTAGACTTTTCTACAAATTGGTATTGTTTCGATTTAATTTTTTATTAAAACTACTTTTCTTCATAATTTGTTGTACTTATTTTCTTTTTTTAAAGTTCCTACTGATTATTTGGTTAAGAATTTGAATTTTATTCGGATTCTGAAGCTTTTAATAATTATTTTTAATCTTCCTCTTCCTATGCTTCAAAGGCCTGCTTAATATTACATGCTATTGTTATTTTTTACAAAAATTATAATTAAATGGGCCCCTTTTGATTATCAGGGAGTATGAAATTATCGTCTTCGTTTTCTATATGACTTGCAAAAAATTAAAACAAAATTACAAGGAAAATAGCTGCTATTATGTGACTAGCTATATTAAATCCATTAGAAAAGGAAATGTTATAACTTTGAAGAGTGATAAAAAAGACTAACTCATTTCCAAAGAAATAAAACAAAATAAGGGTCGTTTTACTCTAAATACGTTTCTATTTTTGTTTTAACTCTTGCAATTCCTCATTCCATTTTCTTTCTGTACTATAATAATCTTACAAATTTTTTTATCTCTTTAGTAATAAGATTCTAATTTGAAAATATAAATAAACTATTAGCTTTATTAGCGGAAACATAAACATAATTGATCCAATGTTGATCAAAAACGAACCAGTCTTATTATTTATTTGCAGACGACCTGGAACTTCTTAGTCTTCAACAATCCAATTATTTTCCGTTTTTTATTTTACATACTTCTAAATATAAAAATTTTATAAATAAATTATATTACTGTAATAAAAAATAAGTAAATGATAAATTACAGTGGTTTTTGCTAAAATGTACAAAAATGGGTTTGGTATAACATTTTAAAAATTGGATAAATATAGAACTTTCAAACAGTCCAATATGTGCTTTTAGTAATAGGTATTAATATAGATTAAATGACTTAACACCTATAATATGTCGATAAAATAAAATAATAAGAAGTGCTTTCCATTAATTATTGCTAAAAATCCGGAACCAATAATGTTAAACCATATTAAAGAATGGAAAAATTTGCTATGATCCCAATATTATTTAGTGCATTTTCCTTCTGCTTCAAAGTTAAAGTTACTTTAGCATTCACATATACCGTGTATTGCTTCATTTTCTGAAGTTCCTCTTCCACGACTACACCTGTTTTTTTTGTAATATAAATAAATAAATAAATAAATATGTTTTTGTAAAATATTTAATATTGTTACGTAAGACATTCGTCATAATCTGATCCTAAACACGTAGCACAGCCTAATGAACATTATATACAGTGAGTTACATTCCAAGGACACAAGCTCATTTGTATTCCTATACATTTAAATGTTATAGGATCTATCTAACAACAAGGTCTATCATCTATACACTTAGGACTTTATTTGGTATATAATAAAAATACAAAATTTTAATAAACTTATACATTATATTTATTATTAAATAATTGATATTTGATATATACCACGACACATGACACTATCTTATACTTTTAGTTTTTTCCTCGTAATAAGCCTTTTACATAAGTTCAGGCACTACATATTCTTAGCATTTTCTTGTTATGAAATTACTTATTTAGTTTCCACAACTACTCAAACATTTTTGATTTTGGTCAAGAAAATAGTCCTCTTTACACTTATAACAGCGCTATGAATTATTTATGTCGCAGTATAGACAGTTGTTTGGACAAGCAATGCATCTAAATAAATCTTAGTCATAACTAAATTATAAATTATAAATAAAATTATAAATTCCCTTTTTATATAATAATAAAATACAAATCTTATATAAAGTACTAAAATCCTTTTTCGCAGGAAACCTTGCACTTTGAATTGTGTTTAGAAGTTGTTTATTGCAGGCATGTTTATGAAAATTAATCGGGATACAAATCGCTTGAACATTGCAGAACACATTTGTTTTAGATAAAATCGTAGTAATTTGTTTAAGAACATTGTAACTGTAATTATTATAGAATTTATGTTAAATTTAACAATTATTTTAAAATTTTATTTACGCATTCATTATCGTGAGGACCAGAACACTCTTAACAATTCAGATGACATTTCAAACATGCTTTTTCATATCTACTTGTATAATATCCTTTCGGACAATAATCAACACATTTTCTCCCTTCAATATATTTTTTAGCATTACTAGAGCAATTATAAACACAATTTTAAGTATTTTCATCGAAATAAAACCCAAAAATACACAATTTGCAAATCTTACTATCAAATTCAGAACATTATTCGCAATTCAAAGCTTTACATTTTTCACATTTTTGAGAATTAATATCTAAATAATATGTTTTAGCACATGAAATGCATTTTGTTTGGTTTTCACAAAGATAACATGGTTCTTTACACTATTAACATTTATTTTTTTCTAAATAATACCCTATATAATTTCATTTTATAATTATAATATATTTTTTAATTAATAATTTATTTGTTTACCTTCATTGCAGCTTAAGCAAATTCCAGATAATGCATCGCAGGCTTAACAATTAATGTCAATACATTTTTAATTGCAATTAGGGGGTCGATATAAACCTTATTTACAGGTTAAACAATGAAATTCAGAGCCGCTGCATGTCTAGCACGCTTAATAATTGCATGGTACACAACTTTTACTTTAATAATTTAAATAGAATTTATCTACACATTGGTTCTAACACTTTTAACATGTTTATCTATAACATCCTTCAATATTGTTGAAATATTTAAAATCTTAATTGCATTTACACTCTCCTTTTAAAGAACCATCAATATTTGCTACCATATTTACTAATTAAGAATTTTAAAAGCATTGTGTGCATTCATTACTTGAAGGACCAGAGCACTAAAAACATGTTTCATGACATAAATAAGCACTGATTTATAACTCCCTTTCATAATTAAAATAGTGATATATTTTAAATTAATAATAAGATAATATCAAAGAGTAAATCAAATTTAAACCTGATTCCGAATGATTCATTTTCACAATTATTTATATCGGATTGAATAGAAAAAATAAATGAGTTTATATCTGAATGAGCCACAGTTAAGGAAAATTCTTTTATGGCTTCTAAATTTGCAGGCTTTTTATCTCTTTCTAGCAATTCTGGAGGTGTTGCTGTGCCACATCTGTCAACCTTTAAATAAAATATATAGTATATTTTCATTAGCAACGAGATTTATTTAAATATTAACTTGTCCATCACATGCATCCCATAACCCCACTAAATGTGGTTCATTTTCTATGTAAATTATAAGCTGCTATTAATTCCAAGAATCTATTTTGAAAGCTTTAAATTGTATATTTAATTGGTAATGATTGGGAATATTTTTAATAACTTTCTTAATTTAGTATTATCTTCCGTGGCATTAATTGAAAAAGTTATCTCCCGAAAAAATTTAATATCCACCAAATATTCTATGGCCCTTCTACTATCCTACAATTTATTAATTAAAAAACAACTAGCAAAACATCTTTTCAAGTTATATATATTACCACAATCATAATATAATTTTTCTGGTAGCGGTAGAGAAGAACTTGTCATATTTTGAAATTCCCAGCCTTAGGTATTTTTTAGAGTAATTTCGAAATCATCTGTCATAAATTCCTCATGGATCAATTTAGTATAATTTTAAATTGATAATACTAAAAAATAGAAAAATAATAATAGAAAAAACAAATGCTTCATATTATTTTATTCCATTTTTAAAAAAATTAATTTATTTATTAAGTATTAATAATATTTGCCTAATAAAAAAATATGAAATATTTAGAAGATTAGGAATTTTTAAAATAAATAATACATGTAATTAAATATAGAAATTAGTGTAATATATAAGTATTAAACTATTATATAAGAGGTAATTAATTTATTAATTGTGGTGAATAATCATTGAGCTAAAAAAAATTATTCAATTAACTTACGAAATCCTTGATAAAAAATAAAATAAAAAAAAATGATATTATAAAAAACTAAAATATTCAAATTGCTTAAAAATTTAAACAAAACTTCAAATTATTTTTTCGGTTACAACAATCGCTAAAAATACGAATACATATAAAAAACACCCTGGTCAAACTATACTTTAAATAATTTAATTACAGAACCAGAATCATTAAATAATAGGCAATAAAATAATGAAAGTTAAAATGAATAATGGAACAAAAATTAAAATATAATTTTCATCAAATAAATAAATATTAAGAGAAATACAGAAGAAAACAAAAAACATAATAAAGCATATCATGCATATCTAAACTTTAATGACCTTCAGCANNTATTTAAATAAAATAAAAAATAAAGACTAAGTCAGTTTGATTAATAATATACAAAACTTTACTAAAGTTCATATATATTTACAGAGAAAAAAGAAAAAAGATAGCTCAAATTCTCATTACGGTTAAACAAAATAACTTTTAGCAAAAGTAACTATTAAATATTTATTTGCCTAATTCTAACTTTTATCCTAATGAATTGGAAGCCCTCGAATTATAAACCAAAAATATTGAAATATTACTAGAAGAATTTTATACAAACTTTATATGTTAATAATCTAAATAAGTAGAACAATATAGAACGGTATTTTTATAATTGTTGAAAACCCTATTTTTGTATGAAATATTCATTTAAAGCTAAGCCATTTAGAGAGTATTCAATTCTTTCTTTGAAGATTTTATTAATAACTAATTGTATAAAGAGTAGTAGTTATAAATTATTACCTTTCATAGATTGAAAGCAATTTAAAGTTTTCATGCTATAATTTCTAAATAAAATTCTGAAAAGATATTATAAACTGAAGAGTAATTAACAAAGCTTACAGAGTTGATTTAATAAAACTTATTAAATATACCTTTAGATGCAATTATTTCCACACTTATTAAGGTTGATTAACTAAATATGATGCTAAATTCTTTCGGAGAAGTCAATTATTTGCTTCAAGATGTCAATCTATATCAATAACTTGAAGAATTAATTTTAAATGGAGTTATTACCATAAATTAAGTAAATCAACACTTGTTTGCAAGATCTGTTGTAAAGTTAAGCAAATCTGGAAATTCCAAAAACTATGACTTGATCAATATTATTAAATAATAAGTAATCTAATTCGGAGAATTAAAATAGCTAAATTTAGAATCTTTATCCTAGTTATTTTGGTTATCTAAATTATAAGATGAGTTTTTTATAGAATCAGAAATAAATATTTTACACGAAAATTTAATGAGTATTAAACTATAAGACTTAGAAATTGATATAAAATAAATCGAATTAACTATTTTATCATTATCTATTATATCATAAGTTTACTTTTCCTCTTCTAATGCTAAATTACGGCTTCATGATATTATAGAATATAGTGAAAAAGATAATTAAAAGCTACAATAATTAATAAAGTATTGCATAAATAGTATTATTAAAATTGAAAGTTAATTATCAAAAAAATAATAAAACAATCTTTTTAACCAAATAGTATTAATAGCTGAATGCGTTTCCTAAATAAATTAGTCAAATATAAAAATGACTGTAGATATTGAAATAATTAATATGCTATAAAATTTTATCACCTCTCATTACTAAGTGGGGCAATAAAAAATTACTATAAGAAATCTTATATCCTTTAATAGATTTTTCAAGTATTTATTGTACAATATTGATAAATAAACAAATGAATCATAAGAATAAAAATTGTTGGCTTTATCTTAGTTAATTTGTAATATAGAAAAAGTATTATAAAAGTCGTACTCTACATTAATAAATATGCAACCATAAGAAGGAATTTTAGTATTGGAAGCTTTTATTAGTTTAAAATATATATAGGACAAATTGATGGAAAAAAAAATATATTAAAATCAAAATAATGATAATAGTTCAATTAACAGCTAGTCATAAGCTTAAGTATAGTAATCTTTAGAGAGTTAAAAAATTCTAATAGAAAAAATAGTTTTCGAAATTACTTAAAAAATATTAAAAGAAAGTAAAAAAATCCCAATTTATTAATGGATTTTATTTCATTTAAAAATAAAAGAAAATACTGATAAAAATTTGTAAATGCTATAGAAGCTTACGGATGAAATAATTTCTCAACATTTTAAAAATAACAAACAATATTGGATGATGAGCAAATAACAATTTGTAACTATAATGGAGAGTCTAAGCTAACAATACGACAAAATTAACAATAATAGTGAATTTATTTAATTTTTGATTACTTATTTTGATGATACTTTCCATAAATTTTAATAAACTGAAATTATAGATGTTGTTAAATTATTTAGTAGGATAAATATTCATCTTGTAGATTACCAAAGTATAAAAAAAAGGTTAGATATTATATTTGAAAAAATCATAAATTAACAATTCACTTATAACAAGGAAAACCAAAGTCCTTTTTTGATATACCATTTGTTAAATACATATAGATAAGGATCTTTATTAGATGAATAAAAAGTGAACCTTTTATATTAAAAAGTAAACTAGATAAATAAATTACAAGAAATAGAAGATATTAAAGAAAGAGAATATTATTGGCTAATATTTTATAATGTTTTTATAATTCTAAGTAAGTACACCAAATTTCCATAAAATATCACTTAGAAAATGATCAATTTCATTTAGGAATATATAAACAATTTTAGTATACGTTTTCTATTGGTTCTTACTGATTCTCTTGTTCTTTAATAGATTTAAGTTTAAAATACAGAATCTTAAAATATTTTTGAAATAATACTTGCTTATTTAGAAAAAAAATTGGATATCAACACTTTTGATAACTTTGAATATTCTAAAAATCTGATTTATTTATTATATAAATCAATTTTTTCTCTTAAAGTACTTTATCCTTAGGTTAACATTGATCAGTTCAAAGTTATAAATTATATTTATAATAAATTCCAGTTAAATCATGATGAATGGAAACAATAATTAGTAAAAAACAATAATTATTCATTTTTCGAATCTGTTATTGAAGAGCACATAAAAAATCTAAAAATAAATTATGAACACCAAAAATTGATAGGTAAAGTGAACTTCATAAATATTCATGCATTATATTAACAATTAAATATTTAATTTCTTTTAATTTAGGGACCTTTTTCGTTGACTTTGTCATAGATAGCAAAATCATTCTAGAAGTTAACGGAAGACTTCACTATTAAGAGAATCAAAGTAAACAAATGACCATGCTAACCGAAAGAAAGAAATTAATTCTTGAAAAACTAGGTTACCAATATGTAGAAATACCCTATTATGAATGGGAAGATGTTAAAAAATTTTAACTAAGATTTTAATATTTGAAAAATAAAATAGAGGGAAATAGCTAAAATGATTTAGAGTGATTCCATTATATAAGATATTTATTATATTTTATTATTTTACTACTGAATTTATTCAACAATTTAATGTACATTAGATTATATTTTGATTCAAAATTTAGTGTATATTAGATATATTTTAATTGAAATTATATCATAAAATATAAAACATAAATATCTTGTATGGTAAATACTATTGATACTTCTTATCATTAAATTATTAATAAGAAATTATTCAACTTTCTAAATTAGAATATTTAACTCATAATATTTTATTAACTTTAAATATTCCATAATGATATTTTTTTAAAATTTATAATTAATAGAATATCAAAGTCAATCATTGATAATTATATTAATTAAATTCTAAAACATTTATAATAATTCGAATCAAAATTAAAAGACTTTACTTCTCTGACTAAGAACTAATAATTAATTATTAAATAAGCAAATTAAGTAAAAAGTAAATATAAGAAATATTCAAGGATATATAAATAATACATATAGACTAAATATTATATTATAAAATTAAATTATGGGATAAATGATTAAAATATATATTAATTACAACTTAATATTACTTAAACATGTACTGGGATTTAATATTCTAGACTGCATAAAACTATATTAATGGAATATATTTTAGAAAGAATTTCTGAATTATAAATAAAACTTTTTAAAAGTAGAACATTTTTGTATGTTTTCTAATATATGTTGTTAATTCTTAATGATTTTTTATTTTATAATAAAAGTTTAAGGAAGATAATTTTATTATAAATACTGTCTTATTTAAACCTATTGTCTTTTTTTTATATTTATTCAAATAAGAATTTTAATACAGCTATTACTTGCCCATAGATAATAAGTATAATGACGTTATATAATGTGTAAGAAAAGTATTAGTTATAATGTGAGAGGATATAAAAAGAATAAGTTATAAATAATTAGAAAGAAGATTTTATCAGACAGAAATATAATTGATTCATTGTTTAATTTTTCCGTATATGTAGTAGAATATATTAAAATAATCAAAAATTATAGTCTTTTTCTTATAGCTGGTTATTTTAGAATAATTTTTTATAGATAATGATATTTTTATGAATTCAAACTTATATATCTTAGAGGATAAAAATCAGATGGAATAAATAAATAATGGAATTAAAGCAACTAATTTTAAATAAAATACCTATTAAAAACTTCCTAAATCAAGTATATATAAACTGAGTAGGTAAATAAATAAATATATAAAAAATAAATAAATAATAAATTCGACAACTATTATTAGGTATAATATAAAAAAAAGAAAAAAAGAAAAAAAACAATAAAATTATACAAAAAAATCAAAGAAAAAATATTTGAATTTAAATTTAAAATAATAAATGGGATGCACATCTTCTATTTAAAATCAGGCTATATAACCAATTGAAAATGAAAATATGGCTGAAGTTTCAATTAATTATTCTTTATCCTCTCCCAACTAATCAAAAGAGCAGCATTTAGAAAACATTTTAAATAGCCCTAAACCTATAAAAAGAAACTTACATCTCATAACTAATTTAGATATACTAAAGAAACAAAAAACAAGAAGCTCTTTCTTATAGATCTCAGGTGTTGGCTTATCTAATAATTATAAAAGCTAAGATAAGCGCAAAAATTCTTAAACAATATTTGATGATTAGAGTGATTCTACTGATAATAACTCTAAATCACTTTCTTAATAAGGTCAATGTCGAACTCAAAACTCAAGAAAAGGCAGAATAAGTAAAAAGGAAATAAAAACATCATTAAAAGAAATTGCATCAAGTATTTAGCCTTACCAGGTTACAGAATAGTATTTAATTGCAAGGAAATAAGTTAGAATTTATAGATAAGAAACGGAAAATCCAGCACCTTTTCTATCTTCAAACATTAGAAGCAGTTTTTTGATATAAAAGAGATAAGCTTTATATTTGAGAAATTAAAAAAAGTTAAGTAATTTAATTGAAGTAATTAATTGAAATAAAGTCATTAAAGCTGATTAAAGAAATTATAACTATTCTAAGCTAAAAATAAACGCAAATTACAAAATATATTTATTTTATTTAAAAATTTAACCTTATAATACATAAAATTACATTATAAAAAGATATATAATTTATATTCATATATTAATCTAATTAAAATATAAACTCAAATTAATAAAATTAAATTTATGCATAACCTAATATCGTATTATTTATAGAAATTTAATTTCCTCATTTTTTTTTCTTTTTTTATTTACTGCCTCTATGATATCTAATTTTTCATTTAAATTCTAATAGTTGGTGAAAAAGTATCAATTGCATACTTATTTAACATTTAAAGAATTTTTAATTTAATTATTATCAGTAATAATTTAAAATTATAATAGATTTATAAGAAATAAGATAAAGAGAATTAATTATTTTTTTAATTTAAAAAAAATAAATTATTTTTGTATTATATATTTATACTATTGTTAAATATGTCATTTGCTATTTTATATAAATTGTGATTATGTATTTAGAATTGTCATTTCCATATAAAAGATATAAATACAACAAATCTATGTAAAGTTGAAATTAAGTTAGTAAATTTATTTTTAGAAATATATTCAACTAATAATTTAGAATTTGATTTTGAGCCAATGAGCAATAATAATTTATATTTTATATTATTAATCAATTAATTTTATCAATTTTATTGAATTTTATAGATCAATTATGGTATTTAAATATGAATGATTGGCTAAAATTCTAAAGAAAATTATTTTGCATAATTATTTGAGCTTTCTAGGGCTCGCCGATGATAAAAAAAGTATATTATATGCATATTATTTTTAAATAGTAGAAATTATAATTAATATTTATGTATTTTATATAAAATATAAGTATATTGATCATAAATATTTTTTTTTAAATGATTTTAGTTGGAAAAAAATTTATATTAATATGATGATAATATTATGTAATAAATTATTATTATATTTATTATGTGTTATTTTTGATTTTTATTTGTAATAAATGTGTCTCAGATTTAGAAATTATGACTATTTCTTTATGACTATTATAATTATTTACGTAAACATAATTATTTATATATGCTATTCTATTATATTTAAAAGAGTAATAAAAAAGCCCAGTTTTTAATTTTAGGAAATTAGAATTCTAAATAAAAAGAAAAATTGTAAAAATTCAATTAAAAATATAAACACTTTTAAAATTATAAAATAGTCTATATTACTGTTTTTTAATATTTCCTAAAATATTATTTTATTTTTAAATTTACTTTGCATAAAATAAAAATCATTAATAAATAACTTAAAATTTAATATAATTAATGCGTTTATATAAATTAATAATTAGTATCTAATTATTTTTCCACATTTAAAAATATAATTTAATATAAATTATGCTTAATTTACTATTTATTTATTTATTTATTTATTTATTTATTTATTTATTTATTTATTTATTTATTGAGAATAATAAAAATATTTATATTTTTTTTTTTTAATCAGCTATACTTTTAAATAATGTTTTAATAGTTTATAATCATAACTAAAGCATTTAAAGGAGTGTTTCTATCTCTTAAATAAGGAAATAAAATTTCATAATTTACAGTCATTACTAGTAAGAATGAATAGTAGTATTAAATATTTAATATTATATATATTGATTTGCAGTAAGGGATATTTGATTTATAACTAAAATAAATCTTACATTATATAAACATTTTATGCGCAATTAATTCTGATTAATGCTCTGCTATATAAACGAATACTAAAGTCAAATAAATTAAAATNAAAAATTTATAGTAAGAAATAAAAAATGAAATATTAAATTTCCAAAGCTCTATTTTTATTAGCTATATTTATATATATTAATGAAGTAAGATCTAGTTAAAGATACTTCAAAGATAAGTAACTTGGTACAGCATATACTTAACATAAAAATTATGAAACAAAAATAATCAATAAAATAAATAATCTATAGTAGTATTAAATCATTAACATAAATATTAAAANNTTTCTAAAATCAATAATAATAATTAAAATGCATAATGGCTTCATTTTAAAAGAAAAAGGAATTATATAGAAAAATATTTAATAGCAAATTACTAATCAGAATGATAAATAAAAGTATGTAAAGAAANATATATACCACTTATACAAAATATATTTTTCTTGCACTACTTTCTTTAGGATCATTCAAAATATTCTACTTCTTTTTATAATTTTGAAAGTTCCCTAGATGTAGAAAATATGATTATAAAAGTAAACAAATGACTATGAACTATAAGATTTTAATAATGATAAATAATTTTCCAGTAGGATTATAACACTAAACCATAAATATTTTAAGACATTAATAAATTAAATAATAATAGAAAATAATGACTTATATGTAAATATGGAAACAGGAAATATTACTTTTTAATAATAAAATTTATACTTTTTTCCTACAGTTATAAACGTTTTTCTCAATTTTATTTTCGTATTATATAGCCTTAAGTCTAATTAGAGATGATATAAATAAGATGTAATTATCCTTTATAAAACCCTTTATTATATGCGCCGGATTATCATTAGGAGTTTTTATCAATTGACATGTTGCTTAGTAAATTGCCACTTAATATTATTAAATAAAGACATATTGTTCTATTTTTGCTTTGCTTTTTTATAGTATTTTTATAAATTATATTAATACAGATATATTATTCCTTAGCATTGGTTGTATGACTTAATATTAATATTATACTATAAATTATATTCCATTAATAATATTAATTGAAATCATGTATGAATAAAATATTATACGACGTGTATTTATTTTTTATTAAAAGTAATATATATCTGAATGAAAAAAAATACTATAAAATTATAATTTGTTTAATCTTTTAATAGTATCTAAATATTATAATTATTTCAATTTTTCTTGTGATTTGTAATTAGTAATTATATTTCTATGCCGATACCATTATTGAGAGTAAAATATTATTAACAGTGAAGCGTATTGTTAAGATACAAAGCTTATACTTAATTATTCATCTCCCATTGTATTACTTCAATATATTAAAATTCAATGACGAATGAAAAAATAATAAAAAAAATTAATTATTAGATAATTGAAAAAATAAGAAAAAAGGAAACTAAGAAATTTATTCAAAAAAAAATAAACTTCCAAATTAAAACTATAAAATGAACGCATTATCAGAAATCGTTAGAGAGACCACCAAAGATGTCACATATATCGGAATAAAAATCGAAGATTATACAATCTGGGAAAGAAGGTAAATAGTTTTTTATAGAGACAGTAAGGGATTTTTTTGTTATTACTATTTACTTTTTTTTTTTATTAAAACAGAACCCCCATCACTCCCAATGATGTCGCCGAAATCTGTAGCAAAGATGATAGCATTAAATTCATCGTATAACCTTCTAAAAAGAGAATTTTCTCTGATAGCGAATACTAACAAGCTGGAGCCATTATTTCTGAAGATCTATCTAAATGTTCTCTGATTTTAGGAATTAAAAGACCTAAAAATACCAAATCTCTTTTACCTAACAAAAACTATTTCTTTTTCGGTCACGTGGTTAAAGCTTAAAAGGAAAATATGGGAATGTTGGACTATATGTTAAAATAAAAAATAAGGTATTCATAAAAAGGAATAAAATATATATTTTTTGGACTGTATATAATTGTATTTAATTTTTTAGATTTTTCGATCTTGAATGCATTAGCAATGAAAGAGGAAAAAGAATTTTGCAATTTGGAAAATTCGGAGGAATTGCCGGAACTATTGACTTCATGGCTGGTTTAGGACAATTTGTTTTATAGAAAGGATTTTCTACTCCTTTGCTTAATATTGCCTACTCTTATAAATATTTTAGCATTATCGATGCCTACGATCATTTATAAGCTGTCTCCAAAGAAATTATCAATAAAAAATTACCTGAAAGCATATGTCCTCTTATTTTTGCAGTCACTGGAAAAGGGTAAAAACCGTTTATTATTCAATTTTGTCCTAACTTTATTTTTATATGGTTTAAAATAAATTTATAGAGGTGCTGCTGAAGGAGTCTGGGAAGTTTTGCACAATTTACCCATTAAAGTCATTTCTCCTAACCAAATTGAAGGATTAGTAAAGGATAAGGCTAACCCTGCCCACAGACAACAAATATACGTAACCACCATTGAAATGCAACACATGGTTAGAGTAAAAAATATATAAATATAAAAATTAACCTTGTCATTTTCAAATTCAATTTTTTATTTTTTAAGAAAATTTACACCAAAAATAAAAAAGAAAGAAGCGACCCTAGAGTCTTCAATGACCAGGACTATAAATAAAACCCTCATAAATACGAAAGTATCTTTGCCACCAAATACTTGCCCTACATTTCCGTTTTGTTCAATTGTATGTACTGGGACTAAAGATACCCCAGATTAATAGAAAATGAACACTTAAGAAAATTAGGATAAGATTAGAACTTAAGATTGTTAGGTGTTTGTGATATATCATGTAAATAATATTATTTTTTAGATTTAGATTTTGATTTTGATTCTGATTATAAATATCAACTATTAGGTGATTTGAGAGGAGCCATTGAATTGTTAAATTATTTCACAAATCCCGACAATCCTTTCTTCATTTATGATGTTTTAGAAGGAAAAAAAGAAAATATTATTAAATATAAGGACAATAATATTCTTTATTCTGCTTGTGATTCTTTACCTTAACTCTTACCTTTAGATACAAGTAAATCGACTTAATTTAACTCAAAATTATATTTTTAAATCTATTTATAATATGAACTAGGTATTTATTGCTCTCAAGTGTTGAAAAAATACATCACATCGATAGCTTAGACTTCTTTAAGCACTCCCTTTGATCAAATAAGTCTCCCTTCAGTTGTAAAAAATGCAATGATTACAAATTAGGGACAAATGACCCCTAAATATAAATATGTCACTCAAAGAAACTCTATCAAGTCTCACCACTTAAATTCTGTGATTCCCTATCAATCCCTTAAAATTTCCGGGCATCTCTTTGATAGCACTTCAATCAATGATATTATTTAACTTTTAGGTCACTATCCTATTAATTTCCTGTTTACTGACTCCTTTATTGGAAATAGTGAAGAAGAACCCAGTCATATTATATTGAAACTTTAATCTGATGTAGGAGACGAAATATTTAATTTGGTTAAAGAGGAAATTATTACTATTTGCACCAAAAATAAGTGCAAAGTTTAGGAAATTAAGGAACCTTTGGGTGAATCCACTATTAAAACCAAACTTTGAAAATTGATTTTTTAATTTAATTTAATTTTTTACATCTATCTATATACACATATTAAAATTGCATTTTAAATATCAATAATAAAAAATCTTTCTTTTCATGTTAAAAAAATATTTTTTTATTTTACTTAGTTTTGGCCTAAAAATATCATATATGATTATTATTTATATTAAATTTGGCCAAAATTGTATATTTTGCCTTAGAAAGATTTATCAGTCTAAATTAGGGTTGGTAAAAATTATTATTTTTTATGAATTTTATCATAAGTATATTTTTTAACTTCTAAGAGCATAAAATTTTAAATTATTATATTACTATCAAATATAAAAAAATTATCAAAATAAATTAAGAAAACATTTTTATATAAGGTTAGTTATTTTAGAAATTAAAATTAGGATATAATGCTAATTCATTAAAAAATTGCTTCTATTTTTGTACCTGTAAAATAATTTTATCATGATTCATTTTTATTTGTAATTGTTTATGTAAAAGTAAATATGATAATAAAATTATATTTAAATAAAAAATTTGTTTCAAATAGTTATAATATCATCTCTATAGAAATAAAAAGATAAATAGATTAATAATAATATACTTTTATAATAGATTTTGGTGTAATTATATTGGATATTTTCTAATGCATTTAATATTAAATGGATTCACGTCTTTTTAACATTCCTCTTCAAAAATTGAAAAAAAATTAATTATTTTTATTCGACTTATATGTTATAAGCTAATAAAATATTAAATACTCACTGTGAAGATTTAAGAATCATAACACAGAAAATTCAGATTAATAATATTGAAAAATACCTAATAAATACCCATAATAAACATAAAATATATACACCAAATAATAAAAAAAAAGAAAAAAATAGTAAAAAAAATCGAATTTGAAAAAATGAGCGTCGTAATTCCTAAAGATAAAATTTTGGTTGGAATCAGAAGAGAAGATAAAAATTATTGGGAAAGAAGAGTTACCATCATTCCCAAACATGCATAGGAAATCATGAAAAACCACCCCAATATTTAGTTTATAGTATAACCTTCTGATAGAAGAATTTTCTCCGATTCTGAATACGAATAGGTAAAAATAACAACTCTTATTTATCTTGGTTTTAAACCCAGAATAGCAAATATTAAATATTAAACTAAGTAATTATAGCTAAAAAACATTTTTTTTAATAGGTTGGATGCATAATTTACGAAGATATGAACCCTTGTTCTTTGATTTTAGGAGTAAAGGAAATTCCTATTCCTAAATTATTAGCTCACAAAACCTACATGTTTTTCTCTCACACTATCAAAGCTTAATCAGAAAATATGTCCACCCTAGATCACATGTTAAGCAGTAAGATCAGAATGTTGGATTATGAAAAAATTACCAATGATAAAGGGGCCAGACTTGTAGCTTTCGGAGTAATTCATAATTTATTTATTAAATGGGATTTATGTAGTTTAAAAAAAATAAAAAAATTTATGGTGGTCAAATATTATTTTACTATTTACTCTATTGAAAGTAAAGTTTTAAAGAAATTCATCTTAAAAAAGGCCAATACAGGATATATAATTTAATTTTTATTTCTTTCATTTAAAACAGTATCTAAATATTATAATTTTAAAAAAAAACTCAAATTACAATTAATAATATTAGCAATACTATAAAATAATAATATTTATTTATTAAACCCCATCTAATTTTCAAATAAAACCCATTTTTTCAACAAATAATAATTTAATTCATTCAGAGATTTGCTGGAATTGCTGGAGCTATCGACTACTTGGCTGGAATGGGACAATATTTATTATAATCAGGTTTGTCTACCCCATTCTTGAGAATATCTCCTTCTTACAAATACTTCGATTTGGCCCAAGCTTATAGTCACATAAAAAATGTCGGCAAATTAATATAGCAAACACAGTTACCCGAAGAATTATGTCCAATGGTATTTGCAATCACAGGAAAAGGTAGATGCAGTTTAGGAGCCTACGAAGTCTTGGAAAATCTGCCCATCATCAACGTAAAGCCCGAAGAATTGGAAGGAATTTGCGCAAACAAATCCGACCCCAGACACAGAACCCACGTATACGTTTGCTACATTGAATCTCAGCATATGGTGGCCCACGCCTAAACCGGAATCTTCGACAAAAAGGATTACTACAAAAACCCCTAGAACTACAAACCCATCTTCGTGGAAAAATATCTGCCCTACATTTCCTCCATCTTCCACAACATGTATTGGGACCAGCGATTCCCCCGAATGATCAGTTGCGAAGAACTGAGAAATAGTTTCAGAGCCGGACACAAAAAACTCATCGGAATCGGAGATGTCACCTGCGATTTCGAAGGGTCCGTTGAATTCTTGAGAAAATTCACCACTCCTGATGAACCCTACTGGGTATATAACCCCGAAACTGAAGAAGTTGTCGACGGAATTAACTACAGACCCAATTGCATATTATACCAATCTCTCGACTTTTTACCTTGCGAATTGGCTACCGATGCCAGTAATTAAATAATAAATAAATTAATAAAAACTCATTATTTTATTTAAATTTTAAGGTACCCACTTCAGTACCATATTGAAAGACTGGATTCCTAACATTGCCTCTAGTAATATTGATGACCCTTATGAAAAATAAACTTTATTGCCCCACGTAAGAAATGCCATGGTAACTTTGAACGGAAAATTGACTCCTGACTTTGAGTATATCACCACTCTTAGAGCCGATAAAGAAAAAGAAAATGCAGAAATATAATAAGAAAGTGAATCATAAACTATGGCTAGCAATAAATTCAACTATTTTGTGAAAATTAAATTGTAGGGACCCTTCTTTGCCAACAAAGCTATCAATACCATTCTTGACACCTGTTAGGAAAATAATATATATTTTACCGCCTCCAAATTGATTCCTGGTTCCAAAGATGACGATACTTCCACAATGGAATTATTGTTACACACCCAAAATAATGTTGTCTTGCAAGAAACGTTAGAAAAAATATAAGAATTGGGAGCCAAATTTAATATTTCAATTGTAGACTCCGCAATTCCTCCCAGAGATAAAGGAAAAGTACTTCTTCCTAGATTGTGAATTATTGAAAATATTATATTTAATCCTATTTTTTTTTAATTTTTAAATAAAGTAATAAATATTATCATTATTATTTTGAATATTCTGGAATATATATATATTTTTTTTTTTTTTTTTTCTTAATTTTGTTTATTTAGTCATTTATATAAAGGGAAATGTAAATAAATATAAAATTTTCATTTTTCTTTTAAATAGTTTACAATATTTTATATTTAATTTTAATAGCACTTATAGCTAAAGTGTATAAATTAGGTGTTTATATTATTATTTTTTTTTTATTTCATACAATTTTGAATTGCTTTAAATTTCATATATAATTATTTACAATTCTACAATATAGTTTATTAATTTTAAAATAAAGCAAAAATATATAAAAATGGAAAGAAAATAAGAAATAATAAAAACAGAGGATTTTAAATTTAGAAAAAGAAATTTATCAGATCAATTTAATTAAAATATGGATGATATTTAAGCTTTAGAAAATAAAATTTATTAAAAATTAAGTAAAGAAATAGATGAATAGTAGAAAAATGAATCAGAATAATAGAATAAATCCGATGTTTTAGAAAAAGAAATTAAGAAATTATAGTAATAGCCTACACAAAAATAAAAGCAATAAATGGAAATGTAAGCCCTTATGTTATAACTTTAATAAGATGAGCCCAGCAAATCAAATAAATAATCATTATAGAAAAATAAACAAAGATCAAATTCTCCAGGAAATGATTTTTAAAATTCTGAAAGTATGAAAATGGTAGAAAATTTGGAGAAACTTTTGAAAATGGAAAATTCGGAAAAATAGCATTAAACTTAAAAAGAATAAGAAGACAGTGAAATCAGCAAAAATTAAATCAATAAAACACACAATTTATAAATGGATAATAATAAAATGCCAATAATAGAAAAGAAATCTAATTTGGAGAGATTTAATAATTTATTAAATGAGAAAAAAGAGCAAAAGCAACATAATTCTTTAATAAGAACATTTTCCCCTAAAATGGGAAATGAAGGAAAATTGCTTAACTCCAAATGCATGAAAATGATTAATCATCTTGAGAATTTGCTGCAAGAAGAGCAAAATGAAAAATTTCAAACCAATATTGCTAAGCAATGAATAATTAGTTTAAATAATTCCTTAGAAAATAATTAAAAATTGTATTGTTTGGTATTACAATACTTAATAAAGGGAATGAAGCATTTTAAATAGATGATTATTAAATTTTATTTTAAAATTAAGTATTTATTTATATAGTTAATTTTATATATTTATTAATGTGATTTGCCTTATGTCAATTATATATTAATATTAAAAATTATTTAATTTTTCCATAAATCTAGATAAATATTAATATTTTATTATTTGAAATTATACTTAATTATATTTGATTGGAAATATTTTATTCAGCTATTTCTCAGATTAACAACTATCCGGTAAAATTAAAATATTATTATTTCTTAAAATTCAACTAATAAACAAATAAAGCAATAAAGAGGGCATTATTTATTATAGCCTAACAATACCAGACAAACAAAATGCAAAGCTCATAAAAAAGCTTGGGAACATCACCTTCTAAGACAGGAATAAGTCTTATATAAAATTCTAAACAAGATTAAGTAAATCCCTTTGAAAAATAAAAGGTAGTTTAACAGTAATAGCAGCCCAAATATTAATAGCAGCAGTAACCATACAATGCAAGTCCTTTCAAATCGCAAAGCCATTCCCCAGGATGTATTTCTCCCTTCCAATCATATTTACACCAAGAAAGCACTATAAAAACACCTGCGTATCTGAGTTACAATATATCTCCGAAAACGGTAGTAGATTAAAATTAAAACACGACATAATATCAGAAAAATCAGCAATCTTAGTTTTATTAAAATCCAGAACCAAGTTAGTTTTGGTCTCAAAATTAGTAGCAATAATAGCAATAGCAGTAGCAGATGATGCTGAATCGAAAAAGAGTAAATGGAAACTATTAGCAGTACTAAAATATACAGAATTCCACGAATCGCAAGTGCAATTCGGCAGATAAATACTGCAACACATCTGAGTTTTCCTCACTTTCTTAGTATCCGAGTATAAGCATTAACTAGTAAAAACAGGAATATTTTAAGTCAACAAAAAATAGCAATACTCAAAACAAATGTTTAGCAGATGAAAAGCAGAAACTTTCAAGTTATGCACACCCCCCAAATGCTTCAATAAAGGCAGTTAATTTTTAGCAACATTTCAATGATAATAACCCAATAAACCATATTGAGAAATTTCTGAAAGAAGAAATTCCCCAATTTAAGTCGTAGTAGCAATAATTCCATTAAAATTTGTAAATGAGAAATAACAGACACAATACGGATTTTTCCGAAAATTTATTGCCAAATTAAAATTACTATTACACTCCTCATTTGAACCATCAGTAGCGGTCTATATTCTAAAACCAGTTTATTTCGAATTAAAGAAGCCACTCAGTTCCCTCGTATCCCTAAGCTTATTACAGTCCTAATTGCCAAAACATCAAAATCGAACCCCTGAAAATGTCCCAGAAAAATTCGATTTCTGTACACAGCGAAACCAGAACCCAATCTCCTCAAATTGTGACATCTAAATCGCCTCCGACCAACATTTTGGCTACCATCAGGGAAATTGAAAAAAGGAAATAGTAATTTATTTCTGATTCTGCCCGATTGTAAAGTACTTTGACTCAAAATTTTATTGACAATAAAGAAAATAATTTCAGCTCTTAGTAAGAATAAAACACAGCTGGAACCGGCTTTACAGTGAAATCCATATTGAAATCGAGAGATTCTTCGAGTTCAAAGGTTTAGGACAACTTATATGTTGATTTGTACAGAAAGTAACTTTAAAATATGCAAAATCAAAATTAGCAGTAGTCAGTAGTAGTGCAAAATTAAAAAGAAATTTAGTAGTAGATTGAATACTATAAATAAAAGGCAAAAGATTAATCAGAATTGAATTCTCTGCAACTTTAATAGTAATAAGATGGCAGTAGTTTCAGTTTTTATAAAAAATAAAATGCCAGCAATCAGAGTCACAATTTCAGTTATTCGTAATAGAGTAGTTTATAATAAAAGCAAGAATATTTTAATAAAACACCACAAATACAGTCTTAAAGTTGCAAAAATCAAGTTTCATAAAGCCAAATCAAGTAAGAATCGAAATCCAATAGTATTTTTAGTAAAGATAGCTCAGATTATCAGTAGAATCAAGGACTGCAGTATTTTAAAGCCCCTGTAGATTTTATTAAATCTCCATCGAAAACCTAAATTTCAACTCCTTCCCAATCTCAACATAATAAAAATAGCAGTTAATAGCAGCAAAGGGATATCAGTGGAATTTTGTCTGGTTGCAGCAAAAAATTTGAGTCTAAAGTAAAAACATCTCCGCAATAATTAAATACGAACGAATCAATCGCGAATTTGGAATCGCACGGGTACATTTCTCTGTAAACAGCGAATATGATAAACAGTCAAATGATGAAAAGCAGCAATTTGAAAGAAAAGTGCGATTTTCTGAACAGAGAAGTGGGAAAATGCCTCACAAGGAGCTCCAGAATTAGTTCACTGAGATAGTCGCAATTTGATTACGAATACAACAACAACAATAATAATAAGCATCAATAATAATAATAATTATAAGAATCGATGAGCTTTCATCAATAATAATAGACTTGGCCCTAAGAATAAGAAAATGTGGATAATAAAATGGAAAGGTCTACTACACTCAAAAAAAGTATACTATCATTCTAACAAAATTTAAAAACCAACAATAACAGAAGTGATGAAAACAAAGATATCGTTCCGATTAGCATCACCAATTAGTAATCTGTATTTTAAATATCACAAGAGCATTAAAATTAAGATGATAATAGTATTGTACAAAAATAATAAAATGAAGAGTTTAGGGAACAGCAAAACAATTAGAAAATGAATATTTTGCAGAACTAGCACAGCCATGAGACTTTATAAATTATTTCTAATGAAGTAAGCAAGAAATTGCAAGTCATTTTGCAATAATAGTAAGAGTAGGAAAAACAAGAAAATCAGTAAAAACTATAACAGAGTGTGAATAAGGATCTAAAAATCGTTTTGCAAGAAAACTAAAACTTAAGAAGTGAAAATTAAAAATTAAATCATGATTTGAAGTTGTGTAGAGAATAGCAACAAAGTGCTATAAATAACATTGAGCTAATGTAAGATGAAATAATGAAGTTAATTAACTAAAATATGAAATATTAATAAAAAGAACAACTATATGAAGTTGACAAAAAAAATGTACCATTTAAATGATTTAATTTTGTTTAATTTAATTAAATTAAATTGTAATTTCTGAACTTAGGATCTTGACTATATAGAAGTTCTCAAAAACAGTAATGAAAAATGTCAAATTTAATTAAAAGAATATGAAAATCTAAAATAGGAATATCTGTCAAATGCAGAAAAACTCAATTAATATATTTTAAGTAAAATAAAATAAAAAGAGATTTATCTAAATTTTGATTATTTTTTAAGTTATTTAGGAGTTAGGAAAAACTTGTGTTTTGGGGCAAACATAGATTAATTTATATCATAAATTTCTAAAATAAGTTCCTCTAGAAAAAAATCTTGATAAATAACTAAAGAAATAAGTATAAGAATTGGAAAAAGGCAAAAGTTAATAAGTATCCCACTAATAGCAAAAACAGGTGTTAAAATTAATAAGAGAGGTCGAGAAAAAGGTAGCCGATTTGGAGAAAAGTAAATAAAAAAAAAATTTAATTAATTTAAAAAATTATTTATTTTATAAATATTTTGTATTTAAATGTTTAGAATAAGAAAAAAAATAATTGGTAAATGAAATTAAAAAAAAAATGGAAGAAAAGGAACCTCAAAGCTAAAGCAATTAAAATTCAGGCTAAGAAAGTTTTCATTCACAGGGAGTTGAGTAGCATTAGCAAAATAATGAATAGAATCCAGTGCTAGTTACTAACCCTAGCAGTTGTGTTGTAGGAAATGTGAGCAATATTCAGAAGAATATGAGTGGGTATTAATTATTTTCCTCCAATAGTGCAGATAAGGTCGAGTTTATGGAATATTTGAAATAGAAAAATATAAATCAATAATTTAATCCACAGTCTCACTTTTCTTTTTAAAACATTTGTAATAATAGTCAGCCAATAAATGGCAATGTATACAATTTTAAATTGTCTGACGTTCAAAAAAATCAAAATAACAATATTGAAGATAAAAAAGATCTGCAAAGATAAGGCCAAAATATTTAAAAATATAATAGATAAAACTCAGGAGAGTTTTAACATTAGTTAAATCTTCTCGAAAATCTTAATATGAAAATCTAGCTTTCCTAAACGGAAAATGAGAAAAGCGATTAAAATAATAATTAAATTAGACAGAGAAGTTAGACTGGCCATCTTTGGTAAGATGTTGTCCAATCTGATTAAAACTAAAATGCAGACTATTCATAAATGTTTACGAATATTAAGCTGCCGTCTTATTAAAATTTTCACAATAAATTAAATAATTCCAAATAGTCAGAAGATTCTAAAGAAATGAATGTGCAAATTAATAATGTACCAAAGTCAGGGGAAAACTTAATTAGTATAGGAAGCTTAAAATATGTGAAAACTATGTCAAATGAAAATGCTTCCAATATTGAAGTAAGTAATTCTCATACCAATTATTCTCATAATTATTTGCCTTTTAATGGAACCTAAAAATACTAAAATAGATAATCAGATTATTTAAATTAAAATACATAGAATTAAACAGCATGCTTTTCTTAACCATCAGATAATTCTTCGGTTTTAAGAGAAGGAAAAATTAATAAAATATAAAATCCTTTAATTTAAAATTCTGAATAATCGGAATGAATGAATGAGTCAAGAAGTTGGTTTTTTAGAATTTTTATAAATGATTTAGTTTGTATATAATTTTTTGTTAACTATTTATAAAGTTTAATTTTTTTTAGAATAATTTAAACTACATTATAAATATTATAATAATTATTATTTAAATTTTAATTTGGGTATAAATTATTGTTTTTAATAAATAAACTATTTGTAAATATATAATTATGTATTTAAAAATATATTTATTTTGATACATTGTACATTTTTCTGCAAATGATAGATAATATATTAAGAAATATAATTATTATTATTATTTATTACATATAATAGTTGAAAAAAATTTGCTCTTTTTATTCGTGCCTAAATATGTATGATTATAAATTAATACTAATTAAAACCAACAAACTTAAAGTAAGATAAAAATACAAAGTTAAACCTATCAATAGCTTATTTCAGCGAGAAAATTTATTATCCCCAATATTTCATAAAAATAATTTAAATTTAAATAAAATTACCGAATGCTTAACTGTATTGTTTTATTACCTGGTGAAAATATTCCTACAGAATTTTTAAATCAAAATACGAAAATCAATAGAGAATCTATTGCTATTAATTCAGAAGCGCAAGAATTGTATGCAAAGTAGGCAGGAATTTTCGAAATAAAGTAGTAGAAAGGTAATAAAAATAAAGATATGGAATCAGAAATAATGATAAACCATACAGTGGAAAGATATTATCCTTAACTTGAAGATTTCATAATCGGAATTATTAAATCTAAAACCAATGATTTTTACACCTTAAATATTGGAGCTCCTCAAGAAGCAGTTTTAAATGCTTTAGATTTTTAAGGAGCTTCTAAGAAGAATAAACCCAATTTAGAAATAGGTTAATTAGTATATTGCAGAATTATTTCAACAAACAAATATTTAAGGTAGATAAAATATTATATTAGCAATAACTTATTAATTTGCTATATATTATTAATATTTAGACCAAGAGTTACTTGTATTAATCCCAAATCAAAAAAAGAATGGGTAACTGGTGAAACTTTATTCGGAGATTTAAAGGGAGGAGTTCAGTTTTAGATATCTATAACAAACTGCCAAAATTTAAAAAATATCGACTTCATTTTAAAAGAATTATAGAAATTAATATAATTTGAAATCGCTATAGGAAAAAATGGTAGAGTTTGGGTTAAATGTGTAAAAGAAAAAAATACAATAATGTTTATTAATACATTAAAAGCTGCTCTTGATCTTCCTATTGAATAAATTACTGATTTTATATCTGGAGTTTCTCATTTATTTATAAAATGATGATTATAATGATAATATTAATAGTAATAATGAATTAGATTGTCATATTTTTATATAATTATCTAAAATTAAAGTAAATAAAATATTTATAATACTAATGTAATTAAAATATTACAAAAATTATGTATTTGTAATTATTTAATTCCATTTCAGCTTCTATATTATTATTCAGTTCATTATTTTCTCAATAATTTATTATATAAAATTTATATAGAGTGGCTTTTAATATAGCTTCCTTTTATCATAAGTTATTGCATCAATAGAATAATAGAATTAACCTATAGTTTATATTAAGAAATCATTAAATTTTTTACTAATTTTAGAAGATTAAAAAGTAAGATTTAAAATTTAAACAAATAAAACTATTTAATAGTTAATATATCACCAATAAAAAAATACTTTTGACAAAATCCTTAGTATGCTATATACTAATATTATTTCTATATAAAGTCTAGATTTTATAAAAAGTAAAGTGATAAGTTTTTTCTATTTCATCTATTATTCTAATGATAGAAATATATAATAAATTAAATTATTTTTCTAATTTATCTAAACAATATAAACCAATAAACTATATCGGATCGTATAAATTATAATTTTATTTACTTAAAATTATAGATTGAAATTAAAATATAGAAAAATATAAATTTTACAATCTTATAAAATACATCTGTTTTTTTTTTATTGAGATCAAATACATAAATCTAAATAATTTTTTTTGAAATCATAATAGATTCAGGTTGTTTTCTATTTTTCTAAGAACGAAATACCTTAAGCCTAAATTAGATAAAAATATTATTGGAATATTTTTAGAGATTGCTAATTAAAGTATTAGATGATTCTACCAAAGGGTAATCAAACAAAAAACATAATTAATTAAAATCAAAAACTAGCAATAGTTGACTATTATATGAGGCAAAATCTCTCAATATATAAAAAAATTTATCAAGTTAAATTTAAATTTAAATATATAAATAGGTAAATACAATACCAAGACTCATAAAATATGTATACCTCGGAAAAGTAATGTTTTTCTAAAATATCAAATACTAAATAAGTATTATTTTGTAACTAAAAATTAAATTAAACTTGTATATAATAGAAACTATAATTTAAAAATCTATAATTCTTTACAAATGTTTAAGGTTCTGCTTTAATATTCTATATGGAAATATTTATAATATTAGAAATGTTCATTATATAATATGACCAAATGTAAATATTCTAACTTAATACATATGTTTATAAAAATAATTATGGCAATTAGTATTAAAACCAAAAATTTGAGTTTTATGACGTACATAAAAATTAAAGTCTTAGAAATTAGGTTTTAATGTATTTATGCATTCATAATAATGCTCTTATATTTATAATAATAATAAAAAAAAATTAAAAAAAAAAAAGAAAATTAAAAAATCAATAAGAATAATTTCTTATTTTATAAAATAATTCTTTATTTTAGCTATGTGCACTACTTACTCTTTATAAAGACAACTATTAGACATTATTATTAAAGAAAATAATGTAAAAAATTAAGTAAAACAATAATAATCTATTTCTCCCAGTCGATAGCAATTTTAAAAAGACCATAAAGATTGTGATATGAATTATAACAAATATTAATTTCGTAGAAATTCTACAAATAATAAAATATATAAAAAAAAAAAATTAGAAATAGAAAATTAATAATATAGTAAATAAGGTTAATATTAATGTTTATATTATGATTAATATAATAGAACAACTTCAATAAAATTAGAGAAATATAATTTTAATTAATAATAATTATAATGGAAAAAAAATAGTATTAATACTATATTAGAGAACACAGAACTAAATCATAATTTGGAAGAGTCATTATAAATTTAAAAACTTAAAAATATAGATTCTTAAAATTAAAATTAGAAAGATAATATATAAAATAATAATCACTCTCCCGAAGACAAGTAAAACACAGTATTGTAAAATGAAATAAATAATGTCATTAATAATAAAATTGCTTAAAAACACGAAATAAAATAATAAAAATAAAAAATGTTCTTATATGGATAGTTTTCAATTTTATAAAAACAGCTTAAAAATTAGTAAAAAAATAATAATATCTATAATAATATTAAATAAACTAAATCGTTTTATAAAACAATATATCAGTATCAAAGTATGTTAAAGTAAAATAAATCTAGTATAGAATTCAATATTAGCGAAAAACTTATAAAATATAACCAATATATTTAAGATTTAATTGAAATTTATAATGAATTCAAATAATTAAATCATAACTAAGTAAATAAAAAATTATTTTAAAAGCTAATTAACTTATTAAGCAAATAATAGTCTTTTTGCGTTTTATGAATATTTAATATTTCTGTAATATAAAATAATATATTAAATAACGATTATTTTATATTAATGTATGTATTTACACTTATATGCTTTATATATACTTATATTATTTTATGTGTTTTTCTATTTTTAGATATAGTTTAGATTATTACTATTAAAATATTAAACATTTATTTATTTCATAATGAATTTATAATACATATATTATTAAACTGCACAAATAAGCATTAATTTATATTTTGATATCTACTTTTGTTATTTATTTTACTTTATTATAATACTATTAATATGTTGGATATATTCTATTTTAATTGATTTTCATCTGAATTAGTAATATTAAATATATTTCAAATAAAATGTATCATAAAATAAATAGATAATTATTATAGGAAGTATACCTAAGCACAGTTTTAAATAACAATAAACCAAGCTGAATTCTATATTTTTCATATTTAATGTTAGAATATTGTTATTTACAAAATAAATTGATTTAAGTTTATAAATTCTATATTATTCTATATATTATATTCTTTTTATTAATTCTAAAATTAATATTACTAAAATTTTAACAAAGTATCTATAATTTTAATTTAATTGTTTATTGTTTTTAACTATTGTTTAAAAAAATACTTTTATGTAAAATTTACTTAGAATATATATTTATAGTAAATATTTAATTATATTTTTAAATGTTATATATAAAATCATTTTGTATAAAGAGAAAAAATGGGAATTAAAATATAAATATAAGGAAAGCTTCTAAGTAAAATAATAGGAATAAAAATANAATAAATTCATTTTTTTAATTTCCTAGTGAAAATGAAGTTATAATTTATATGATATCTTGAAGTTAAAAATCAGAATTTAACTAATTTTATCATTTAAAATAACATCTTCTACATAAAATATATATGTTTAGGATAATATCCTAGCAATTTTAAATAAGTTATTAGTTTAACAACTTTATTTTTATTAAATATACATTCTTGCACAAATTAATTTGGCGTATTCATAAAAAAGTAGCATAATTACAAATATAATTCTTTCTCCAAAAAGGAAAAATCCATTTTTATTTGTTAATTTAATTAATTATTATGATCTTTATTATAAAATTTTAATGTTAAAGATAGTTAAAAAAAATATAAATAATTGTAAAATTCCTTTTAATAATACTTTACTTTAATTTATAAATTTATTTTGAAGTTTAGAATTTATAAAATTGGGTAATTCTTATTAATGATTACTATATTTTAAAGCATAAATAATATTTTGGCTTTAATTACGATATCATTTAATTGTGATAAATATTAGAAATACTTTTTCTTTTACACAAGTATGTTTTCGATAAATTCTCAATTAAATGTTTTGAAAATACTTTAATACATTATTAAATTAAAAAACCTTCTTTTTTAATGAATTAAAGAAATCTAAAATCGTTCTTGTAATCTCTTAAAAATTTTCTTTTGTTCATATATATCTATTATTTTATGGTAGATAAATATAATAATTAAACTTTTCATTTAAATTGGGGGACAATCTATAAATTTATATATATATAGTTTCTTGTCTAAGTAATTTATTGTTTATTATTAATATAATTATATTTTTTAAGCTACATCTAATTTTAGAAGGAATAAGTAAATTTCAAAAATAATTTTAATAATATTGATATTATTTTTAAAATTAATTTTAATTAAAATATATTTTTTATATTTTTTACTTTTTACTTAAAATATTATTATTCTAATACATAAACATATGCATTTTTATAAGGTAAGTAATTTGTTATTCAAAATGAAATTATGATAAAAATAGAAATTCAAGTTAAGTCATTCATAAATTATAAATGATTTAATAAGCTTTACATATTACTTTCATGTTTTATTATTATTTTGTTTTAAATATTACGTAATTATTGGAAAAAAATAATTTATCATTCAAAAATGAATATACAAATGTTAAAATAAAGAAACTTTAAGATAATTAGAATCAAGACGAAATGTGAAATATGTATTAAAGGCTAATAGAAAATAATTTACAAATCCTCAATATAAATTTATAAATAAATTATAATTCCCTAATTATCAAAAAAAAGAAAAAGAAAAAAAAAATTACAAAACCAATAAAAAAAACAATAAGCGAAATCAATTATAATGTTTACACCACAAAGTAATGGAATGTATTTCAATTCTTATGAACCTTCATAGATATATGGAATCCAGCAAGGGGTCTATATGCAATAAATAAAGCCTGTGAACTATTATCCTGTTAATTGTTAACCTCAAACTGAAAACTCACTTCCAATTTTTTATAGGCCAGAAATTCAGCAGAATTTAATGAAAACTTAAACAATGTATCCCTAATATAATCACTAAAGCTACTGTGCTATCCCATAGCAGCAAATTTAATCTTTTACTTAGTAGTATTAAATGTAAAATGCTTTATAATAATAGTAATAGTACATAAAATAACAGCTATTCTAATGGCCTTCCGGTTAATATTAATTAATAAACCCAGTATAAAAATAAGCCTGTGAAACTCCCATATTTAAAGAAGAATAAAAAAATCTGAAAGAAATTACCTAGTTGGATGACGCCAACTTTATGGAAAATATTCGCCAGCTTGGGGAACTTGCGAAAATAAAGGAGCGAAACTTTTATTTAGAATCAAAAAACTAAATGATTAAATTTGATAGTTCAGAAAACTCCAAAACTACAAATAATAATTAAGAAAATTAGAATTAATAAAATGAGAAAGCATAAATTACAGAATAAATGTTCTAACAAATTTAAAATTTACAGCTCAGATAGTCGGACCAATACACCCCTATATACAGGAAGATAGAGAAGAAAACAGAAGTTACGAAAAAAATAAATAAATCTACATCTTGTATAAAACCAAGCTCTCTGACAATAATTAAGAATGAACTTGATAAATAAATCAAAATAGAAGAACAATCCAATAAATTAGACGATCACGGATAAATTTCTGCTTCTACATAAGACGAACAACCATTAAAAATCAATTCTGTTCTTTTTTGTGATTTGTGCAATTATTCTACCAAGAAAAAAGATAACCTAAATAAACATAAAAGCTATAAACATTCTAAATTTTTGTACCATTGTATTGTAAATAACTGCAATCACATTAGTTAGAATAGACAAAGCTTTACTCTTCATTTAAGGAAAGTACATAAAATAAGACAATAAAATCGCTTAAATCTATCATAATTGAATTAAGATTTAAAATTAATTTGATTTAAAAACGCTTAATAATATTTTAATTATATAATTTTTAATAAATATATTATATAGTAAAATTCTTTTAACAAATATATAAATTATATATAAATTTCTAAAAAGTGTATTTATTATTGCTTAAATGTATTGGAAATTTAAATTTACTGCTTATAAAGTTTAATTATTATCATTTATGAATAATAAATTGCTTTTGATTATCCTAGAAAAAGAAAATTATAAAAAAAATAAAACTAAATTATTTTTTTCATTCTAATGTTAATTCTTAAATTTAATATTCTTATTTAAAGTAACTTTAAAATCAGATATTTTTATCTCACCGTATAAGATTTTTTATTATTAATTATGATGTTAATAAGATTTTGAAAGAATAAATATAAAAATTATATATTCCATTTTTTAAACTATATGATTAACAAGTAATCAAGTTCAAGAATAGAATTACGAATAAATTATAGTATAGTATTAATCCATTACTTAAATTACTGCATATAAGTATTTTAAAAAATGAACTAATTATTATATTAACCAAAATATAAAAAATAAATATTATTCGCATACATTTTGGATTGAATTAACCTCTTTAGTTATAAATATAATTATTCTAAATAGATTTAAATTTCTATTATATGCTTTATCATATAATTATATCTTCATTTATAAAACTCTAAATACAGATTTATAATAAATTTATTCTTAGATATAATTTTATTCCTATGAAGGTCATTTATTATTAATCTAAAGATAAAGAAATCCATTAACTATAATTTCTTTTTATTAAATTTACAATAAAATTATATATTCCATATAATTTTCTTTTTAAAAATAACTTTAGAATTTCTTTTAAGCAAAAGATAAATAAAAATAGCTTGTATTGGATAATATTT
Source organism: Miamiensis avidus (assembly GCA_037039885.1). Classification (NCBI taxonomy): domain Eukaryota; phylum Ciliophora; class Oligohymenophorea; order Philasterida; family Glauconematidae; genus Miamiensis; species Miamiensis avidus. The sequence goes on from JAWVGU010000154.1 coordinate 122,582, forward strand.
ATTATTAGATTGCATAATTTGATATCAATTATTAATAATAGTGTATAAATTTGTCATTTAAAATTTGTAACTAAAGTATTTTTTACATTTTTTAAATAAAAGATAAAAATAATAATTATTAGTATTAAAATTGATGAAATTATATTATAATTTATGTGGTATTATAACTAAATTTTAATTTAAAATACATAGTCTAGTATCTTTTTATAATATTTTTTTTTTATTATATCTCATGTTTATCCTATTACCTTAAACCATGCTAATTATATAATTAATGGTTATTAAAATTTTTATTTCTAATATTAAAAGTGTTAAGTTTATAAGTCAAACAAACTTTAAAGAATAAGAATGCCAAAAAAAGGAGAGCTTATTATTTTATTAAGATAATTAAAAATAAAAATGGTAATTTTATATATCTAAATCCCAATTTTTTAGTAGTATATATATTGTAAATTATCGTATTTAAACCCTTGTCCAGTGAATTATTTTTCTAATAAATTAATTTAATTAATTCATTTATGATTAAAATAATTATCATAATATATTTATAATATTAAAATTATGATAAATTATATGAGTTTCTTTTTTCTAGTATAGTTACCTAATAATAAAATAATAAAAATACTAATATTTAAAAAAAAAAATAATTTATGATGTTTTTGGAAATATAATTAATATTAAATATTAGTAATAAATTTTTAGATTAATCAAAAGGAAGTTATTTATATTAAAGTAAAGAGAAAAAAAAAAAAAATATAACAAATAATTATCATAAAAATATTAAAGTTAAAAATGTCTATAATAAATTAGAAAATTAAAAAATGATTTTAAATCATAATAATTAAAAATAGAAATATAAAATATAAAATAAAAATAAAACCAGAACCTTGATTTAAAGATATCACTATTTTTAATAATTAAGATATTTTTATAATATGAAAAATACTATCTATTTATATTATTATCTATGATATAGATGTTTCTAGTATTTAATATCTGAAATAATGATTTTATTTAATTTAAGTAAAATATAAATTTTATTTTATTTTATTAATCCCTAATTAAAATTAATCTAAATAAATTATTAACTCCGAATATAATTCAGAATAATCTAAAATAAAATAAAAAATAATCATATTATTCTGAAAAATTACAAATAAAGAATAATCAAATATTTAATTTAATTAGAATGGGGCAAGCTAATGGAGGTATTTGTTCAGGAGAGCGATGTAGTGGTGAGAATGGAGAAATGAATTTAAAATAATTTACAATTTAGAACCCTTCAGCAGACTGGATGGTAGGTTTTGGCCTTATTTATTATTATAATGTTTATTAAAGTAATAAAAAAATAAATAGATTTTTATACATTTTAAAAAGGGAGATTATTAAATTACAGGCAAAAATAGAAAAATTAAAATTTCAAGAGCAGGAATGTCTCTGGTTGAAAAGCCAACTGAAACAATTTTGGGAATTATCCATAAATTTGATCCGAATAATTAAAAATTAGCAGTAATTTTAGATCTCAGAGAGAGAAAACACTATAAAACGGCAAAAGATAAGTTAATAGAATTAATCTATGAAATATTCGGAGATTAACATTTACGGGATTTATTTTTCCGTGCAGTCAATGTAAAAAATATAAATTTTATTGGCAAAAAAAACATGATTTGATATAATTTTGGAGTTAATTTAATTTAATTTTGGCGAAAAAATTTATTGAAATATTATTAAATAATACATAGGATCCTGCATTGGCGGTGGATATAGATAATAATGATGACCGGTATTCTGATGTTTCAATTCTGAGTCAAATTCCAACTCCATAAGGTAAGAAGGAGTTTCACTTCCCCAATTCCGCGTAAGTGAATGTATTAAATCCGTTATCAGAAGAAGGATAGCAATTTTTATACCAATCTCGACATGTAGATTAAAGAAATTCATTTAAAAGTCCTAGTAATAATAACTAGTAAAATAGGGGTGGGTCTCCAGCTCAGTACTACTCTTCTCCACTGAGGGAAAGAGAGCATAGAAAATTCGAACAATAAAGCAAAATTACAACACAGTTTACCAGTTCTCCTCAAAAAAGCTAATACACGAACAATAGTCAAAATTAAAGCAAAAATAACTTTTAAGAATAGCAAAAATAGTGGCTCCGAAATGACTCTCCTTCTTACGAACCATCGAATATGTTGTAGTAGATTAAAACAAACTACCAATAGTAATCAGATATCTAAAACACTAAGAAAAATGGGTAATAGCAGATAACTGACCCAACCTCAATTCCTGAATTCCGAGACAGTTAATTTAAAATAAAAACTGACAGAAGCGCTCATAATTCGTATCAAAATTTGTAGGAAAACGGATATAAAAGAGAGTGCAATGAAAATAATAACTCTCACAACAATTCGGAAATGTATAATGGATAATAAGAAAACTAGTATAATTAATAATAGGCTAACAATAACAATTATGTTTAAAATGCAAGTCACCAGCTAACCCAAAGTTTAAAATCAAATTCTAAAGGTAAAAATACGGGTTCAAATTAAAATATCGATTCCAGCAGTAAATTACATTATAATTAAGAACAATATTCAGTTCCTAAAAAAAATATGTAGTAAACATACCCTTAATAATAAAGCTAAAATAATATAAGTAATAATACACAGGTTATCGCAAGTAAGTCATTTAGCAACCTTAATAATACGAATATGTAAAATATATCCACCTGTTCAGTGAGAACCAATCAAAAATTGGAATCAAATAATAGCATTAAAATGGGAAATCTAGAGTAATTGGAAAGGAGTTTAAAGGTATATAGTCAGAATAATTTGCAAATTGTAGAAAATGAACCGCATTATTAGTAATAAGAGGTTTATGAAAAGAAACCCTAACAAAAGTTCCCTTTGGATATTCAAAAAATTGTGCCTTCTAGTAATGATCAACTTTTCCTTCACTCATCAAGGTCGACTGGAAGATAAAATGGAGAGGATCTTATGTAATTGCTTTAAAAATCGTCGAGAAGGGAAAATTATAAACAATAATAAATTCCTCAAGAATCTTTTCGAATTAATCCCGAAAAAAAGCAAAGTGCTTTGGGAAAATTTATAAAAATCAGCAACCAACTTATGACCCAAAACAACTTTTTATCTGCCATTTAAAAATTCAATCATCCTTACTTGGAAAAATTGGATAATCGGCCCTACGTTGATTGTTGGAGATACTATGATAAGGGGTAGAAACAAATGGTGTACGTGAAAAAATATAATGTAAAAATGGGATAAATCCCTTTAATTAACTACCAGACAGAACTTACAGTATTAGAAGGGCTGCAAGATTATGAAGAAGATAAAGTAAATTATTACGAATTAGTATTAAATAAAATTAAAATATTCATAATTTATTTGATTTTCAGCAACCTGTAGGACCTCATATTTTATCTCATAATCCGGACACTCTTACAATAAAATACCTGGGAGGTCTCTGCACCTTATAAGAATATGCTCTTGAGTTGAACATGTTGGGAAAACGCTTTACGGAGAGTGAATTGCTTTATATTTTAATGCAGTTACTGTATTTTATTACTGATATGTAAGACGACTATCAGTTCTATCACGGAGATATCAAACCTTAATCCATAGCTCTTGTGAATACTCAATTCCATGATAGAAAATATCAATTAAAGCTAATAGAATTTGAGTGCTGCATTCCAACTGATGAGCCGGAAGGCTATCCCATGTACACCACTACCAATTATTGTGACAATACATTAAGGAAGTACAGGGAAACCGACTGTAAATTTGTATTAATTAAATCTTCTCTTTAGTTAATTTTAAATTTTATTTAAGCGATCGAAAATAGCGAAATGTACAGTGTGGCTAAAACAATTTTAAATTTAAATAACTTCAACGGAGACCACCTGCGTCAAAATTCCCCCGAATAAATTTACGAAGAAGCGAAAAAAATAGAGGCTAATACCGTCTGTTTGGGAGAAATCTTACTTCAGATGCTTAAAATTTCTTCTAATTAAGGAAATTTTGAAGTCAAACAGTTGCTAAACAGATTTTTAGACGAAGATATTGGAATCCCAAAAATTGATTGCATTGAAGACTAATACCATATTTTGGAAACCATCAACAAAAAGAGAATAAATTAGGAACTGAAACTGGTAGAACAGACCTTCGAATGCATAGATAAGGAATTATTTAAAACTGAAATTCATTTTTGCACTTAGACGTAAAATTACGAGAGGGGAGTGTCTTTCTTGGATTAAATTCTGCACTACAACTAAATATATGAACATCCGGAATAAAAGTTAAAACTGTCGTATTTTTAAAAGTGCTACAATGTTACTCTGAGAATATTCTGCAATGAATACAACGACATCGAAGAGCAGTAATTAATATTACAGTCTTTTTTTCTTTTTATTTTGCTAATTTTTGCATTTTTTTAAAAATAAAATATATTTTCAGCAAGCATTTCATCGTTCAAAGTCTTGATAACTATTCTCAGTGTCTATAAGAATTTGAGTTCTTTTAAGAGGCACTGCAAGTGCAGTAGACATCGCTTAAAAAAAAGAAAGAATACTTTGGCGGGTCTCTGAATCTTCATGTCGCCAACACCTACACCGATATAGGCAACTTGCTAATGAAAACGGAATACACGTAGCAAGCACTGAGCTATTTCAAAGAAGCTCTGGGAATCAAATTAAAAATCTTTGAAGATATGCCCCACCCTTCCATTGCCTAATCTCTAGACAACGTGGCAGAGGCCTACTACAAGACTGGGTAAGCCAAAGAGGCTTTCCGACATGCGTAGGATGCCTGTTGGATAATGAAAAAGATTTTTATTTCTGGGAATCCTTTGGGCAATTAAGACGACAACGGGGAGGGAGCCAATATCCTTTATGCTGATTACCTACACAGATACGCTTTTTGTTTGCAGGCACTCGGTAATAACATTAAAATAAGTAAATTTTTGATTGATTTTTTAAATTTAGGAAGACCAGTTTAAGCAATGACAATTCATAACCAAGCCCTTGATATAAAGCATCAGAGCTGTTTAGATGCTAATGCCCTTTCCATTTTAGATTCTGAAGCCAAGTTGATTGAAGCCCATTAACTAAATTTGGGAACAAGAGATATACAAACAACTGTAAATGAACTGATTTCTTTGAAAGATAGGATTCAACACAAAATTCTGAATAATAATCCTATTCTTTTATTGCCCAATATTTTAACGAATTTGGGGGCCATTTATTTTAAGCAAAAGAAGTATGCAGAAGCAATGGAGCAACTGCAGGAAGCTCTTTTCTGCTATCAAAAAATTCATAAGGAAAATAGTGTTGAATCTCTAATGTTATACTTCTGGCTTGCACAAACTTCCGTATAAATTAGAGACTATGAAAAAGCAAAGACATATATTGATAAGTTTTTGCAGTTTTAGGTTGCTTTAATCATTTAATATTTTTTTTTTTATTTGAAATATATTCATGATTATTTTTATTTAGGTTATTATAAATCCCCTATTCAGACTTTTCAAATAAGCTATGGATTTAAATAGCAAAATAACGGTAAATTTCTCTCTTTAAAGTAGCAAAATCAAAGAACAGGCAAGCCATGATATATCTATGAACTAGGTGATGGTGTTATTTAATCAAGCTATTTCTAAAAAGGATTCTGAATAATTTGAAGAAGTATTTATACACTAAATAATTGAATATTTATTAATAAAAATACTTAAATAAGTATTTATAATGTTTTTATCAAAAAATTAAAAGGCGCTCAATTATTTAGAAGAGTCTAGACAAATGTGTCAAAGACTTAATCAATTAGATTTAGAACGGAATTAAATATATCAAAAAATACAAATAGATATAAAGAATTTGCAACAGAAATAGTTCCAAAACAGGCAGGGAAAGGAAAAATTCGGTCATTTATATAAAAGCGTCTATTTGCCAGGTAGAACACATACTCCACCCTAAAGAAGTCCTAACAATCAAGTTTATAAAAGTGTTAATAATAACAGATCAAGTTCTTATGATAATCTGCTAACAAATAGTCAAATTTAGCAAAAGAATTTGTATGGTTCCAATACCTCGTCAGTTGTTAAAAATAACAATCGTCAAAATCCATTTTTCCCCACAAAATCGTAAAATAACCCAGCTAACATTTTTATTTAGTCAAATAAACCGTAATCATTTTCAAATACGAATTTGCTGAAACCTCCTTCACAATAATAAATGATAAACGAAAGAGCTTAGTAAGATAAATTCAAACAATAAACATTAAAATAAGCCAAACAATTGACTGGCTGGGAAAGATAAGATACTAATAAAACTGCATAATTTAATTCTTAATCATAAAAAAATCCTTATTATTGAAAATTACTAAATAAAAGTAAAAACACCAAAAAAAATTTTTTATAATATATTTTTTATTAATAATTAAATTATTATTAATATATTAATTAATATATATATATATTCAAAATATTTGTAAAATAATTGTTTATTTAATATATAAATAAATATAGATTTAAATTACTTTACATTTAAATTGGTTGTAAATTAGAAAATAGTAAGCAAATTAAGAAATTTGAAAATTTTTCTAAGAAATTTTAATTTTCAATCTAATATTTAGACGAATTAAATAAATTATATTAGAGGTTAATAATCACGGAAAATTAAATTAATATTTTTTATAATTTAACAAATCAAAAGAAAAATAAATTATTGCAAAAACAATTACTTAGAAAAATGAAATAATCATTGTCTAAAATAGCTTTAGAATTTTGTTAAAAAATGCCGAAAATAGAACTTCACGCCCATTTAAATGGTTCCGTGAGAAGAGATACTTTGAAGGAATTATTGATCTAAAAAAATATTCCCGTTGACTTTTCCTGCTTTGGAACAAATGATATGCATGCGATTTTCAGAATTTTTGACTACATTTATTAAGGAATCACGACGCTGAGCGACGTGAAAAGAGTTACTCAAGAAGCCTTGTAGGATTTCATGCAAGAAAATGTGATTTATTTAGAATTAAGAAGTACTCCGAAGGAAAATGAATCGTTTAGTCAAGAATAATATATGGATACAGTTTTAGACGAAATTTTGGAATTCAATAAATTACATTCGCAAAAAATGATTGTTCGATTTATATTAAGCATTGATAGATCGAAGGCTCCTGAGACGGGACTAAAGAGAGTTGCATTATATGAAAAATACAAGGCAAACTAAAAATATGGGCATTTGTTGGTTGGAATGGATTATTGCGGAAATCCTTATAAAAATACATTCACAGATTTCCTACCTGCTTTCAATAGAATGAAGGAATTAGGAATCAAAACATCAGTGCACACAGCTGAACTGCCGTAAGAAGAAAACATAAAAGAAGCTTTCGATATTTTGAATTTTTAACCAGACAGAGTCGGTCATTTTAATTATATAAATGATGAGTTATATGGTAATAATAAATATAGAATTTAATTTTAACTCTTTGACGTATTTTTGTTTTATGTTGTGGTTAGATATGATGTTGCAAAAAAAAATTGCTATCGAAATGTGTCCAACTTCTAATTTCTACACAATGAGTCTTGCTGGGTACTAAGACCATCACTTTATGAAATATTTTTCTAAAAATCATCCTTTAAGTTTAAATACAGATGACACGGCGTGCTTCGATTAAACTATTTCTTAAGAATATTTCAATATTGCTAACGCATTCTCTCTACAGCAATAAGATGTTCAGTAGATTCTTACAAATTCGGTAAATATGATTTTTGATGAAAAAGAAAAATAAGGATTGCAAAAGAAAATCAATGATTTTTTTTTAAATTAATAATAATAAAAACAATAACTATGATAATATATTTAATTTTTGTATTTTATATATTTGTTGCACTATAATAATAATAAAGCTTATCATTTAAATGTAATCTACAAATTATGAAATTTCTAAATTCTATTTATTTACCAATAAATTACTATTTTCGAAGATATTGTAAATTATTATAATAAATAAAAACAATTAAAAACCTAAAAATATAAACATTTTTTAATGAAAAATACAAAATCAATAGTAAATTTAGAATTTTGCAAATTAATGCCCAAAATAGAGCTCCATGCTCATTTGTCTGGGTCTATACGAAGGGAAACTTTAAAGGAATTTCTAATAGAAAAAAATATTCCCGTAGATTTTACCTGTTTCTAAACGAATGATATCAAGGGATAGTTCGTAATTTTTGAATACATATCAAAGGGATTGACAACCCTAAAAGACTTGAAAAGAGTCACCAGAGAGGTCTTAGAAGATTTTATGGAATAAAATATTGTTTATGTGGAACTAAGATCAACTCCTAAGGAAAACGAATAGTTTTCTCAAGAAGAGTATTTGGAAACAATTCTATAAGAAATGCTGGACTTTAATCAAAAAAATTCTGAGAAAATGACTGCAAGATTCATAATAAGTATAGATAGATCTAAAACATTGCAATAAGCTGTGAAGAAGGTCGAGTTGTTTGAAAAATATTAAAATCACCCCAGTTTTAAATAGTTATTGGTGGGTATTGACTTGTGTGGAGACCCTCATTAAAATTCTTTTTCCGATTTTATGCCAGCATTTAAAAGAGCCAAAGAACTTAATATTAAAACGACAATTCACACGGGGGATATACCAACAGAAAGCATAACTAAAGAAGCATACGATATTTTAGAATATCATCCTAACAGATTAGGACACTTCATTTATTATAACGCAGAATTATTCGGTATTTTAAATCCAATTTGATTATGCTGTCGAATTATGCATTTATATAATTTTATTTTATTTTTTTGATAGAAAAAGTTATTTAGAAAAAAATTCCTGTTGAAATGTGTCCTACATCTAATAAATGCACCATGGAACTTTAGGAATATAAATAGCACCATTTCTCTAAATTTTACAAATTAGGACATCCGCTAAACTTTAATACAGATGATTAAGCGGTCTTTGATTAAAATTTATCACAAGAATACTTTAATATGGTGCAAGCTTTTGATTTAACTGATAAAGATCTATATAGTATTTTATAAAATGCAGTAAATATGATATTCGATGATAATGAAAAAACCAAATTGTAAGCAAAGCTAAACACTTTTTTTGCTTGATTTATATAATTACTCAATCTGATAGATAACTAAAGCTTCGCTTTATTAAATTATAATGCAAAATTAATTAAGTTTCATTATTTATATATTTTTCAATACCTAAAAAATAATTATATTTATGATAGTATGTGTAGATAAATTAAAATTTATTTATTAATTTTTAAGAAAATAAAAAATAAAATGTAAAATTAAAATTCAAGCTTATAATAATTACAATTTAATTTTACACTTCTCACTAAATTTGTTAGTATTTATCATATAATGATGAAAAAAAAATAAAAATATATAGGAAAGAAAAAAACAAAAACACCAATTCATTGTTTTAATTTGAAAATAATTATAAAATAATATTAATTATATAAATTATTACTTTATTTATAAAACATATTAAAATCAAAATAAAAACAACAATAACAACAATATAATTAGTAATCAAATTGGATTTAAAAGAAACAAAAATACTTAAAATAAAATGCATAAAGGAAGCAATCACGTAATATAGTTATAAAAACACATATTTATTTATTTTTCTCCTTGACACGGTATCCATAATTTATTCATAATAGAGTTTGTCGTTAAAAGAAGGTTCTTAATTTTCCATTAAAGAATAAAGCGAGCAAAAAAAATAGAAAAATGACAATGTCAAAGTAGTTATCAGGTGCAGACCTCCATTAGATAGAGAAGTTTAAGACGGTAGATTCATCTCCACTGTAATAAATATAAAGCATTTTAGGAAAATATGAGAGGCATTTAATGCTCAAAAAATTGTTTTTTATTTTAAGAGACACAGCAATTTTTTATCTTTTATTATCTTTCAATTAATGGTAAAAAAACATTTTTTTAAGGTTTAAATTTCCCCTGACCATAAAAAAATCTGTCTTTTTGAATATTATGATATTGATTCGGTGGCGACAGATAAATTGCAAGAATATTTCGAAAACCCCAATAACTATCAAATGAACTAATTTAATTTTGATCACGTGTATGATTAAAACAGTTCACAGGAAGAAGTGTACGATAATACAGCCAAAAATTCCGTTGCGTCAACACTGGAAGTAAACATTCTAACTATTTAAATAAAGATAAAATATTATATAAATTATATTATGTTTTAAGGGTTATAATTCTACCATAATTGCCTATGGACAAACTGGAACTGGAAAAACGTTTACTATGGAAGGTATATATATATAAACAATTCTTTATATTATGTTATAGTTTTATTATTTAAATAAAGGGTTTACTTATAACAGTAATGATCCCCAAAGAGGTATAATTCCCAGATCAATCGATGAAATTTTCAAATATATTTAAGTTGGAAGCAATTCAAAGGTATAAATAAAAATTGAAATTATATTTTTGATACCCCCCATTTATCGTAACATAAAACTGGATTTTATAAAAAAGACTACTTTCATGGTAAGAGCAAGTTATTTGCAGATTTATAATGAATCGATTTCCGATTTGTTGAGAACGGATAGACAGGGATTGCAAATAAGAGAAGATAAAAAGAGAGGAGTTTTCGTGGAAGGTCTGTCTGAATGGGCAGTCAGGTCTCCAATGGAAATTTACACATTAATGAAAAAAGGAGCCAATTCTAGAGCGACAGCCTCAACCAAAATGAATGACATGTCTTCCAGATCACATGCTGTTTTCATCATAACAGTTGAGTAGATGGAATTTTTGGAAGAATTTAAAGAAACGCAGTAAAATAATGCTCCCAAAAAACTCAGAGTTGGAAAGCTTAATTTGGTAGATTTAGCCGGGTCTGAAAGAGCTAGAGTCACGGGCGCCACAGGACAAAGATTAGAAGAGTACCCCTACTCACTATCCATACTTACTTTTTATATATTTTTTACTTTATTTTAATAGGTGCAAAAAAATCAACTAATCTTTATCTGCGTTGGGGAATGTTATTTCCGCTTTAACAGAAAGTAGATAACCCAGAGCCCATATTCCTTATAGAGATTCTAAAGTAATGAGTTTTAAATTTTAATTATAAATAATCCAACTATTTACTAATGTAGATTACAAGACTATTGGAAGACTCTTTAGGAGGAAATTGTAAAACAACAATTATGGCTATGATTTCACCTTCGAATGATGCTTTCGGAGAATCGGTAATAATAAGTTTTATTCTCAGTTAATCAACTTACGTTTTACTTATTATCATATAGTTGTCTACATTAAAATTCGCTAATCGTGCAAAAAATATCAAAAATGCGGCAAAAATTAACGAAGATTTAGATTAAAGAGGTCTCATTAGAAAATACGAAGATGAATTAAAAAGGTTGAGAGTCGAATTAGATGAAAAAAATAAGTATTTTGGAGATAAAGCTAAGTTGTTTCAGGTAAAAATTAATATTCTAAAAATGCCATTTTTTACATACATACATACTTTACATTAGTTAGAAGAAGAAAGAGCTAAAGCAGAAGAAGACAGAGATAAGGTTTTGGCTGCTTACGAAGAAAGATCGAGAGAGTTCTTTTTAGAAAGAGAAGAAAAAAAGAGATTAGAAGTACTAAAAAGATTGATTTTAATTAATAAAAGAGACATTAAATAAATTCGTTAATTAAATGAATTTTTAAGGAAAAAATTAAAGTTCTAAATTCACAATTATTGGTGGGAGGAAGAAAAATCGAAGATACTCCTTAATTTAGAAACGCTATAGAAGAACAATAAAAACTAATCAGAGGGCAGTATGAAATAAAAATGATGGAAATTGAAAAGGAGAGGAAATATATAGAAGAAAATAAAGCATAGGTGGACCGATATAAACAATTGTTAATAAAATAAAGAGATATCATGATAGCACTTACTAATCGATTGAACGAAAGAGATGAAACAATATTGTAAATTGCTTTTTTATAAGTTTAACATTTTAATTTTTGTTTTTAATAATCCAAATTTAATTTAGATAATTGCAAGATGAACTTGATGCTTATGATAGAATTCACAAAGAAACTGAAACTTTAAACGAAGTTAACAGTGTTAGAGTTTAGCAATTAGAGAATTTTATTAGATAAAACAATTTAGAAGTGCCCCCCAAAGACATTACAATAACGAAAAATTTCGATAATGAAGATGTGAGAAAAGATTAGCCAATAAACAGCTAAATGAACCTAGAAGATGGTGGCATTTTACCTTATAATGTAACTTAAAAAAATTTAGAAATGGAAGAATAGGTAAACAAAATATGCTATTTTAAAGTAGTTATTATAATAATTTATTTTTATATCAGGTCCACAACTTAAAAAAAGAAAATGAAGATAAAGAATCAACTATTTAAAAACTGTAAAATCAAATACAAGACATTAAGGTGAAAATTCATCAAGATAACAATAAGTTGATGGATGATTTCGAAAAAGAATTCGATGAAAGAATTTCAAGTATCTAATTAAAATATGAAGAAGAAATCCAAATTTTGACTGAAAATGCGAAAAAGTATGAAAAGAGTCAGTCATAATTTTTAGATTTGATTTCTCTTAAAGGTAATTAATCTAATAAATAATTAATCAATCATATTTTTTTAATTATTTCTTAGATATGGAAATCTAAAAACTTTAAAGTATAGCTAGAAATGCGAATAGTAATCACCACAGACTTAATTCTTTGTATACATTCAACTAAAATATAAAAAGTAAGATAGAATATTATTATTTTAAATTAATGCAAAATAAAAAATTATAAATATTTTAATATTAGATGCCGTCGACTAAATAATAACTCATTTATCTTAGCCAAATAATTCCGATAACTTATAAAATGTAGCCACTGACTTAATGAGTCTCCAGTAAATGGTTTCAGATACTCTAAATTATATGTAAGCAATAAAAATTAATATTTAAATTTAAGGAAAATTTATATTCTTATTCTTCTTCTTAGAATTACAAGCAAAGATGATAAGCATTCAAAATCTCTAAATGGAGATCAATAAAATTCTTCGTAAATAGAAAATGGACAACTGAGTTATTCATAAATATAGAGTGAAAATAATGTCAATTATATTTAATAAAAAAATACTAATGGAAATTATAATTCCAATAACTAGATAGGCAATCATTAAAAATAAGACAGCAACCATTCTGACTCCCCAGTCTTAAAGTAAATTAAATACATAGAGTTTTCAATGTTTTTGTGCCATATTTTAAAATAAAATTGCATATTTTTATTAGGATTCAATAACAAAGTTAATAGTTTAAAGACGAAAAGCCTTTAACAAGTAGTTCTAGCAACTAAAGTAATAATAATAGTAATTAATAAAGTCCTAATGACCAGAAAAATACCTAGTAACAACCGCAACAATAATATAACTGATCAAATGTTAATTTTTCAAGTTTTTTTTCTCTTCTCTTCTAAGTTAAATAAGATTAATATTATAATATTAAATCAATCACAATAATTTCTTAATAATAAAATATTATTTTTAGATGATTTATTATAAAAAATTTATAATGTTTTCATTTTACTATAATTACTAATAAATTCAGTTTTAAAGGGTTTTAATTTTTCTTTTTCTTTCCTACAAAAATAAAATTTCTCAGTATGAAGTTTATATGCTTTATACGTGTTTTGACTACTAATATTCTTTTTTGATGTAATTTCATATAGGTTTGAATAAAATTTATCGAATAGATTCAGAATTTATTAATTCTGAGTCTAATAATATATAATATTACTCTTATTGTTATATGTAATGACAGTGTAGTTAAATAATAATCAAAAATTATTTATAATCAAATATTAAACAAATAAATAAAAAATTTATAATTTTATAAACAAAAAAATGGCCAAAGAAAAAACACCAGAATTACCTTTCGAAATAGAACACCCTTCAAAAATTACTCTATTTTCGCACCCCATCATTACCATAAAGATATTTTTAATAGTTCTATTCAATTATTTAGTTCAATTATTGAAATTTGTTTTGAAATATTGGTATTTATTTGGATTGGTAATTACGGCAATCGTAGCTCCTTATTAATTTGATGGACCTCATGCTATCGTAAAAACATATTATTCACAAATAAATTAATAATAAATAAGTGCGCAAATTTTTTAAACTATTTAGTATTTGAGGCACATTGAAGATGTTGGGTATTTCTGCGCTTATTGGATATTATTAGGAGTCGCTTCTTCCATTGGATTGGGAACAGGACTACATACTTTTGTTTTGTATTTAGGTCCTTGGATAGCAAAAGTAAATGATATATTTATAAGTAGATCCCTAACTGTATAACATTCAAATTCACTTCTTATATCATATTTGTTTAGGTAACAATGGTCGCCAATGACTGTAAAGCTATTCCTCCCATGCTACCTGATAAATGGACCTTTAAAAACTTTGGAGAATGTCCTTGTAATACAAAATAAAATTTTAATATAAATAGAATTTAATATTTAATTAACAAATTTTATAACTAAAAAAGAAAATGTAGAAACTCCTATTACTTTCCTATAAATTTTATTAAGTGTTTAACTTGAAGCCTTTTTATGGGGATTCGGAACCGCTTTAGGTGAATTGCCTCCTTACTTCGTAGCTAAAGCAGCAGGTATTTATTTGATAATTAGCAAATGGCGTGTCTGAGCTATTAATTTTATCTAATATTTATATATTTTGTAGCTGCCACCCAAAAAAAAGTTGATGAATTGGAAGAATTAGACAAAGAAAAAAATGATAATAGTTTAATTGCTAGATTAAAAAGAGCTATTTATAATAATCTTTAAAAATATGGTTTCGTAACTGTTTTAATTTGTGCTTCTATTCCTAATCCTTTGTTTGATTTAGCAGTAAATATAAACTTTAATATAAGAAGAAAAAAATATATTAATATTTAAAAATTATCAATAATAGGGTATCACTTGTGGACACTTTGGAATTCCCTTCTTAACTTTCTTTGGAGCAACTGCTATTGGAAAATCAATTATTAAAACTCATATTTAAGTAAGTTTTACTTCATCTATATATATATAAATTATACATTATTGAATTAATTAATTATAGATGGTCTTTGTTATTTTCATGTTTTCTCAATAATAAGTTGATAGAGTATTTGCTTTAATTGATTAATTTGCTCCCAGTCTTAAATAGACCTTATATGATATGTTAGAAAAAAACAAAAAAGCCTTGTATTCTGCTAAAGTTGAGGATGTAAAAATTTTCCAATTAAAATTTAATACATGTTAAGTTAATATATATATATACTTATCTATATATTTATTTAAAAGGAAAACAAACCCTTAGTTGCTTAATTATGGGACTACTTTATTTTACTAATGATATCTTATTTCCTATTATCTATAGTCAATTCTTTGGTTTAAGGATATTTAGTAAAAATAAAAATTACACTGTTTCATAATTATAAAGTATTATCGTTAATATATTTTATAGGAAGACAAAAAAATAGAAATGAAAAAGAAAAAAAAATGATAATCTATATTTAATGTATTTTTCTATTTAAGTATTTAATATTGTTTTATTTTTCTACTTTATTAAATTTTATTCACAAATAAAAGTAATTAAATCGAAAATTTATTCTATTTCTTAATAAAATATATATATATACTATTATAATTTTAAGACTTTAGAATAATTTTACGATAAATCACTTTTTTTTCTCCGAATTAATATATAAATTACTCAAATTTTGTAAGTTAGTACTACTATTTTTCTATATCAGGAACACACGTAAATTTAAATCTTCTTCTTCTTAATTATGCCATCAATATATATTTAATAGCCCCATATGAATATAGAGAAATAATATAATAAAATTATTAAAATAATATTTATCTATAACAATAAAATAAATTAAAAAATAAAAAAATAATACATCAAAAAAATAATTCAAATATCAAATTACTCATAATATGAAAGCCTTAATTTTAGTCGGAGGATTTGGAACCAGATTAAGACCCTTAACCTTCACATTCCCTAAGCCTGTAGTTGATTTCGCCAATAAACCCATTGTTGCTCACCAAATTGAAGCATTAGTTAAAGTCGGAGTTAAAGAAATTGTATTAGCCGTTGGATTCTAGCCTAGTGCTATGGTAGAACCTATCAAATAGTTTGAATAAGATGTAAAAAATACATGCATTTTTTATTATTAATATTTAAGTTATTTTATTTTTTAGTATAATGTAAAAATTACTGTTTCTCAAGAAATTGAACCTTTAGGAACTGGTAACAATAAATATTTTAAAAATATATTATATAAAATTTGATTTTTAAATTTTCAATTAAAGCTGGACCAATTAGATTAGCCAAAGATATTTTATTAAAAGATAACGAATAAGGAATGTTCTTTGTTTTCAATAGTGATGTCATTTGCGAGTTCCCTTTACAAAATTTGATAGATTTTCACAAAAATCACGGAAAAGAAGTAAACCAACAAATTATATTTACCTAATGTTATTATATAAAAAATTAAATTAATTCAAATGATTAACTATTAATTTTATATAAGGGAACTATATTTTTGACCAAAGTTGAAGAACCTTCCAAATATGGAGTTATTTTATCAGAATAAGACGGAAAAATTAATTAATTTGTAGAAAAACCTTAAAAATTCATTGGAGATATGATTAATGCTGGATTATATATCTTTAATAGTTCTATCATTAACAGGATTCCTGTAAAAATCATCAAATAACTATAATTAATTTTTTATAAGAAAATAAATTCAATTTATTTTATTTGTTCAGATGGAACCTTGCATGCTTGAGAAAGCTATATTCCCTTAAATGGCCTCTGAAGGGTAATTATACAGTTTAGAATTACCAGGATTTTGGATGGATGTTGGATAACCTAAAGACTATTTATTAGGAACTGCCCAAATTTTAAACTCATATAGATTAATAAAACCCGATTTATTAGCTAAGGAGGGAAAAAATATAATTGGAAACGTCTTAATTGTAACAACTACTAATAATTAATTTCGTTGATTATTATTATAACCCAATATTTTATTTTAGCATCCCAATGCCCAAATTAGTGAAAATGCATTAATAGGACCTAATGTTACCATAGCAGAAAATTGTGTTGTTGAAGAAGGTAAATTTAAATCACATCAACATATATATATATAAATAAATAAAAATTTGTTTTAAAAGGTGTTAGACTACAAAACACAGTGTTGTTGGCTGGAACTCAAATTAAAAAACATTCCTGGGTATCAAACTCTATCATTGGATGGAAATGCACCATTGGAAAATGGGTAAGAATTGAAGGAATAACTGTTTTAGGAGAAGATGTTTAAATTAAAGATGAATTATTTGTAAACTAATCTTCTGTTTTGCCTCACAAAGCTGTTACTCAAAGCATTACTGAAAAAGGAACTATTATTATGTGAATATAACCCTTTTTATTTTAAATCTAACTTATATTATTCAATTAATTATACAAATAATTTAATCATGTTTATTATATTACTAATAGGGTAGTTTTTAAATTACCTTAGATATCTGTTGATACTTTATTTTTAAAAACTTTTAATTTTAAAAATTTACTGGATTTTTATTTGTTTTGGTAATTACGACAAACAATTATTGTCTATTAATAGTAGTATAGATAATATTAATTAGTTAACGATACTATTAGGAAAGCCTTCATCTATATATATATATGTATATGTGCATTTATAATCTATAAATAATACTTATATGGAAAGAAAATAGTGAAATTTTATATCATTTCGATCTCGAGTGTAATTGAAAATAAAATATATGTGTTTTAAAGAAAAATAAAATATTATTATTGATAATCCAACGAAAATTAATAATATATTAATACTCTTATTTACTTGATAATAGCTAGATCAATAATCCAACAATTAATTAGTAAAAAAAACAAAAAAATAAAGAGAAAAGAAATATTAAACAAGAAAAAATGGAACATTTACATTTAAATACAACTTTGGCTCACAATACTTTTCAAACAGTTACAGCAGTAGCTTCTGCCTGTGCCACATGTGATTTTTCTTGTTTTTTTGAATCAGGAATAAGCACTGAATAAAAGTGTATGATCGCAAAGGTATTCATATAAAATGTTTAAAATTTATGTTAAATGCGTGAATATGATTTTTATTAATTTTTTAACTGTTGAATGTTGATTTCTTATCTCCTAAATAAGTCAACAATCATATAAACACTAAAATTTGTTAAAATGTTAATTTAAAATTGCATAAGGAGAAAAGAAACATATTGCTTTTATTTTAATAATTATAATAAATTGTAAAACTTAATTAAAATAATATTTTTAACAGGAAGGATGTGCTTCAGAAGGAAAATTTGATTAATTTAATTTCTTTTATTTACTGTTTTGCACCTTTTCGGGAAATATTTTTATATTTATGCCAGTTGCCATTTTCGCAATTTATTTAATTTTTGGTTTCATCTCTGCAACGGTAGAAGAGTACATTTCTGGAGGAATAACGTACTTACCAATTATAAATTTTTGGTACATTCTTCATCGAAAAATATAACATTTTGTAAATATATAAATAGATACATTTCTGAATATTTCTAACTTTCTGAAGCGTTGGCAGCCGTGACATTATTGGCGTTAGCAAATGGGGTAATTTACTATTATTTTATAATAATAATCTCTTTATACCCGCTAATACATTCAAATTATAGGCTGGAGATGTTATTACTGCTATCGTGTCTTCTAGTTCTGAAGGGGGAATTTCTTATAACATAGGAGCACTGTATGGAGCAGGTTTCTTTGTCTGTTCAATGGTTATTTGTCTTACGATCCTTTCGTCTACAGATGTTATAGTAGTTGACAAGTCTACAATTTTCAGAGATATTGGTTTTTACATACTTTCAACAATTGTTACCATAATATATGCATTCATAGGAAATATATACCCCTGGAGCGCAATTCTGTTTTTATTCATCTATGTGTAAATTTTTATTATACTTATACTTATACGAAGTTTTTAAATTTATACAAAACTTATTTCTTTACTTTAGAATGATGGTCTTTGTGGTATATGTTTAAGATAGATTAGAATTAAGGGAAAAAGAAAAAGAAGAGCAGGAATAGAACAACTAAAAAGAAATCGAAAATTTTTCAATTGGAATGAAATAGAGCCACTCTCACAACCCTTTGAAAAAGCTAAAAAATTGTGGAAATAATGTTTTAAATAAAATTAAAGTAAATATCTCTCTGTTTCATTCTATTTATATTTACAAATCTAAAATAATAGTATCATTTTTTTATTGTTAGGTTGCAAAAGCTATGAATACACTGGTTGCAAAGAAGAGATTGTTGAGACATGCTACTTTAGTTACAGAATAAAGTGGAAATTATGAAGATTTGGAGGAAGAAGAAAAATCATTTTCAGAAATGAATAGTAAAAAATATTTAATGCTTAAATTACGATTTATTTCATTTTTTTAAATTAATTTTGCAATTTTAACAATAAAGTATTCGAAAAATTAATGTACCCATTCGAATTTATTTTGGATTTTATAAGAAAAATCACTATGCCTCCTTCTGAAGAAGATAAATATGACAAGACTTTGTGTATAATATGGCCTTTTCCAGGAATTCTATTTTTGCTCTACGGATTTGGACAATTAACCTATAATAATATATTATTTTATGGAATCCCATTGGGTAGATATAATAATAAAATATTTTTAACATAAAAAAATAAATTCTACAATTAATTTTTTCCTTTACAGCTTTTATATTATCCATGATATTCTATTACACATAAAAAGATTTGGAAGAAAAATAAATACCGAACTATTTTTTATTAATATCAACACTCTCAACTATTGTCGGTTTGATATGGA
The DNA here is from genome assembly GCA_037039885.1 of Miamiensis avidus. Taxonomy (NCBI): domain Eukaryota; phylum Ciliophora; class Oligohymenophorea; order Philasterida; family Glauconematidae; genus Miamiensis; species Miamiensis avidus. The sequence goes on from JAWVGU010000154.1 coordinate 142,534, forward strand.
CTTATATAGCTTGTGCCATGCTGATCGATATGCTCAATGTGTTTATTATTGTCTTCAAATTAAATCAAACTTATATGGGACTTACCATATTGGGAGTTGGTAATGCGTTACCTGATGCTTTAACAACGTAAAATATTTTTATTTTTTTATTAAATAATAAAAGCTAATACTTTTTATTGTCCCATAGAGTTGCATTAGCTAAAAAAGGATATGCTTAAATGGGAATTACTGGGTCTTATGCTGGATAATTGTTCGGTCTTCTTGTAGGATTTGGTATCGCCCAACTTAAAACCACTTTGATATGTACTTATATACTTATTTTTAAACATATTTTAATAATAAATATATATAATAATACTATATTTTGTATTTAATTATTAGCTGGTCCTTAAGACTTTTCTTTATTCCAAAAACCTGTTGAAAACCTTCTAGACATATTAGTTATTGGATTTTGCTTTATAAATCTTGTTGTTACAGCTCTATATGGAATTTATTATAATTATCATTTCAAAAGAGGATTAGCTTATATAATAGGAGCTTTCTACGCTGTATTTATATTTGCAGCCACTGTTGTGCAAATATACTACTTATTAAATGGAATATAATGATTAAAAAAACTAATATTTTATTTTATTTTACATTTAGTCTTTCGTTTGATTAGAATAATAACTATTCAAAAGAATTTTATATTCTATATTAATAAAATAAAATTTTTACATACTTATTATAAAAGTTCTGATTTATAAAATATTTATTTATTAGAATTCTTAATATTAAAAAATAAAAGAAATGAGAATTAGAAAACTATATTGCAAAAAACAAAAAGTACAATAACTAATATTTTAACTATATAAATGTATAATAAAGGAATTATAAATATGTGTGTGTATAGTTTGGCAAATTTTTTTTTTATACGATATTCATTTTTTAATATGAGAATAGTGCTAATAAGTCTTAAGAAAGTCGTTATTCATTTTAAAAGTTTATGAGGGTTATTGTGAGTTATTTTTAGACATATAAACCACTTCTTCATTAGACTTTTCAGACCAAAATGTGATAGGCTATTAAGTTAAATATGATTCTCCTCTTGGTAAGAATTTCTTTAATTAATCATCAGTCAAGTATTATTATCTGTTTTAATAATATTAAAATACATTCTTTTTAATTCATAAAACTATAATTTAATAATAAACCCGTTACCTATCAGCATATCCCTAATCTACCAAAAAGTCAGCATCTTTTTATGCAAATGGAATTGGTTCTCCATTTTAAGTTTTCATGACTCTTTTTCCTAAAACATTTCCTACTTCGATAGGGTCCTATTATTAATAATGATGGTGGTTATTATTTGTATTTTTTCATATAACTATTTATATTTTTGATATTTGCTATATTATTTAAATCTATTTATACTTTTTAATAAAATTCATCTTTAGAAGTTGTATTAAATTCTCTTCTGTTGGCATCATCATCATCTTGCTATTTTATTTCTGCCAATTCTTATTAAATTTACTCCATAAACTAAAAATTTGAAGAGATTTTAGTAAAAAACAACTTAAATATGATAATTCTATAATTTTTACAAATCCTTCTCTTTTTACTGATTTATCACCTTATTTTCTAAGTGAATCAGCTTTATTTTTACCTTAATCACATTAATTTTTATTATAAGGTTTAAAGAATCCAATTATTAGTAATAATGGAATTTTATATATAAAAATATGAGGATTACCTGTTCCGTAAACATGTCCTTCAGTTCCAGGCCAATTATTCGTTTTTTTCCCTAAAGTTCTTTCATTTGTATTATCTTCTTTTCTGGGATTTTACATAAATGGAACTTCTTCAGGAGGTTTATTAAATAAGTCAGCTCTTGTTTTTTTCATATGTTCGCCTGGTAATGTTCTTCCCACTCCAGTAACATCTCTAATTACTCTTTCTTCATACCAATTACCTATTAAGGTACCTTAATTTCCTCCGTTGTATTTATTATATGCTGTAAGAGTGGTTTAGTTAATCTGCATAATTCTATTTTATGAATCTCTTTTATTTTTTACAAAAACAATAACTTTTAATGTATTGATAATTTCTGTTTTATTTTATAATTACTTGTGCTTTTTTTTAATTAGTGAATAAGTGTGATAATAAACACAATAATATTAATTTTATTCAAAGTTTTTTTTTGAAGCTTTCCATCAATTAATCTAATCATTTAAGTCAAAACAGTTAAGAGAAGTTACCAAATAATAATTTATATTTAAATATATAAATAAATATATCTTTAAAATTTATTGCTATATATTTTTTTAATTAAATTATCATTTTAATAATTATTATAATCTTAAAACAGAAAATATCATTTATAAAAATGTATTTATCCAATCAAATTTTATATGTATATACATGCGTGAGATAGAAGGATCATAAAATATAAACTATGGTAAATTCTAAATATAAATGATATATAAAATATTTTTATAATATATATATATATTATTATAACAAATATATTTGGTTGCCTGATTTATACTATTTAATATATATATATAAAATGATTACAATATTTACATATTTATATTGGCAACTTTTATAAGCTATTCGGTCTATATATAATATATTTTAGAGCATTATAATATGATTCTGCGAAATTTTTCAAAAGCCATCTTCTACTTTAGGAAATTTATATTTTCCTTTTTATTCTTTTTCATGTGCCCCGATCGGAATAACCATTCCATCTTAGTTGGCTTCTTCATCAGATATTTTGGATTCTTTAGTCAAGTCATATTTTTTTTTGCCACTTTCAAAAACTTAGGAGGTAGCATTTTCGTTAAGAAAAGATGAAGAATCTTTTCTAAAATTGAGTCTTCTTGATAGTTTTTCCTTTCTGGGTCTTGATTTCGGCACGATAGAATTGCTACTACCACTGCATTCTGGTTAGTAAATAGACTAATAAGATTCAATTTTGTTCGATTTTTATGTGTTTTTATCCTCAATTCCCTCTTCTTCTTTATTTATTTGTATTTAACTGTGGTTATTTTCTTAACAATAAGCTTCCTAAGCCTGTTGTGTCTGAGCTCTTTCATATTTAACATCAGGGTTTACTTTGGAGGCCTTTTTGATTTTCACTCTCAGTTTTTTCAGTTCTATCAGCATTAAGATTAGCAAGATAAGAGAAAAATAAGGATATTCGTGAACAAATCCTAGTTTAAACAATGAGGTAAGCTCTGTAATAAGATACATAAATTGCATAGACACCAATCCAACGGCAATAATTACTTGCAAAAATAATTACTAATAGTAAGCCTTAAGGATTTGTGGCTCCTTTTCGAATTTCATTTTCGAAATTTCTAAGTTTCCGTGATTACCCGAATAAAAAACAGAAAAAAATCTGAAGTTCAAATAAGTAAATACCAATTTGTAAATCTTAACTTATCTTATTTTATCTTTTTTCTTCACGTACTCATCGTCTGAATTTAACACGTAATTCAATCTAATAGCGCTGACCAGTTGTACTATGAATTCAGTAATCACTATGACTGAAGCATATAAGACGTATGTTTGCTAGTTGTAGGTCATATAATAACCAAGTAGGATAACTTAACTCACCATATCAACGTTACTGAGATATTGCAGGAGACTGGAAGTAAAACTCATTTAATTTTTGAAACACAGCTTTAGCCACAAAACATAAAGAAGTATCACTATAGTATAAAGAGTTAGGTTTATAAAAATCAAAACTTGTTCAGAAACCTTCTAATACTTATTGCTGTTATTTGTTATATTATCTCCGCCCTTATTGATATTTTGAGTAGAAGATGGTTTTTATCCGTATTATTCTAAAATTATTTTGATCTAATCATCAGTGAAAGTGAATGATTAGCAAGTACCATCTTGCAAAGTGAAACCTGATTTACATTATTTGCATTTAGATAAATCATTTTCATAACAAGTTAGACAGTGGTCTTCTACCATACATTATAAGCACTATTTAGTGTTAGCAGTTATAGCTGTTTTTTCAGGACAAGATGTAACACAGTTTCCTTGGAACATTAGATTTCCACTATTGCACTCGATGCAAACTTCGTTTTGGCATAAGTTACAACCATTAATTTTACATTTTAATTTTCCTGGAAGCATATATTAAGAATCTTAATATTTATTATCTAGTTTATCAAAAATATCTATCTTATATATTTAATTCTCTTATTCAAAACTATTGTTATCAGGGTTTTAAATGCTTTTTATGTTGAATTTAAATTCAGTATTAGGTGGAAATTAATGAATTTTTTTTATAATTAAGATATTATCCAATTAAGATACTTGTATATCTTAATTTAAATTCTTTATTATTTCTAAATTAACCTAATCTATCTTGAAAATTTTAGGGATCTATATTTTGATTGTGCTATCAACTTACAAAGATAATGAATTAATAAATGAAATTTATTAACTTCCTATACCATCAACTTTAATATTTTCTAACTGAACAAAAAATTAGTTCAATAATTTACTTTAATAATAATTAATCCCTGTTTAATCATTATATTATTATATCTACTAATCGTTTTAAGTATAAAATATATAAGAAATTGGGGAATACTATCCCATAGATTATGGATTTTGAACATTATCTATGCTAAATATTAAAGTACTGTTAGAAGGAGAAGCTGAGTTTAAATTAATTCTCATATTTTAAGAATTTATAAATTAACATTATATATTTGATGATAATCCTTAAATTTATTAGCATTTGCTTTAATTTTAAAATTAAATTTCAGAAGGAACTGATATAATTAAATAGTCAGTTTGTTATAATGGCACCGTATTTTCTATTTAGAATTCTATTTTACATAATTCACCTAAATTTTTTGTGGACGGTTTAATTTTAATTATTACATTAGAATTTGGATCTGTTATTTATACCTAACTGGAGCTCCCTATTTATGAAACTTAGTATAACTGTCCTTATTTTCTAATAAATGATTCAATACGGGATATAGAAAAATTTCCAATTGATCTAGGTGTCATTAAACCTTAAATTTCTATTGTAATAACTTATAAAGTATCTAATCCTTTTTAGAATGGATCTATGATTTTTATATATTTATTTTCTACACTACACTATAAACCATTGCTTAATGGCAATGAAACATGACAACCTAACATTTATAAAGTAGCAAAATCTAAAAATATTTCAGAAGGAATATAAATTAGCATTTCTTCTTCTCCATAGAAGTTATCTTATATTTATAAAGTAATACGATATACTGTATTTTTGTATGATGTTTTTGAGAGAGAATCAAATTCTATTATGTTAATTGTTTTAAAAACATAAGAAAAAGGTATATAACTAGACTATGCAATTACACTATTTCCACTATTATAAACCTATATCTATGAACCATTTTCTGGAATCTTTTATATAGGATTAGTGATCTGTATATTAAAATATATATGAGCTTTTATTATTAATTAATTTTTTATTATTAATTTAAATAAAATATAAATTTACCCCTCCTAATCCAATGCATACTTCTTGCTCACTGTTTAAACTATTTTTAATAAAATCTTTTACAATGAATTTATTATTTTTTATTTCACATTTGCTATTATTATCAATATTAGTAAAAATATGTTTGCAATTATGTATAGGCTCATCTTTTAATAAAAATTCAGATGGAAAAACAACTTCAAAATAATCTATGGAAATATAGAATTATTTATATATTAATGTTATATTATTAATTTTTAAATAATTTGAATATACCTTATTAAATCAGTATTTTATAAGGTGTGAAACATATTCTGTATAAAGTTTAAATCTAAATTATATTAGACAAAGGAGATATACTAACATTGTATAATTAATCTGGGTCTTAAAAGGTTTAAAATATAAGAGTATCCTTATACACTCCTATTAAAATATTTTAAGGATTAAGTATTTAAATTTGGAATGAACTAGTTGTTGTTTTAGTGGGAAAATTCTTAATATTTTTTATCTAAATAGTAATATCTTATTTTTCTATATATTCTTCAATTGCATTTTATATAGTATATATATTTTATTCTTTAGATGTGATTAATTATCCTAGTTTTATGCCTGAAATACCATGTATTTCTATATTTTCCACTATTTTTTAATAAAAGAATAAATATTTTATCTATTAATAATATTAAAAGTTTACTTTGTGACTCTAAAATTTCAGGAGGAAATACAATAACTATTTTTGATTAAGGGTATAAAAAATCGAAAATATTAAATGATAAATCAATATTTGTTATAGTATTTGAAATCTAGTTTGAGCTTTTCATTGTTGCTTAAGTTGATTCCCAATTTTTTATAACTTAAAATTAAATATTTGAATATGTTTAAACTTTTCCATGTTCATCATTTAGAGATAAAAACATAGGATTACTCATAGAATTATCTTAGGGATACAAAATGTTATCAATTTTAAATACTATTTTACTGTTAATTGAGATTTCCTATTAATTATTAGTAAGATTTAATAACTTTAATGTTCTATCAGAAATAACAGTAGTCAAATTTTAATTTATCCCCTACAAAATTAAAAATATATTAAATAATTAATAAAAAGTAAAGAAATTAATGCTTACCTCAATTCCATATCCTTTGGATTCTTAACTTAACGGAGATCTCCTTTAATTAATAGGAGCATTATAATTATGATAAGAAAAATCAATTTATATATAAGAATTTTTTGGGAGTTGTGCACTAGTTAGTAATTAGAATGTCATACTAGATATATCAGAGTATACTTCCGAATGAATTTAAAATTAAAATTCTGAGAAATTAAATTAAATTAGTAAAAGAGTGAAAATTAATTAAATACATATAAGTTACATTTTATAATAATTGGTGAAAACTAAAGAGCAATATCACAAGTTTGAAATTATATAAAATTTTATTCATTTAATTTTTTTTTAAATAAGATAACTTTAAGGGGCTTACTTACATAGGTTGAATTAGGTGCAACTAAATATATATTTTATATCTTAACTTTATTAAACTCTTAGTCTTAATCTATTTTAATAATGGGGGTAAATATTAACTCAGCTTAGTTTTGGTCATTATTATATGAATCCAATTTGTTATCATAGTATAAATCCAAATTAATTCTTTAAAGATAATATTAGTTTATCGATATTTCTTAAGGAATTTCATAAACAACTTTAAATTGGTCAATATCTTTAATTAAAATATCCCATTTTATTTGTACTACAGTAGATTATTGAACAATTAATTCTGAATACATAAGAGAACAATTAGGTTTAGCTACTTAAATGGTTACTAATAAAAATATTAATTTAATCATATATTTTCTATTTTTTTATGTTTTCTTGTTTTTAATTTCTTATTTTTTTTTTTTTTAATAAAATTATTATTAACTTGGTTTCTCTTTATAATGAAATAATTATCACTTTTAGCTATTATGCTAAAAGTACATTATTTTTAGTGCTTAAACTACTCATATAAAAAAAATATAAAATAATAAACAGAAATAGAAAATTTATATCATATAATAAAAATTATATATTAATAATTTATTTTTAATTATATATCATATAATAAGATGTTATCATTTTAGAAGCAAAGGCTATGTAAATAAACTGTTTAAATAAATTTGTATATATTTGACATTTTATGTTGTTATATATATATTATCAGGATTTATCATATTTTATATTTTTATTGTATATATTAATCGTTAATTTTTCTTGTTATATAAAAATCAGATTAATAAATTATTAATCCAGGCAATCGATAAAAAGATTAATAAAAAAAACAAACTTTTCGAGTTTTTATAACCCCCTATTATATAAAATAACATTTTATATATTACTCGGAGTTTTTTAAATACCAAGGCAATTAAATTTATATTATATTTTTTAATTATTTTATTTTAAATTTATTTATAGGCAATAATTATTGCATTATAATTAAATCGAGTTTTTCAAATTTTCCATTTCGATAATAATAACTAATAATAGCAATTATAAATAATAACAACAATACATAATAATAACATTTTTCTTTCCTGAACAGTTTGCTAGGCAGTTTAGATTGATAGATTTAGCATTAATAAGTTTTTAAAACCCCCTAAATTATAGATATTTAGCATTAATACTACATCTATCAATGTGCCCCCTATAAAACCTCTTCACTATATATATATAAATAAAATATATTAATATAATTTATAAAAATAGAGAGAAAGCCAGAGAGATTTTTATATAAAGAGAGATATTATATTATAAAATATTATATATATATAAGCCATTTGAGAGAAAGAGAGATTTATAAATAATAAATAATATATATATATACATATCTCCTTTAGGAGAGACCAATTATATATAAAATTATAATATAATAAACATTTTTATTTTTTTTAAATCATTGAGAGATTTTTTTTATAAAAAATTAAAAATATAAAATAATAAAATTATTAAATAATTATAATTAGCTACAAATAAATTATATTAAAAATAAAAAATAAAAAAATACAAAGCTTTAAAAGCTATTATGACCATAGATCCATGATTTATTAATATTTATGTTAATAGTAGTGCTTTTAAAACTTTATAACTTGTTTTTATTATATTTTACTTTAAATTTTATTTTTAATTATATGCCATTTATTATATTATAGTTAATTTAACAGCTATTTTATTAATCTGTTTTATTAACGACTTTTATTTTATTAATAAATTTTATTAATGTATATATATATAAATCCTTTAATTAATTTATGAATATGTTTAATATAATTGTATGTTATTAATTTATAAAGCATTGATTAAATAGATTACATATGAGTGAGAAAATAAAAATTTAGTGTATTGATATATATATATATTTAATCTATAGTATCAACTATTGAATACCATAATATAATATTAAATAATATAATTAAGAAATTCTATGATATGCTATATTGCTAAAAAAGAAAAAAAAAAATATATGCAATAAATTATAATAATAAATTTGAAATAAAAATATGTGGATTATTTAAAAATAGATATTAACTATAATATAATATATAATTATATATTTATTGTTTAAACTTTTTGTTATTGCTAAAATAAAAAGAATATATGTAAAATACAAAAAATTTATTATTAAATACTATTACGATGATTAATTTTAAATTTTATTATAATTTTAAATTAAAAAAAAAATTATTATAAAAATTTTTAATTAGTTAGTTTATAAAAAAATAAAAGATCAATTAAAATTATACGAATGCTTATTAGAATACTTAAATTTCATAATTTCGGGAATTCTAATTTGTTAGTTTATGGACATATTTAGCATTCCAATGCCTTTTTTAAATCAATTAGAATTATAATAACTGGAATAGATTATAAGATATGGTCTCCAGGATTCAATGATTCATAGGTGTGAAAAGTGAGTGCTTCCTTGTTATATGTTTAAGAAAAATGTTTTTAGAGGTCTTCTAAAGAGTATCCATGAATAGGTAAAAAAATGATAGAGATTCCATGCGAAAATCCCTGTGAAATCATTTCTGTAGCAAGAGTTCTGTACATATTTTCTGCGACACCTTTAAACTAATATTTAAATTCGACAAAGGCAGAATGAAGATAACAAACTTTTTCACCTTTAGAAAAGAATTTTTCTCTCAAAAATTGAAGGTACTTGAGTTCAGCAGTGGTTATTTTCATAAATTTCAAGTTTTTAAAGTATTGCAAGCCGCGATATGTATTAATATTTCTTGCACATAATACACCTATTGGTTCATCGGAGCCTGCAGGAATCGCATAGCATATATTTTTTTGTTCTTTGTCTTGCGGGGGATTTCTTACTCTTGATTAATTATATATAACCAATTCATCCATTGACTTAAAGCCTTCTTTTTAATCACTCCTTCTAGAATACATTTTAGAGGTTAAAATCATAAATCGCCTAAATACATCATCTGTGTACTTTTCTAATTTGTATTCCATTTCCTTAATTAGAATTATTGCTAATACTTTTTATTTATCAAATTTGTGAGATTTTGTTGAAATTTATGCTAAAAGTGCAGAATTTATAGAAATTAACTGCTTAATAAACAAATTGCTATAATTTAATGTAATGTATTGTTGGGTATATTTTTAATATTTTATTAAAGGGTATGTATATGCAATTATGATAATAAATATTTTCTATTTTTGAATGAATAAATAAATATTACCTTATATTCTAATTTCACATTCTATTTATTTAAAATAATAATATATGTGTTCCTAATATATTAGACTTTGCTAAAAGTTCCCATTGCTTAAATTGTTAATAGAGATAATCTATAACTAATGGTTATAAATTTTTACAAACTAAATTGAGTCTTTTATCGTTTAAAACATTTATATTTTTTGATTTTGATCATTGATTGTATAGCTATATTTAGAGTTAGACTAAAGAGTTTTATTTATATCTATAAAAAGAATAATATATAGAAATGAATTAAGGTATATCAGGATGTATAGGAATCATTCAAAATTTGTTTTTCATTTTTTGTTAAATAAATTCTTATATAATTTTAAAAGTTCCCTAGTTGATGTCTTTTTCTAATTCAGCAAGTTCTTTGGTCCAGTTATTAGGTTCTTTTAAATGATCATAAAAATCTTCTTCTTCCAACTTAAATTCTTCATAGGTGTGGTCCAGGAGGATCAAACTGATAAGGATGGGAACTACGTCTTGCATAAGTTGCATAGGTAGATTAAGTTGATCTATGAACTTTATGAAAAAGGGCTATTCTTTATCTAATTTTTCCTTTTAAAATTTGAAAACTTTGGAAATCTATTCAATGTCTTTCACAGGCGATTACGAAACCAAAACCTCTTTTTGTTTTTGTTAAATTTGCCCCATCATCTAAATTTGTTATAAAAGAATTTTATGAGTATAATATACATTTAACATGCAAATAAGCATTAAATATGTTTACCTATTGTATTTCTCTCTGTTTTCCTTCCTTCATAAATTATTTGATGGTGTTTTCTACCAAGTCAACCTTGATCGACAGCGCTCTGAGAACCTCATCTTAAGAAGATTTAAGAGCTTAATCTTTTTCTTAAAACAAATTCAAAACACAGTCAACATACTATTTTTCAGATCCCTTCTTAAAGAACTTTCTTCTCTGCTCTCTGTTGGAAATTTCTAAATCAATCAGTTCTTTTTCGCATATGTCAGAATAAGATTGTTACAGACTTTCTAAACTTTTAAGAGTTAGGCAGTCTTTTGATTTTTCATTAGTGAATTCAACCAAAATAGGGGTTTTTTCTTGTCTTTCTTTTAACTTATCTTGGAATTTTTCCGCATATTTCGAAGGGACATATATTTACTCCTGTTATTGGAATTTCTATCCGTCTCCGAACTTTTATTAAAATTCATGGAAAGAGAGGTCTTTCCAATCTTTTTCAGTTGTTTTTTAAGGCTATTTTTATTACTCTTATTTGATTGTCTTTTTAAAAGAACAGGAAGCCTTATGAGTAGGCCAGTCTTTTCTTTAACATTTGGTGTCGCAATAAAACACTTTTTTGCACGCAGAACATACCTATAAGGATTTAAATTCCTTCTTGCAACAGTTGCAAATTAATTTTTGTTTTTGTTATTACTCTTGCTCCTTACTTTCTTCTATTTCATTTGTTGTTTAATTTAATTTGTTTTCTTCTTCTTATCTTTATTCGGGTTACTCCATTTTTAGGGTTTTCGTACACTATTATTTAAAAATTTGTATTTTATTTTACTGAGTGGAACTTGCTTATTAAAATACTAATTAATTAAATATATTTAAAAAATTAGATATTTGCTGATCTTATATTATTGAAAACTAGGGTGCAGAAAATAATAAAAACTGTAAAATTTATAAAATATCAAAATAAACATGATACTGTTTTTATATATAATTATTGTATTATAATTCCTCATATTTATCCAAAATTTTAATTATAATGTTTTTATTTATGTTATATAATAATATGTAGTAGAAACAATTAATTTCATATATCTCAATATTTAGTATTTTTAGCTTCAAAGTTGTATCCAGTGATTTTCATAATTCCTTTTCTTTTGTTAGATTGCAGATTTGACTATTAGAAGCTATTTTAGGGAGACACAACATACTACATTTACTAGGTTTTAATATTTTGGTTATGTAGAGTGGAAGGGTTAAGGTTCAAAACTCCTTGATGCTATTCGTCCAAGAAGTGCTTTCTATTGTTATTAATGAAGGAAAATTTCTTTTTGACGGAAAAACTCTGCTAACTTTTCTAATCCTAAGAGTTTTTAAGATGATTTTAGAAGGGGTTTTGCATTTGCAATTTGAGATGTTATTTTGTGTCGTTGTTCAAAGAAGATATCGTGGCGAGATTTTATAGTATTTATAGCTGCTTATAATTACAATAGTTATTCTATTTGTTAATATTGTTGTTAGGAATTTTGAAGGCAGTGGTACTTTAAATCTATTCCTTCACTTTAGACATGGTTTAAACGGGGGAATTCCGTAGGCTCATTGCTTACTCAATCTGATTTTAGCTGCCATTTTTCATTAACTATACTTCGCCGCTTGCCTTTTACAGTTTCGGGAGAATTTTGTTATAAAGTTTGTTTTGGTTTTTCGACTCCGAACTCGAATTGAGCAGTGCACTAAAAGATAACGCAGACTATTTCTGTTGTAAGTGCTGATTCTATTATAAGATATCGGGCGATCCTACCATATTGGCCGCCGATTATTTTCTGGGAGGAGTTCCAGTTTGCGAAACGTTTAAAGACCTCCACCTTTGGAGCTTTTGAACGACAGACTCTGATTTTTGGTTTGTTTTTTGCAACAAATTTTACATGGCGGGGGATTGGATAAGGAAGACGGGCGAATTGTTAAAGTTGTATTGGTTTTTTTCAAATTTTATAATATTTTGAACGACTGGAGAGCTACAACCTTGTCGCTTATTTTAGCTTTGGAAATGACCCCCTCCTCTTTCTTCCGAGTCTTCTTCTACTTCTTCTTCTTAGCGTTACTGTTGGTGCGGATCGTTATTGTTTTCAGTGAGCAACGACTGCAAAATCTGCGATTTTTTTTGGTTGGATAGTGTCTTCTCTTGCAACAGCTTTTAGAACCTTTTTTCGAATTTGTTGTCGAAAGACTGATACATTTTCAAAATCGATTTCGTGCTCTACCCATTCACTTACGTTCCCTGTATTTTATTGATAGAGGAGAAGAGCTCTTCATAATCTTTGTTCAAAAGGAAGGCTTCAGGGGAAATGGGCTATTTAGACTATTTACTACTTTTTCGTTGCTCTTCTAGCTGCTTCAATTCTTCACTCGTAAGCCCTCTTTTCTTTGAGCTTTTCTTCATGGAATACAGCAATTTTTTTGTGCTTTCCTGGTCTAAAAATGTACACTTCGGAGATTTTAATAGTGAATTAAATTGGGTTTAATGCTGCTGCTATTAGGTGCATACTGCATTAATTTTATTGTCTTCATCTTTTACGGAAATTATGGATAAAAAATCTGATATTTTTAAAATCAGTACCTGCGAATCTTACATCGCTATAGCAGTTGCCTTACTTTCGGATTATGAAATGAGGGGACTATATTGATTTTTATTCAAAATGAATTACTTAAAATAATTTAAATATATTTATATCATTATTTACGTAGTAGGAAGTACTTCTCCTCTTTATATTTTTTTCGCGCATCTTAACTTGCACAGGTTTCCTCTCAAAAAAAATTGGCTTTGACCCAACTACTACAGTAATTTATCTTCTTTCACATTTTTTAATTGCTTCAGTTTTACTTAGACCTCTTTTATTTTTCTTAAAATAAAATAATTATTTAAATTATATGAATTTTTCTTTTAGTTTTACTCCTATATTTCCAGAATGGAATATTAAGAATTGCTTAGTTATTCTCCGTCTTCATTTGGAAGCATTTATTAGTACAATTCCGCCAAATTAGAATTGAGATACAGTTCTTCGTTAATATCTTATTCGGTTTTAGATATCCATTCATAAATTTCTCCCTTAAAAAATTTTATTATATAAATTATAAATTTTATAAAAGAATTAGCTTTAAAATAATTCGATAATTTTTTGATAATTTTTTTTTTTGCTAAAAGTTAATATTTTTTTTATTATAAAACCAAAAAATATTATATTAAAAAAATAGATAGATTAGTTTATTTAATATACCTAGAGGATGATGAAAATATTCTCCTATAATTCTCCTTATGAATACAATATTTATCCTTTGGGAATTTATTGGAATGAAAGGATGTTTGCAATTTATGAGAAATGCTAAATCTAAGTGACAGCTTATTGAAATTCATATCTAGCAAAAAATGGGATCGATTACAGTGCTTCTATACTTTATTTGAGACTTTTAGGATCTAGTTCAGAGTTTTTCTAAAAATAAATACTATGGAGTGTATCAATTTTTGGATCCATGATAAAATGACTTAGTGGGATTATTATGAGATTTCAAAATTTTTTATTTATTATTTTTTTTTTATTTTTTATTTTTACAATTAATTGCTTAAAATAACATCCATAAGTTATAATACTTTATGGATATAGAATTTCAATTATTAATTGATAATTTAAGCAACTTTTAATATATAAGATAGAGGTATTATATATATTTAATATATATATATATTTATTTAAATATAGGCATAAACAATGTTGAATTATAACTATAATAAATTCTAATATATATATACAATGAATGAAAATAATTATAAAAAATGGATGATAAAAATTTACTATTTTATCAAAATATAAAATGTTTTATTTTTATTGGAGTAAGTTTACCTTACTTTATACAATATAAATTATAGTTATAATGAAAATTAATGTTAAGGTGTTTAATCAAAAGAGCTTAATTAAAATTCAAATATTAAATAGCGATCAATAGATAATATTAATTAAAGAAAAATAAATAAATTCAAAAAACAAGAAACAACAATCAATAAAAATAGCACACAGCTATATTAAATTTAATTAAAATACAAATGGCATCTCACATTAGCATGTAGTCGATATTTTGTTTTCAAGAAATTTTAAAGTTTTTTACCATTTAACCTAGATGGTTAAGTGATAGTTTTTTACCCTAAATAAATATTCATCGTATTTTTTATCCCCTTCCCCTTGATGAATATATGGCTGCATTCATTCCCCTATTTCGAATTTTCTTGACTACCAAAAAATAAAATAATTTCAAAATTTCCCAGAGAAAGCCGTATTTTAAAAACTTTCTTCCCATTTTATATAAAAAATATATACATATAAAAATAAAATTATAAAATAGATTGACAATGATGATGATGATAAAAATTATTATAAATTATAAAAAAATGTATATATATGGCTTATTAAAATTCACTATAAAAATATATGGCTATCTTCATATTATAAAAAATATAATTAATGAAAATTGCTTTGCTTTATGATAATAATCTACAAGCTTTA
This sequence comes from Miamiensis avidus, assembly GCA_037039885.1. Taxonomy (NCBI): domain Eukaryota; phylum Ciliophora; class Oligohymenophorea; order Philasterida; family Glauconematidae; genus Miamiensis; species Miamiensis avidus. The sequence goes on from JAWVGU010000154.1 coordinate 158,021, forward strand.
AATATAGAAACTACATAGTATGCATTACATACATGTTTATATTATTTTAGTAATTTCTCAAATTACTTATTAATGATATTTAATTTGAATTAATTACTACAATATAATTTAAATTTAAATATTCTTATTGAAATAATAATTTATATATATGTATATGAATGAGATTATCGAAAGTTTATAATAAAAAATATAAAATCACTACACCAAATTTATATATTCAGAACATATATAAAAAAGCATATATCATTTTAAAAACTTCCTCAATAATTTTTATATTAGAAAAAATCAAAGTATATATTAACTTTAATATAACAACAACTTTTCATATTTGCACCTAAGCAAGAATTGGACTCAATTTTGCCTTAGGTTTAGGTGTAGAAACAGACTTTTCTTCTTTTTATAAATGGTACATTTACTTCCATTCTTCAATTTATTTTTATCTGGCAAATTAGGAATATTACTATTGTCTGTTCTTTTTAAGCGACGAATTTTGAGATCTCTGAGTATCGATTCTATAACTTGAGCTTTTCAACCTGCTTTTGTTAATTGTTTCATTTATTTTGTCGTTCTAATTTTTTATCTCATCATTTTCGATATTTTTATAATCATAAGACATCTTCCCGATAGAATTTGATGGTGAATTGCGGACACTATTCGAAGAAGAATAAACCTTATTGTATTATGGACTGTAGCTTTTAAATTATAAATTTTTAAAAATTTTAGATTTTGATTATTTTAATAATCTTACCTTGCTTGAGAATAGTATAAAGGATTTCTTATACTACTTGAATTTAACATACTTTGTGATAAACTCTTATGAATTTTATCTTACATTTACTGCTAGGCCTTTTCCTGTTTCCATTTGGATTGTTAAAACTATGTGAATTCATCAATTCTGTCATCATTAGAATTTAAGGTAAGTTATTCGTCTTTACTTTTCGATATTAATTTCCTCATTTCTTAAGTGAGGTTCTTTAAATTTAAACAAAAAATAATTTATATGTTAAAATTTGTTGATAAAATAAGTTTTTACTTAATCACTTTCTTCTCTAAAATATTCAACTTTGGAAATGTCTTTTATGAACTGAATTGCGTCATTTTTTTTATATAGCATACACATCATATGCAGATTTTCATTTGCCGTTACGTTCTTCATAACATAGGTTTCGAAAGTGCTGTCCTTTTTAAACATCAATTCTTATAACTCAGGATGGTAGTAACACAGAACAATATCCCCTTTCTTTATCTTGAAGGGTAATTGCGAATTTTCAATTTGTTATTCTTGTGGACAGGAAATACTGAATCCAGTCGTCGTTATCATATAAGTATTTTTCCCAAATTAAGGTTTTTCATTCTTTTTTATTGAAAAACGAATGAATTTTATTAAAAAAATGACTTAAATATACTTACTATTTTGATTATATCTTAGTGGTTTGATAGCACACAACCAATATACAAATCTTCATTTTCTCCACATTAGAAAGGCTAGGTGAAGATTACCCCATCAGCTTGATTAGTGTATGTAATTATTTGGTTTTTGAAGGAAATTTTGCAGCTTATTTTGGATTTATGATAGAATTTAAAAATTCGTTTGCTTTAATTTTAGTGATTTTATTATTAGTCCTACGGTTCTTCTTATTTCTCTTCGATTTCATCTTCGTTTTCCCCATGTTAAACCTAATATCCTGAAGAATTGAAAAAAGATCTTTGTAATTATTCTTTATTTCCACTTTCATTTTCAATATCTTCTTCATTTTCTTCATTATTTTCAAGAGATTCAGTTTGACTTTATCTTCTTTTTTGCTATTAGACTCTTTTCATTTCTTCTTCATTCAAATAAGCTTTTGAATTATTTAATTTTGCATTATTTGCATTAAATTGGATTCCATTTATAGAAACTGTATATTGGCCATGATTTTAGTTTTGTGGTTTGAAGGTAAAATGGTTTTTAATTGCTAGTTCTTTGTTGAATAACCTAAATTTATAATAATATTATTTTTAATTTAGAATAAAATTTTAAATTAAAAATTACCCAATTTGAAGATCTGATTTAGTATTTGCCTGCACTATAGTAAAAATTATTTCAATATCATTTTAAGCTTTTTGCAAGGGGTTTTGGGCTAGGGCAATCTTTAAATGTTTTAAAAATTTAATTATTAATAAAAGCCAAATTCACTTTAATTATTACCTTATGAACATTGTTTTATTTACTTTTTAATTAAACAATTTACTTTTATTCATCATTCACCAATATGTCTGGATGCGAATACTAAATTAAATACAGTATTTCAATTTAATTATTATATATATATAAATTAATAAGATATATATATATATCATAAATAATTGTGAACCCAATTCTTAATCCATAGTAAAAAAATAAAAAATTAGAAATTTAAATATAACTATATTGCTTTACTCCAAAGCTGTTTCCATTATCATTTACAGAAAAATTACATTCTTTCCTAGTTTACATACTGGATAGCCCTATTCCCGCTAGCTAAAAATTTCCACTTTAAAATTTAAATCCGCACGAAAAAGGAGCACTCATATCAAAAGGGGGTTCTACAAGTGCAAACTATGTAGATATTGATATAATGTTAATTTTGGGATGGTAAAGGTTGTTATTTATAATTAAACATGATAAATGATTACCTTAAAACCTGTAGGTCCTTTAGACTCTACTGTAGTGCTGTTTTTTTATTGCACGCTTATATGTTCGTGTTTATGTGCCCCAAATGTGTGTGTAGTTTCTTCACATATTTCTTTCATCTTTATATTGCATTCTTTTCTTTACTGAGAATATAAAAATAAATTATTATGTTAATAAACAATTTAATAGAAAATTTAAAAGAGTATCTACTTCTTTATTTTCGAAAAAAACTTATAATTTATTATATTATATATTGTTACTTTTTCTTACAGCTAAGAATATTCATAAGCCAGCAATTACTTACGTTTCTTATCTTATTCTGACTTGTCCTTTTTTTTCATTATAAGTTTTGACCAATTATTATGCATTTTATTCGATTACTCTTTACTCTATGAAGGAGGCCTTGATTTTGATTTTAATTTATTTTATTTTATGAAGTTCTGCAAATTTTTATTAAATAATTTAGTAATTAATAACTATATTGGAGTGCTCTATGAATGAATGAAGAAATTTATAAACAATTATCTTTTCTTAGTTCTAATTTATTTTTAAAGAAATAAATATATATCGATATAAGTAAGAATATTTAATAAATAAATAAATTATATGGTTCAATTATAATAAGTCTTTTTTAGTTTGGAATTTTATATTAAAATATGATATAATTAAAGGAATTTTTTATTGCATATTTTAATCAGTTTTAAAAATAAGAAATAAATGGAAGATTTATTATTAAATTTATGTAACCATTACTTTTAAAATAATTGAAAAAAGGTGAATATATAAAAAAAAAATAATTTTATTTTATTATAAAATTAATATAAAAATTAGCTAAGTTGTCCAATATTTGAAATAATCATCAAGAATAATAATTAGTGAATTAGCTTTATGGTTCATTTTGGATGAAATTAAATTCCTAATCATCATCTAAATCCTAAAAGTTTTCATTAGATTCAAATTCTTTCAAGTTATCAAGCGCCTCTTAAGAATTTTTTTTATCATTAGCTTAAGAGTTTTGGCAGTATTGGGATAAAATTTTCGAATTTTCTTTTTGATTTATGGATGAATTCCCATTAGACTGTTAGGTATTGCTGAGTATATTATCTAGATCCTGAACGTTTTTATTCAAAGATTCATATTTATGTGTGGCTTCATTAGATGTTTCTTGTTGTGAGGTTAGGTTTTATTACTATACAGCACTAGAAGTGTTATGGGTTTAATCATAATCGAGTCTTTTTCTCATCATCAGAATATGGAGTTCCTTGAAGTATCTTTCATAGTGTTCATATCCTTTAGATCCCTAAAGTTAATATTTAAAATTATAAAAAATAAAAGTTTGTGAGTCTTTACCTAAACTCCTAAGTATCTCCACTCTTCTTCCGTGAGAAGTCTTTCCTTCAAAATTTAATATATTTCGAAGTAGATATTTTGAGGAAGGGTGACATTTCGGTATTCATAGACGTCATCTCTGAATTTACTGCTGTATTCAATCTAGTCAGGGAAATACATTTTTATTTAAAAGATTTAGATTAAATTTTAATATTTTATTTTATTTTATTTGTTTTTTTTTTTTTTTTCTTCAAATATTTTTTTATTTTTATTATATTATTATTTATTTTTTACATCTCCTTTTAAATTAAATTTTTGCTAAAAATGACTATTTTTTTTGAATCTTAATAAAAAACCAATACAATATCATTATAATTTAATCTACAAAATCTTGCTTTATTCTGTTTTTTATTATGTGGGAGATTACTTTATTCAATACCAGAGATAGCAAAAATGTAAATCTTAATAAAATCGAAAGTCAAAAGTAGTCCTCTTAAAATGAAAATACAGAATATTTAAGGTTATAATTTATTAATAATAGAAATTTTCATCGCTTAAAATATAAATTTCCAAATAAAATATTAAAAAAAAAAAATTGTAATTTAATTGTAGTTATAATATTGAGAATATTATATTAAATTTTTATTTAAACATTTAAAATTTTATTATCTTATATATTAATTAATATAAAATTGAAATAAATTAATAATACCTCTGTAATATATATTACATATTACGTCACAATATCTATTGATATAAAAAAAAACCTTACAAAAATATTAATTTTTATTAAATATCGTATTAATATTAGAAAATAAAGCTAATTATAAAAAATTAAAAGAGAATATTGAGAAACTTATACAATAGTCGCATTAAATTATTCATTACAATTTAAATTTACTTTTTGTGACTATAATATATATAAAATTAAGAAAACATACCTAAATTAAAGTGATTTTAGAATAAAATACTATTGGCATGAAAAATAATTAGAAAAATATTTATTCTACATTTTATTTAAACAAAAGTAAATATAAATAAGTTAACAATAATGTATAAATTTGGTTACAAATTAAATGCTACTACACAATATTGATTTAATTCAAACCATTAAATTATTGTAAAATTACATACAAAATAGTATACTCAAAACAAAATTATCAAAAAAAATAAATATTGGCATAAAAAAACAATTGAAAAAATTAAATATACAAACTATTAGAATGGCTTTATTGATGTTTAAAAATAAAAAACTACTATATTTAAGTATTGTATACATAATAATCAGTTATTTGTAGTACTAATTTGACTTTACTACACACATAAACTAATAGTTGGGAGAATTGTTTGATGGAGAAAAGTAAAACTAGTTTTTGGAACCATCCCTGGGACTAATTGAAAAAATTCTTCAAATTCCCATATTTATAGTTAAATTTATCTATAGATGGATATACGCTGCATATCATCCGGATAATATAACATTGGAATATCTAATAAGTTCATTGAAAAATGTTTGTTTGAAAATTACTGACAATATGGATGTAAACAATTTGACCCCACAATAGAAGTTATAAGCTTTTATCAACGGACCTTGTTCTCCAGTGATATTGATACCAGGTGTTATGGCATCTGCTTTGATGGTAAATTGTTGGATTGCATTTTTATCAAATTAACTTATTAATTATTTTGATATAATTATTTTGTTATTTTGATTCTAATATAGCTTTACTTTTTTTTCTTTCTTCATTAGGTAGAAATAAATTGCCAAGAATTAAGATAACATGAGCCACAAATATTTGCAAGCTGTGGCTGGAATACCTGCGAATCCAATCCCTATGATTTATTTTCTTCAGCCCCTGAAAAAGAATATGCTTTATGGGTAGCAAGTCTCTTTGACCCAGTACATACTTATATATTAATTAGTATTGCTAGTTTTCTCTTATTATACTTAGAAATTAAAGTATAGCCTATTGTACTATAATTATTATATTTATAGGTTAGTGCTCTAAATAAAGATGAATGCTTCGGTAACCTAATTTAATTAAGAGAAAACCCAAAAGCAACTTCTTTAAAAGACAAATTTATATCTCCCAGAGGGATAAGAGTGTCCTGGAAAGGGGATACAAAAGGAACTAAAGATAATAACACGTAAAAATAAATTTCTAAAAATTATTTCGGGGGGGATTTCGGTTTTTTTTTTAAATTGTATAATGTTTTTTTATTTATAAAAAATATATTAAGTCTGTTAAAGTATAAATTTATATTAATATTATATTCCAATTTGTGATTATGACAAAAATAATATTATAAAATCAACAATTTATTATATATACATAGATTAATCAATATAAGTAGTTTATAAAATAATATATTTAACTGTCTAAAGTCTTAATACTGCATATTAAAATGCTAAGCAGTAATTTAAAAATTTTTTACGAATATCAAAATCTCCTAATCTAATTTCCTTGTATCATTTCGGTTATACCAGCAAATACTCTAATTTCATACTCTCTTTCATCTTTTTAGTGATCTTCCCCAATTAAAGTTTTTTTTAAATGCAAGTTAATAATTTCAAAAATACATCTTTTCAGGAAATTAATGTACAATAATTTATCATTTTATTCTGCATTATTTTAGTCAATTAATTTTATGTCAATTCCGAAAATTTCTTAATGCAATTCTAAATCTTTATTGTCAAAAAATTAAAGGCTTGAAGCAGTAATAGTTAAAAATAAAAGTTAGAAATGGTGATGATTATACAAATCATTATTTCTAATTACATTTTTAACAATTGCTCTTCCTGTACACCTCACTCTTTCGATAAACTAGATTATTTTTTTATACAGTTTTTCAGGAATATTTAGACACTTTAAATTATTGTTCAAAAAAAATTTTGTGATTTTATTTATTAAAACTTTGGCTTTGTTATGGAATTTTGATTGCTTTGGCTGTAGCTTTAATTTTTCTACCCTTTTCAAATACTCATCTCTCGTAGGCATTGACGGATAAATAATATTATCATTTTCGAGGTTTTTAAAATGAAATAATTAATCAATTTGAAATTCCAAAAGGTTGTCGGGTTTGTTTTAAACACAACTATTATCCTTACTGAATAGCAAACGCCTAATTTATTTTATGTGTAAATAAGGTTGAATCCAATTATCTTTGAATATTTCTATATTTTGAAAATACTTAGCATTTTAATTTTTATCCTGGATATTGTCATTTTGGATTTATTAAGTAGGAATAATAATATTATTGTTTATTGAGCTACTACTCATTGAACGATTTTAATTTAAAAAGGAAGTATCAATCTATTACGTATTATAACATGTAATTGAACTATTAGGTTGGTAGTTCATTGGTTGGAGAGAAATACTTTGAGAAAAAAACACAGGCGAATACTATTATTGGCCGCCCATATTATTTTAAAATATTTATATTTAAGGTTATAAACTATTTTGGACATTCCTATTTTCCATAAAATCAAATTGAGAATTTGAAAAATTTTGTTACATGCTAAATCGATTAATCTATTAAAGATGCTATTATTATTATGGTAAATTAGTATTAGGATATTACAAAGCTACCAATGGTTAATTAGTATACTAGGTTTGTTAAACATAATACAGGTGTTATATATTATTTATTTAATAGCCACATTACTAATTCATCTAATTTTAATATGATTTTTTACTATATTATTTGTTTTTTGTTTTTTTTTTTTAATAGTAATTATAATAATTATATATTATTTCGATTAGCTTCTTAATTGTTTTTGTTAAGAATAACATAGACTATCAGTTAATTATTAATATATTTTCTTATAAAAAATCACAATAATTTGGAATCAAAATCTAAAGTTTTACTGTAGATCTTTTTTGGAATGAAATAAATAAAATTTATCACTATTTTTAAATAATTATATAAATTAATTATTTTTTTTCACACTTATTTTAAGGTAATTTAAACCTTATTTAGCAAAAAATAAAAATTTATATTCCTAATATTAATAATAATTAAAAATAATAATATATACTTTTCATTTTTTCTAATAAAAGAATGTCGGTAAAAAAAACTACAATTCTTAAAAAATAATTAATTTTCATAAAAAAAGCATTATTTCATAATATTAAGATTATTAATACCAAGGTAGTTTTAATTTATACCATTTTATTTTTTAAAATTTTGTTTTAGATTGTTTTTAATATATTTTATTTTAAATTATTTGATAGTATTATCATTATCAAATATCCAGCAGTAAATATAAAACAACACCAGATAATAAATTGGAATTAATATAACCATCATCAATACTTGACAGGTTGGAAAATATATATAAAAGTGATATATTCAGTACAGATAATAAATATATTCAAAATTGGAATTTTTTGTTAATTAAAATTCTAATCTTTCAGACCGTTTATTCTTAAATTGATAATTATTAGCGAATAATAAAATTGATTTTTATAACAATAAAATCAAAACCAAATATAATTACTAATTAATAAGTAGTAATATAATTATTACTGAATTTAGACTAGGATTTATATTAAAATCCGAAAAACTATATATATATGCAGATAAAAATGATAAGTTTAACTAAATTTAAATTTATATTTTTTTAGATGTGGAAAAGAAGCTGTTGTTTAATTAGCAGATCATTCTATAGGGAGATTTATAAAAAAATTCTACGGATTTAAAGGATTGATCGCAGTAATGGAAGCTATGGGGTATTAGACAGGTATTACTTATTAAGCTCTGCCCTATGACTTTAGAAAAGCGATTATATATGGTGATATAGATTAAAAAATTAAAAAGACTATAGAAAGTCAGTTTAAATTTACAGGAAAAAAAGTAACAGTTTTAAGTCACTCTTATGGAAGTGTAAGAACTTTATACGCAATGGATTAATTTGAACAGGATTTCAAGGACAAATACATTCATTAGTGGATAGCAAATGGATCTCCCTTTTCAGGTATTCCTTTTTTTTTACTTTGCTTTATTTTTTCTATTCATACATATATATATATGAAATAACATTATGAAAAAAGGAGTAAATCGTCTTGTAAAAGCTTATTTAAATGGAGATGATTAATTTGTGGCTTATATAGGCAGTTTTTTCGGATAAGAAATCTATGCAGGAATATAGTTTATACACCAAAAATTGATAGCGCCTGGGTCTACTTTTATTTATGATTTATATCCAAAGGACACAATGACTAGACATAGAGATAAATAGTGGATGTAGGAGATACTAAAAAGAATAGAGTACGAACATAACATCATAGATTTGCACAATAAGCCTGAAAATGTAAAAGATATATTGAATTAGTGTTATATAGCAAATCACATTTTTTAATTTTTATTTAGGGCGAAATACCTTTATCATTTTTACCTCCAGTTCATGAACTTTGCACGCATGAAGTTTATGAAGACTAAGATGGCCAATGTAAAACCCATCTTTATGACTAGCATAACCATCATTTGGCTAGTATAGAAAACCAGCAGTTCCATTTGCACCAAGAAGACATGGAAGCCATGTTTAATGAGTACAGTCATATAAAGAATCTCAGTCAAAACTTTTTAGAAGCTTAACTAAACGTATTACATAACCTAACTAATCCTGGCGTACCACTAATAAATGTATACGGTTCTTACGGTGATGTGGAGATTTAGTATTAGTATCATTCAGATCCTCTGTCCTATACAGAACAAAATTAATTTTATTTCCCCAATGTTACTCATAAAAGTAAAGGAGATCTGACAGTATCTACTAATTCTGCGCTACTTGGACCATTGAAATGGATATGGGTAAAAATAAATATTATTCTAAAATTATATAATAATAATAACTTACAATTGTTGTTTTAGGAAGAAAAAAATTAATAAAATAATAGCAAAAGCGCTAAACCTGTGCGATTGGTAGAACTATGTTCTTCCTATTAAACTACTAATAAAATTAGTTTAAATAAAAATGAAAAGGGAGAAAATATTTTTATAAATAGTGGATATAATGGACTAAAATGCTAATGCCAGTTTTCTAAAAATCCTGAAGATTGCGATCATACTCTTTTTTTAAATGACCCCTTTTTAATCGAATTTTTCACAAATTAATTCATTGCTAATTCCCATAGTTTATACAAAAATAACAAAACCCATATAGAAAATTATAGCAATGAATATTTGGAGAAATTTGTTTTTGAATGCCCAAATTTACATTGATTTGGATCTAATAAATGGATATAAATAAGCATTAATTATATTTATAAAATATTATTATTATATAAAGTAGTATATATATTCTCAAAAAAATAAATTAGTATTAATTTGACTTATTCATTTAATCATATATATTTTATGATATACATACATATAAAATAATTAAATTTGAATTTCAAATAAATAAAAATTAAATATTAATTTCAAAAACCAAATAAAAGACTCTCTTTATTTCACGAAATATTAAGACTAGTAAAAGTTTAGAATGTTGAAAAATAGTTTTTAATTCTTCCAAATAAACAATTGTTAGCTTTCACCCCCCAGCAAGCATTGTTTAAAATCTGCAATCGAATTATGAGACCTGTCTACACTCTATTTTAATTGAGGATTTCCTTAATTATTTGCAGATCGATAATCAACATTCTTTACTTCAGAGGCTTAATATTTTGACATGAGGATATTATTAACCGTATATTAATTTATAAAAACAGGTGGCAAATATAACAGAATGGAGCAGCAGTTTTAAGTTAATTTGGAGCATATATATAATATAAAATATAAAATATAATATAAAATAAAAATATAAAATAAAATAAAATCAGATTATATATAAACTCAATTCAAAATCAATAACTGAAAATATTATGACTAATTTAAATAACTAAATAAATATCATTCACAATTAATACTATAAATAGTAATTCTACAATATAGCCCATAATGAATAGATACACTATAATACCCAAAATAATTTTGTGTACTAAATATTTAAAAATCCACTCTGTATCAATTGTATATTATTAGTGTATTTTGTAATAAATTAATTTAAATTTGAATCATAATTGTTCAATTAATTTACTTTTGATGTTGTATGAAAATTTGAAATATGATGAACATTTAACTATAAAAATTAAAAGTAAATTATAAAAAAAATTTTATAACAATTTTGCTGACCTTATGTTCTAAAATCATTATTATAATTAGTGAGTAGCATATATATATGAACTAAAATACAATTTTAAAAAAATAAATAAATTTTAGATAGAAAAATAATGATAATTAAGTATATTCAGATTCAACGCATAGTATCGACAAACACAAAATGTTTATTTAATTTTTCCATATCCTTTTCTAATTATTATAATTCTTTTTCGCATCTTTCTTTCCTATAAAATATATTAAAAATTAAAGGCTCATATTTAAATAATAAATAAAATATAATGAAATATTACTTTCTTTTTAATCCTTAACTATCAACAGTACTAATGTGGGTAATTGACTAATATTCTTTGTTTACGGAATCCCATTTTTTCTTAAGACCATCTCTTAATTATAATAATTCAGCTTCACTAAGATAATATCTAAATGAAAAATAATTTGTTAAATTAGATTCTCATATATAAATATATGTATATATATATAATTTGTTTTACTTTTATCCTGCCTATTCTTCAGCTTCATTTAAATGCATATTTTAGACCATTTTATATTCAGTTTCTATATTATCTTTAATTCTAGTTAAATATTCAGGAACTTATCCGTAACTAGGTTTATGTATCCAGTTAACATCTTCTTTCTATACTTTAGGAGCTATCAAAATTTATTAATATAGGTAAATAACTATTGTCTTTTTGTTACTATAATTGACAATTAGAAGTATTACCAGACAAAATATTTTCTACAGCATTTGAAACGATAAAATTTTTATTAGATCTTAGTCCCATTATAGGTTTTTCAACTGACTTGGGAACATATTCTCTTACTTACTATTTAATTCTGGAAGTTCCATCATATGTTGATTAAGGTAATTTATTAGAACCCATTGTTCCCGTAGTTTTCTTTAAAAAGTCATTTTAGTTGGGTCTAACAGATCCTTAAAAAAAATATTTAAATTAACTTTTTATTCAACTATACCAAATAATAATTCAAATTTGACATTAAAAATATTTTAATTACCTTTTAATTTTCCAAATGTTTTAGAGTTGTCAACATGAGAGTGAGGTCCTTCTGTAAGTGCGTAATTTCCTCCCAAATTGGCTATCTGATAAAAAATTAAAATTATGAAGTTATATTATTCATAAATAAGGAAATATATTATATTTTTTTCTTAATAAATATCTTAAAATTGCATTTTCATTCACTTTTTTCATTCAAAAAATTATTTGTAATAAACTAAACCTTTCTCATAAAAAAATTTTCAAATTATTCTCTTAGTTAAAATAATTAACTATACTATTTTGCAATTCCAATATATAGTATTAAGTAATTATATAGTAGATATTGTATTACTCCAGGTCTTGATGTGGTGTGATTTATCAAAGTAGAACCTGTAGGAGCTAATTTGCTAGGATATTTACTTCTATACATTTTTTCTTTAGGAGGAGGGTTGTATTCCCTGGGAATCAAGTTATAAATGCTTTCTTCTTCTTACATTATTTATAAATTTTCTAATTTCTGTTTATTTATTATTTATTTTTCTCTTTATTGTGTGTAATTACCTGTTTAATTTTTTAGTGTTAGTTGGTTATATAATATATACAAATCAATTTATTAATCATATCAATTAAAAATTAAAAGGAAAAGTTATATATTAATTTTATTTGTATTTTTCTTCCTTCTTATAATTAAGTTGTCTAACCAGATAAAATTTTATTCTGAGTAAATTTTATTTTAATATGCTACTTTATTTGATCCTATGTGATTTTATTTTAAATTTATTTTTTCTTCACTAAAACTAATATTAATATTAAATTTTAAAAATATATGATTATAATATGTGCTACAAATATGACGCTCGGTAAAGTTTGTAATTAAAAGGTTATTTTTCCATTTTTACCTTAATTTATAAGAAAACATTTAAAAAAAAAAAGAGCTGCATGCATTCATATTAAATAAATAGTTCTATATTATAATTCTATTATTTCTTTTATATTTCGAAATTAGGTAGATAATTTAGCTATCAAAGCTAGAAATACTGCTTACTTTAATTTCTTTAATATTAACACATACAATAATAGAAATCATTCAGTGGAAGAAAAAAAAAAATAAATAAAATGTGTGGAATATTTTTTTATCTTTCAGGAATAACGCTTAAAAATAATAAATTTAATTTTAATCCCTTTTAAAGCTATATAGATAATCCTTTTATCAATCAAAATAAATAATTAATTGAAAAAATATTTTGGGAAAAATTTTGATTTTACAGAACATATATCGTAAAATAATTTATACATTGACAATTTCACGTCTTAAGAAGTGAGAAATGCCATTCATAACAGGGGACCTGACTATTACAAATTATGCAAATTATAAATTAGTAAATAATAAAATGATAAAATCTAAGAACATATGCCATAAAACATGGATAAGTAAAATGAGTCTTATTAATTTTCAATTTTGGAAGAATTAAATGAAAAATAAGAAATAAAAAACGATTAAGGAGATAAAAATTTATTATAAATAGATACTAAATAGAGAGAAAATATCTAGATATATTTTGCTAGTTCTTTACTGTATTTGAGAGGAGATAGTAAAGTTCCTATGCCATTAGAAAAATAAAATTGTATATTGTCTTATAATGGAGAAATTTACGAAGAAATTCTAAAAAATAATGCAAATAATATTGACAGTAATGGAAATTCGTTTAATTTTTTAGAAAATGACACCTGCTAGTTATTTGAATTTCTGCATAAACATTCAATGGAATTTTATTAAAAATCATAAACTGAATCAAACACCAAAAATGATTAAGATAATAACTACAGTTCTAAATTAATAAAAAAACTAAATTAATACTATGCTGATTTCGCATTCGTATTTTATGATAATTTAAATAAAAAAATTGTTGTGGCGAAAGATCATTTCGGAAAACGAAGTTTACTAATGGGATTTACAAAGGATGGGATTGTTTTTTCTTCAGCGCCAATTTCGATAAAAAGTGGAAAATTAATTTAAGAAAAGGATGAATAGGATGAACAGGAAGAAGGCGATTAAAACGTATAAAATAAAGATGATTAATAGGGTAGTCAACAAGATATCGACTTATAATAAAAGCAAAGAGATTTTGTGGAAAAAAAATATTTTTAAGAGTATTTGAGTGCCTGCCAAAAAGAATGGGTCGAACTTCCAAGCAACCAAATAATGATTGGAGATATTGTTGATTTGGACATTAATGGTGAAGAAAAGTATGAGTAAAATGAACTTAAAGAAAAATAATAAATCATATGGAATAGCTATGAATTGAACAAGGAGGTGCTAAATTGCGAAAAACTCATCATTACTGAAAATATGACTCCAAATTCGAACACCCCTTAAGAAGCAATCGATATAGTTAATTAGCATTTAGAAAATTCAGTGAGAAAACTAGTAGAAAATATATTGCAATATAAATAATACTTCACCCCGCAATAAAATATAACGGAACTTAAATACGCTTAAGAAAAACAGAAAGAATCGAACGGAATATGCCTAACTAATTCTCATATAAGTGTTTTATTCAGTGGAGGTTTGGACTCTACTTTAATTACCTACTATATAGACAAACTTATACCTCCGGAAGCCAGTATTGATTTGCTAAACTTAAGCTTTCATAAGTCATCGAGTGATAGAAAAACAGCAATAGAAGCCTATAAAGAGTTAAAGATTATAAATCCGAAAAGGAGTTACAATTTAATATTTATTGATCAAGATATATAAGATATTTAAAAGTACGAAGATTAACTTCTGAAACTAATTTACCCGAAAATAACTCACATGGATTTTAATATCGCATTAGTTTTGCATATTGCTACTAAAGGTGTTGGGACTCTTTATTAAGAAGTAGAAGAAGAACAAAAAGAATAAGAAAAAGTAATATCAAATGCCAAAGTAGTTATGAGTGGGTTAGGAGCAGATGAAGTGTTTGGAGGTTATAGCAGGTACAGAGTTTCTTACTAAAGGGGAGGATTTGAAGCTTTATAGCAAGAAATGAAGTTCGATTTAAATAGGATATGGATAAGAAATTTAGGTAGAGATGATAGAGCTATATCAGCTAATGGAAAAGAAGTTAGGTTTCCTTTTCTTGATGTTTAATTAATTTAAGCAATACAAAGCATATCATTTTCTTATTTTACAAATTTTTCAGAACTTCCTTATAAAAAAATAAAATAATTGCCTAATAGAAAAAAAAAAGATAACAAAAATTGTAAATAGAGCTGCTAAGGTGAAGAGTAAAAAATACAACAATAGTCAAATTAAAATTAAAATGAAAATGAAAATGAAAACCAATAAATGGAAATAAATCAAGAAAAATAATTAAAAAATATGCCCATAATACAAATTTCATAACATAATAATGGTAATAACTAGGATAATAGTAACTTTAAAGATAAATTATTGCTAAGAAATTTAGCCTTATAATTAGGATTATAAGCTGTGAGTGGATTCAAAAAAAAAGCTATTTAGTTTGGGACTGGTCTGGCCAAATAGTCAAATAAGCGCGCATTTGGAAGCCATAGAAAGGGTAAAGGGACTTCATAATATTAATTACCAGCATGAAAAAATATATCTATATTCAAAAATTTATTATAGACATATGAAAATAAATATATGTTGATATTAATTAAAACTAAATTTAATTATAATATAAATTGTTTTTTTAACAAGTTTTATAGAATAATTAGAATAAAAGCCAAGTTATAAATATAGTTGATATAATAAATATCTATTAATATTTATTTGTAAATTATTATATTTAAATATTGACTTTTTAATTTTATTCATCTTTATAATAAAAAATTATATAAATATTTTATTTTTAGAGATGATTATAATTTAAGATTTAATAATTAATTGTTTATATCAAAATTTAAAAAGTATATTTCTTCCGAATGCTCCATTATATATTAATTTAGATCTCTTATAAATACATTTCGTGCTTTATCAATCAAACTATTTTTTTAATAATTCAAATTTTTTTGTATCATAAATAAATATATAATTATGTATTTTTCATTTTATTTTATAAATTAATTAATTATGGTAAAATTATAAATCAATATGTATTTTTATTTTACTAATATTATATAATAGATATAATATTAATTTAAAATATATCATAGTTATTTTATAACAGATACGTTTTTATTTTTTAATTTAAAATATAAATTACTTTATTTTAATAAAACATAGATAAAACAAATATTATAGACTTTATAAAATATATTATATTGTTTGTTATTAAATCAATTATTATAAAATTACATCTTTAATTGTTTATCTCCTTTAATTATAAATCTCTAGATAGATATAATTTATCAAATAACGTAAATATATAATATAACACACTTTATAAAAAACATGTAGATTTTTTTATTTTTATACAAAAACTATTTTTTTAATAAATAATTAAATTCAAAATAATTAATTTTAGTTTATTAGAATATGCTTATATTTCTTTAAAACGATTAAGATTATATAATTTAAAAAGATGCTGTGTGAGTGAGTAGATAATAATATAATTTTTTATAACTATTTTAAGAAAATAAATGTCTTCTACTTTTAAATATGTATACATACATGGATATTATAATATTTTCATATTATAATTATATAATCAATGATACATTTTTATGATTAAATAATATGGTGATTAAGTATTATGTTTTATTTCAATATAAAATATATCGTATGAA
Source organism: Miamiensis avidus (assembly GCA_037039885.1). Classification (NCBI taxonomy): domain Eukaryota; phylum Ciliophora; class Oligohymenophorea; order Philasterida; family Glauconematidae; genus Miamiensis; species Miamiensis avidus. The sequence goes on from JAWVGU010000154.1 coordinate 174,896, forward strand.
AGATACAAGAAAAAATTTATAAATTAATATATTTATTTTTATTAAGTCTACAGGTAATGGATTATTATTAAATTTAGTTAAAAATTTATCGTATTAAAAATCGCCAATCCTAAAAAAAAACACGCATTAATATTTATAATATCGATTCATTTCAATTTAATTTCAAAAAATGGAATTATTTTGAAATAGTTGAAATCTAAAGTTAATAATTTATAAAAAATTATTAAAAAACTGCAAGAAAGAGTAAAAGCTATATTTTAATACTTATGATTTTTAAAGATAAGAAAAAAAATAAGTCATAACATAAATTTTTTTATATGATAATCATATATATTGTAAACTCATTTTATCTATAATTTTATCAGTATTAAACTATATAATTAGTTTAAATAAGCCCTCAGCTTTTAAGTTAAGTTTTTTCCCCTTTCACAATCAACAAATTTCTATAGAGTACCTGAAATATTATTATAGGATTGTTTTAAATAAATAATTAATTTAGATAAAAATTAAGATATGTATTAATAATCTTAGATACTAATACTATTTTAATTCCAGTTTCTATAAGCAAAATTAAAAATATACTAAAGCAATTTATTAAATCTAAACAATTTTATGTCATAATAGTATGCATGATAAGATATAAATTTGCCCAAGATGATATACTATTAATAATTTCAGTAAAATCCAAATTAATAAAAAACTAGGGTGATTTGTTCAATTTTTAAATAAAAACAAGAAATACTGTGTTCTTAAGCATATAATTTATTTATAAAATTGAATTATTTATATATGATGGGAAAAATTATAATAATTTTTTTTAAGTGACACAAAAACGATATTACTATGTACAAGATTGATATAATAATGAAAAATGACGTAATTTTTATCTAAAAATTATATAAATATGAGTCTTTGTGTTCATAATAAAATGTTATAATATAATGTATATCACCATTTTCATAACTTTATTGAGAAGTAATAAAGCAATACAATCCATAATAATTAAATAAGTCTCTATCTCAAATAAAAACAAACTAATATATTACTTAACATAAATTATACTTAAAAAAAGTTAAAAGACTTGATTGAAAATTAAAATAAAAAAAAAAAAAAAACACATAAATTTCAGTACTTCATATAATATAAAAAATATATGCGATAAAACATGGAAATTGATTCAAATAATGAAACTCCCCTTATTAGTCCCTTGTTGCTATCTCATTGTTCCAAAGAGGCCAAATAGCACCTGGAGCATATAAAGGAAGTGCTGCCTTCCTTTGTAGACTTGCAAGACCTATCCCCTACTTTCTATGAAGACCAAATAGAAAATCTGGACCAAGCTATAGAGCGGACTCAAAAAGATTTTCCTGAACTGCAACCCACGGTACTTAAAATGGTGAAGGAACTTGAAGTCAACACACCCTTCAATGTGTTTGATTCTGTCTTTTCTCCGATTTGCCAAAAATATTTCTCTAATTAGAGCTACTAATAGCCTAACATAAGTGTATTCTATCCAAATTCAGAATTCCCAACGATGGTGGGGGTCAGAAAGCTACTAAAATAAGAGAGCCAGTTTTAACCCTATGGCGATCAGACGACCAGGAAATACTCTAAATCTGAATGCAAAAGCCCTAAAATGCAAAACAACACTGGTATCTGCGACTTGAATCAGAACAAAATCGCAGAATTAAAAAGAAAAATGGAAGAGGACGAGGCCAAGAAAAAATGGCATGAAGAAGCCAAATCAGTCAAGCTTTTCCACATGGAAAATCTGGATCAGACTTAGCTGCAAGTCCTGCTAACGAAAATCTTCAACTTTTTTGAAGGACGATTCCCCAGAATATTCAATCCGATGCTGTATTTCCCCGGACACCTCGCTGAATAATTCACCTGTTTAGAAGAGCTCTTCATAACTCCAGGACCTTTGCCATTCGAATAGGTCTACTATATAGCTCTTATGACGGCTGCGGCCTCTGGGAATACCTATGTCTTCAACCTCTTCGGTAATCTGTTTATCAAACTAGGGGGAAATCCCTCCTGGATTCAATAGGGATATGAGAAAATTCCCGTGAAACTTTAGAAAATCTGGGAACTGGTATGGGCAAACGTGTACCATCCGTCAATTTTGGTGACTCATGACGAAAAGCTCTTTTCATTAATGGAAGAAGGGAAAATTGGGGAAAAGTTAAATTCAAAAGAAATATCCTCGGCACTTCTGCTGATTAGCTTAACAAATTTTTTCGTTAGCTTGGCCCAAGGATGTGGTCTCTTAGATTAAAACTAACTTGAATACACTGACAATGAACTATTAATTAATATCCCAAAGTAATTTTTTCCCCCGAAAACACAGAAAAAAGGTCAGCAGCAATTTTCGAACAATTAACGAAAGAGTGAAACCTATAATGATTAGGAGGGATTTTCTGAAAAATCTTCAACAAGCAAAAGAAACTCTATTTCTAAATTATCTTAGGAAAGTCTACCCGAAGACTCAAACAATGCTTTGTCTTATAAAATCACTTTTAAATAAAAAAATTTATCAAGAGGACAGAATTGCAGTGAATTCCAAGAGGAGGAGTAGTCCGACCAAAGCAATTAAAACAGCGAATAAAAGAAAAAATTAAAAAAAAACCCCATTCAATACGAAAATTTAAATGATTAAAATGACGAAGATGAATAAGCTGATTTGGAAGATAATGACTCTCACGATGACTCTGAGGGAAAAAAATAGTAAAAATTAAAGCAATTAGAAAATCCAGAGAAGTCATGCAAAAAAATAAACCAGAATATCGTTACTAATAATATAATTACTCTGCTACAAAAAACAGGAAGTGAATAGGACAGGGAAATTGAAAGTTAAGATACAAGAGAAGAAATTTCAAGTGAAGATGATAACGATTTTTTCGAATTCAAATATTGCAATAAGTCTCTATTTTCTATTTATAGATCCAATACTAAAATTTTCAACAATTGTGGAAAGTCTAAAGTTAAGGGAGTTAACTTGTCAGAAAATGACTATAATTGGAATACCAATTTAATAGAATATTTGTCTGAAATAGGTAATTTTATTTAATCAATTAATTAAATTTCGAAAATTGCTATATAAGTTAAAGATAGATTAAATAGAAATATAATTAATTAAATGAAATTTTATTTTTTTTATTATTATCATAAAAATTCAATATCAACAAAAAATAGTTATTCTTATTTATCTTTTGTATTATTTATAGGTTAGTAAAAATTAGCTAAAACTCTGAATAAAAAAGCATATATAATTAAAAAAATGACAAATAAAAATTTTGGAAATAAGGAGTCTTTAGACACCACTTAATTCAGAGAATCAATTTGGAATTATGTAGAAATACTTCTAGGTTATAAATAAAAATAAGAAAGTTTTAAAAGAATTAAGATCTTTTTGGATAAATAATTCAGAGTATTCCTGAGAAAATTAGTTATGGAACCCTGGGTTATAAGTAAAAATGATTTTGATTAAATACCTTATTTATTTAAACCTGAAGACTATATGCATATGGTTATATTGGTTAGTGAAGCTAAATTCAGTTGTAGACTATTGTATGGATTTTACTGCTTAAATAAATTTTAACATTAGCTTGTTTGAGTTTTAATAAAAAAATGCCTATTTATTTATAAAATGTTTAACGTTTAAATACCAAAAATTATAAGTAAAAAAAATTAAATTAAAATAAATTAAATTAAATTATTTAAGTGATAATATTTATATAATTAAAATTAATATACAATTATAAATATTTAATTAGTTTATTACTTTAAAAATCACTAATTTACCTATAAAACTATTTAATATTAATTTATTTAATGAGAAATATTGTATATATATATATGTATGTATCTATATATATAAGTATATTTACTTTTTTTAATTAGTGTAATAAAATTTATTTTTTCAGATTTAATGATTATAATTAAATTTACTCCCCGGTAGAAATGGTGTATAAAGTTTTATTAGGTCATATGGTTTTATTTCTTTAGTGTCAATGATGAAAGATAACAAAGACACAATAGTAATTCGCATAGATTCCAAAAGATCGTATTAAATAAATAAAAAAGTAAATTTTTTTTTTTTTTTTTTTAGAAGTTTAATTGAATTTTTGTAATTAAAAATAATTTAAAGACCTAATTCAACAAATAAATCAGCATAGAATAATTAAAAATATATAAATAAGCAAACAAACAAAAATCATATAAAATGGGAAACTGTGCAGGTGGAAAAGTTAAAAATAGAGAAAAATTACCACAATAAAAAAGTGTGATATTTACAGAGCAAGATAAATTAAAATCAAATCAATTTAGATAATCTCAAACTTTTAAAATAGTGATCGAAAACATTAAAATAAAAAATCTCCAAGTGGTAAACTAATTATATATTTCTATAAGATTTAGTTATATTCTTTATTTTTAAAACACTAAAATGGATAAGATAATTAATATAGATTGATTTATAATGAAAAATGTTTTTTTTTTTTTTAATTTAGTCGACTTCATCAATATAAATAAAAATAGGAGAAGAGATGTAAAAAGATTTATAAGAAATAACTTCTGATACCAATCCTCATGTAATAAAAAATTAATTTTCAAAGAGAAACCCTTATATTTAAAAAAATTAACTTAAATTTTAATTTTAAAGTGGAAAATCAAGGAAGAATTTATCTATAATACATATTCAGACTAATTTAAGACCTCTGAGTTTTAGTTGATAGTAAAAAGTAAATAAGAATAGATTGCAGTTTTATCTATTAAGCTATTAAAAATAGCTACCGGCCCTGTACACCATGATTTTTTGCTAAAAACTTCAGAAAATGTAATATTTATTTTGATTTTCTATATATCTATTAGAAAAATTGAGTGATTGATTGATTGATTGATTGATTGATTGATTGATTGATTGATTGATTGATTGATTGATTGATTGGTAAATTATTATTTTATAGGGAGATGCAAGAGTATCGTTTTAATTAACAATGGCCTAATAGATAAAAATGAAATTAAAACCCAAAGATTTATTTATAGAATTGAACGAAGAAGGATTAAAATATGAAAGATTGAAAACCCCAATGCCATACGCATATAATTTCAATTTTAAAGTTAAGGTATAAAAATGAGTACATAAACTTATTATTTAATTCCTCTTTTTCTTTTTAAATAAAAAGGCGCACGACTGCGAATACGAAAGTAATCACTCTTATAACTTCAGATCTTAGTTTCAAAAATATGGAGAAGCAAGGTCCTCTCATCTCCATTAAGACCAAGACCAATTTTTCCAAGAATAAGATGACAATATTTAAACTGGAAGTAACTAATCAACTAATTGATTAATAAATTTCATTTTTATTCATTTTTTAAAATTGACTATCCATAGCCACAAACCCGAAATTATTAAAAAATGAAGCTTACATCTACGACGAAGATGAATTTTAAATAGATGGGATAGAAGAAAATTAAAAAATTTTAGTTCCATAAGTGAAATCAGTGGGAACAATTTAAAAAGTTAACCATACTTTAAAATTGCAATTATAAATAAAAGTAAAATTATTCACTTATTAAATTCAAATTATTGAAATTAAAAAATTATTTATTTATTTATTTATTTATTTATCTAAAAGGCCGAAAAGGGAAAACTGTACAGAATTAATAGTAAAAGACACTCTTCTTTATCCGGGCCTGGAAATGAAATATTACCGTTATTAAGTAATAATTCTAATATAGGTTCTGCAACTTAATTATAGCCCATAATGGAAGCCCAATATGGTGATGGCAGAAAAGTAACCAACAGTTCCTAGGTGGTGCACAGTTTTAAGAAGATGCCTTCCCAGAAAATAACTACTAAGAAAACTTCAATGCCTTTACAATACGGATAGTAAATACAATTGTAGTAATCGTAACAATAGTAATCGAATAATTTGACGCAAAACACACTTCCCAGACAACTTTCTAACAACATAGTTACAACATACGATGAAGTATTGGACTGGTTCAAGTATTAAAAATGGGATTTTTCACACGGAACGGAGCCTCCCGAAGTGAGTATTGAAATTTTTGCAGATGAATTTGCTTCTTCTACCTTTTATCTGAAATTTTGGAGCAATGTAAACGATTATTTTTTTTGTTGATTTTACTTTGTTCTATTACCGCAAGATATATTTTAATATAGTATGACAGTTATATGGACCCATTCGAATACTCCGCGAAAAAACTGCTATCAACAGAAGAATAAGGCAAGAAAAATAGCTAAATCCACTCAACAAATTACTTGAGTATTAAGCACGATCCAATAAATAATATCGAAAAGAGCTATTCTCAAAACTTTAAAATAGGGACCAAATTGCATAGCAATAATAATTAAAACGACGAGAACCAGCAAAATAAAGATGAATCAAATATTTCGAGTGATTCCAATTTAAGTGAAGATACCTACATAGACCATGAATTGATAGGTCATGTAGAAATTTCAATGAATAGATTTTGCAGTGAAGATTACCAAGTCATCATAGCCGATATTGATAAGAATATAAAGATTCAGTAGCACCAACTAAATGATCTAAAGTTGTGGGTAATAAATTAATTTTTTATAAGAATTAAATGATTCTTTTTTTTCTTTTTTCTCTAAGCACCATGGAAAAAATATCGGAACCTGCGGAGGTCATTTCATAACAAGTCATTAGCCGTTTCATTTCTATAGACAGGCGTACGGAGGAGTGAGAACTGAAAGTGGAATTGCCAAGGCTACCACGATTTACTTAAAAAAAAAAAATATTGATGCCAAAGATGATAAATTCCCGATTGAATTTAAATAAATTTTAAACAAACATGACGTAATTGAAGAATCTATGGAAAGATTAAACGATAAAGATATTCCCTATAGACTCAGTATACTAATTTTGAAATTTATTTAATAAATAAATTTGTTGCTATCTTTTATATTTTCAAGGAATGAGATTAAACAATGATATAAAGTTTAATTTGGGAAAAATAATGGATCTTTTGAAAGTTCATTCTTTTAGAGTAAAAAAATTAATAAAAAATGAATTTTTATCACCCCCCCCACACTTTTTTAAATCGGATTCTAGGATACTAATCAACTGTACAGAAATGAAGAATAATTAATCAACTCCCAATAAATATTGATTAAAATTGCCAAGCATTTGCTAGAATACGCTGAATAGGTGGATGAAGTTCTTAGAGACGTATACTATGAATGCTTAACTATGATTGTTAACAGGGAAGAGTTAGGACTTTCTCACATAGGTTTTGAATAAGATGTGAATTGCAATATAAAATACTAAGATGTTTAATTAAGACTAAAATAAATGAAGAATTAAAACAAAGGTAATTATTTTCATCAATTAATTCTATATTTTTAGTAATTATTGATTCCATTTTCAAAAAATAGCTATGACAGAAAGAAAGATTTCAATGGGGTTAACATACTAAAGCTTTTTATACTCTACATTAGAAAAGGTTTTAATAAAATTAGAATAACCAGGTAAGTTTGATATTTCGCAATTATAGAATAAAATTGGTTTAAAAACTATATTTTATATTAGGTCTAAATGAAAAAGAAAGATAATTTGTTGAAAACTTCTGTTCTTTAGCCTATTTCAGAATTCCACAATTCAGAGACCATATTTTGGAAGCCTTATCAAAAAAAAACTATAATATGCCACTATAAGAGTGGGTAGATATTGATGAAGAATAGTTTAAAAAAGATAAAAAAAATAACTATTTCTTATCTCTATTTTTGTGGGAATAAGATTTCTACGCCTATTTGCAGTCCAATCCTAGGTATTGTTGCAATCTAATATTTAACATTTACTGAAACTAAAAAAATAAAATGTCAATTTAGGTTTATAGAACACAAACAAAGATTGAATGATATTTTAGAAAAAACCAGATGGAAATAGAGATTTTAGAAAACTGGAGTAGCGTTTTTTTCCTTCTTGTCGAGTTGGTGCAGCTATGTTTAAAAAAATGTCGTTTACGCTCAATCAAACCAAAATATGCCTTGGGAAATGTTGCCCGGGTATAATATTCTTATTAAATCTTTTCTATATGAATTAAAAAGCAGGGACACAGAGTAATATCCCGATTCTTTAAAAGAAGCCTCTAACATGTTACTATACTGCAACAGCCATTTAAAACCTTTTTTGTACATTATGTATAATAAAACAAAGTAATAAATTAAATTTTTTTTCATTTTCTTATTTATTTTTTTTTTTTTTTTTTTAAAGTGTACTTATTGCGAGATAAGTGTTCTCATGCTATGACATCATAAACCTTTGGTTTTAAAGATTGATTTATATTGACTCTAAGATTCCTACTAATTTTGACTATAACTTCTTTTTCAAAGGAATTAATTTAGTTTTAGATCCCGAGGTCAATGAACACGGTGTTGCTATTTCCAAAGTCTTCATAATTATATATAACAACTACTAGTTGTTTTCTTGTAAAAATAAATAAATTAAATTTGTAAATTTGCTAAAAATATAAATTATAATTATGTTAATAGTGGAAAAGAAGGTCAACGAAATTGGAAAAATTATTTTTTCAAATAAGACTTTCTTGTTCTTTGCTCACTGGTCCAGGACCGTCCGAAATGTATTCTTTTCACTACTTATGTACCGAATATATCACTACCATAGAATCCTTTCTTTGGACAATAAATCAAGAATAGTGTAATGTATTACTATTATTATATTAATATTGTTTTATAATTCCTTCAAATTAAAGAAACTATGATCAATTGATTATTAAGGATAAATATTAAAAAGATAACGATTTATTGGTAAGTATTTTTTTAATTTAATTTTATTTTTACATTAATTGAGTTTTCTCTTACCTCTTTGCATTAAAACTTTTTAGAATCAAAGTATGTTTAACCAGCTGATGAAAATTCTTAAATTCGCAAAAATAGGAAGGAAAAAAATATAACAATACCTAGAAAACAAAGATGTCCCCATTTAAAGACAGGTAATAGAATTATTTTTGTTAAAGAAATCGACAATATTCAATAATAATAACAATAAAATTATAAAAAATAGTTGGAAAAAAACAGTTTAAGAGTGAAACTTTTAACTTTAAGAAAAAAACTAAAAAAATTCAAAATTCAAAATCAAGAAAGAAAAGAATCAGAATCCTCTTAATAGTCATGGGATAATAGCACTCCAAAAAATATGAAAAGTAGTTGGAATAAACAAACTCCAGACAAAAGTTTTCTTAGGCCTCAAGCTAATTCTGGAATAGTACTTCATGGAACTCCTGCCAAAAATACCAATAATAATAATAACAACATCAACAATAATTTTTAAAAAACACAAAACTATGACAACCTTCAAGACATTTCGTTTACTTCTTTGCAATTGAACGATGATGACAAAGTAATATAAAATTTTTAAATTAAATAATTTTGTAATTTAAACAATCTAATGAAAAAGATGGATTAAAGTGTATAAAGTATGGGAGTTCCTCGCATTGAAAGAGATTTGAGTAATTTGAGCGACGTTTCTGATATGTAAAGGTAGAGCTTTGACCAAATTTCTTTGAGTAGTTTAGATGATGAGGAGTAGAAACCTGAATTAATCATGTTGGAAGAAGATTTATAAGAACAGTTTGGAATAATTATCAAAAACTAAACTGGGGACACCCTAAACAAGATGTCTTAAAAAAACAAAGGTATTGATAGTCCATCTAGAGCGTTTAACGTTCAGGGAGACGAAGAACTATTGGAAAAAAAGCATCCTCAGCTATTTTTAAGAAAATACAGTTGCGAAAACATTAAGCCAAAAACGAAAAAAGTAAAAAGAAACTAAACTAACAAAAATTTGGTTAAGAAATTTGCCTAGGGATAAAAGGGAATCAAGAAGAAAATTTACCAGGGAAAGTAAATTTATAATTTTACGTTTATTAAAAAATTATATTCCATTTTCATTTTTTATTATATAATAAAACTAATTTTTGAAAAAAAATTAAGGTTCAAAGAAGATAAAGTCGCCAAATTATTGTCAGTTCCCAAAAAAAATTATAAATAGTTGGTAGTGGCTTACGAAGAATTCGAAGAAGTTAAAAAAGAGTATGCATATATAACTTTATTATAATGTTGTTTATATTATTAGCTATTCTACTTTTTAAATAAAAATAGATATGAAGCGTGGTACAAAAAACATTAAGAAGCTTTAAAAGCTGACAACTCTTTGACTGATGCAGAAAAATTAGAGAAATTGAGGGATGCACCAATTCCCGAAATTCCCTTAAAGATTTCAAAGGATGAAGCTGAAAGTAAGAACTTTTATTAGGTTGATGAATGGTGAAATCTCTCTCTCTTGCTTACTTACTTACTTAATTATTTATTTAAAATGATTTCATTAAATATAACATACATTTCTTAAATAATGCTATAATGTATATATAAAAATAAGTAAATAAATATATATATATAAGAATAATTAAATTAAATTTTAAAATTTTTATCTAACAAACAAGAAAATTTAAAAAAAAAAAAACAATTTTCCAAAACATTTAACAATATCTAATCAATTTGTTTCTTGAGTAGGGACATCTGGTCTTCTATATTTAACTTTTCCAGTTGTTGTATAGTAGGAATTATTTTCTCTCTGCTTTTTCGTTAAAGATGTTTGAGATTCGACAAATCCACTGGATGCACTAAATCCTCTTTTATGTTATTTCGGCTTTAAATAAAAGAGTTTTAAATACGAAATATATACACATAAGAAGTAGTAATAGTAAAACTTAAATTACATAAAACATCTCATTATAACACGTTCTGCTTTCCAAAGGTTTCGTGAGTTTATCATATCCTTTATATTATTTCGTGTATTGGATATCAGAATAGACAGGAGTGTAAGATTATTAGTTAAAAGAAGTGTCAGTTCTAGCAAATTAGTTGTTTATACTTGTAAGAGTAGTGCCAGGTTTAAAGGAGGAGTATTTATTTTCTTTACTTAATTTTTCATTCAAATATTCAATAACTATATGTTAAACCAAAAAGAATTTTAAGGTAAAATGAATAGTACTAAAAAATAGATTTTATTGATTTAATTTACGCTATTGATTTTCCTTTAATAATTTGTGTGATTGGCTTAGTTATTCCTTTAATTCATTAATTTATTTATGCAAATCTTCATTTTACTCTTTTACTTAGCTCACTTTATTTTGATATTTAAAATATAAGAAATCAATAATTTAATATCATTATTAATTTTATTTACAATCTTTTATTTCATTTTCTTTGGTATTATTTTAAGTTTCTAAATTTTCTTTTTCTTTTTCTGTTACCTACACCTATTCTTGAAGTCTTTTAATTTTGTTTTTTTTATTTGTTATCTTTTCCTCCATTTACTTTTTTTCTTAAGATAATACGTTTACTTATTTGTTTAAATTTTCTAATTCTTAAGATTATTTCTTTTTGGATTATTTTTATTCTTCATTTTATTTTTCCAACTTATTCTGATTTGGGCAAAAAAATAAAATAAAATTTACAAAAAAAAAAAATTTTATTAAACAAAGTAATTATTATACTTTTTCTTTTTCTAGCAACTTTTAAGATTTTAAGCTTTCTTCATACAAATTTTATTTTTCTTAAACTAATTGTATTTAGCCTTCCATTTCTATATCAATTTCTTCTAATTTTTAAATTTGAATCTTTCTTATGTGATCCAGTTCTTAGTTTTAAGATTATAAATCTTTATTGCTATCAATGAGACTAATAATTTGGTTTTATTTGTCATTCAGTTGATTTTGCAAATTGTAAACTTTCTCCTTTAACCCCTATTCATTTTTCTGTAAATCAGAAACTGAGCATTGACATTCTTTAATTTCTTCTCTAAATTTATCGATTTGATTTGTAAAATTCTCAGCCGTCTTTCTCTCCTATTACTTAAATTCAGTGGCTTATTTTTAAAATTAAACTTAAAATTCATTTTCCTTTTCTTGTTGAGAACTTTTAAGTAATTCTATTTCATGCACTTTTTGTGAAATTTCTTATTACAGTTTCTTACTCATCTGTTCTAAAAATTCATTTTAAATTTTTGTATTCGATATATGATCGATCGGTATATAAAAATTACTTAATTCCTGATCTTTTTCATTAAATGCTCTTTGCAATTTTTAATTTGAGATTCTAAGTTCTTCGTTTTTTGATACTTCATTGCAGAGATGATCTGAAAGATAATACTTAAGTTAGGAATCACTCGCTGCTTTAAGTTGCAAACAAATATGAATTATTGTTTTAAAGTTATTTATTTCATTAATAGAAAAATTAGCAGTTCCTGACTATAATATTTCGATTTCACATTTGAATCTAATAATAAAAAATTATTTTCAATATCTAAATATGAGATATAATAATAGGACTCGCTTAATTACTCTACTTTTTTTTCTTCAACATTTTAATCATAATTCAACATGTGGTCAATTAATTCGCTTATCTTATCGGGGAAATGAGAAAAGTCACAGTGAAGAATTTGGTTTGTTTTCAAATTTAAGTATTCTTATTCACTCAACTCTTAAGTAAATAAAAACAAGCTAATAAAAAAGGAAAACTAATTTGTTAATATGCTAGAAATTATATTCTATTAGTATACTTATTCGTATCATCTGTTAGATCAAATCGCAAATAATTGTCACCTTATCGTGAAATTCTTTTTGCTATCTTTAGATTTAAAAAGGTTTCATAGTCCCCTTTAGAGTATTCGTGTATATTTACGGGCAATTAGCTTTCATATATGTTTTTCCAAGTTACTAAAAAATATAATAATCATAGTAATGGAACTTAAATTTTTGTCTTTATTTTATATCTAATTTCTTTATAAAAAATGATAGATACTAGCTTGAGATTGAGTATTATACTAATTTGGGGAAAATTGCTAAATCAGAGACTTTTATTCCATATTTTAATAACTTTGAGGACTGGTTATAGATTTTTCTGGGCTTCTTCCTAATTTTGATGATTTTGGTTTGAAAGAACTCATTTCTTTAATTTATAATTTTGTTTAGCAATAAGGTAATGTTGTATTGGAATTTTACTTCGTATTGTAAGTAGTTATAGGAAATATTTTTTTATTTTTATTTTAATAATAAATTAATTAATACGGTTAAAATATTGATAAAGCTTTACATATTTATAAGAGAATAAAGCCATAATAAAATCTTCCTCTTAAATATAAAATACAATTAAAGTGAGTATTATAATATTTGTGACTACTATTACCAAAATACTATTTCTCCTCGGTACCGTTTGTTTTTCTCAAGAATCCTACCCAGGCTTTCACGGAAAATGATTAAATATTTTTTAACTATATTTCTCTGATAAAATAGTCACATGTTTCTTTAATATTTATAATTTATAAAGAATTATATTTTTTTTGTATTTAATTTTTCTGAGAATTGAACTATTTTATTTTTATTCAAAATTTGCATATTTTAATTCTTGAAAGGTTTTTTAAAATTAATGTGGCCAATTCTTATTTTGGTAATATAAGTAAGGAATATATTATTGTATTAATGAATTTAAATTAAATGTAAAGGAATATAATTTAGATTTTTTTTATATATAAGTAATAGCTCTTCCATAATTCTCGCAAATTATTAAGTATATTTCCAAGTTAAAAAGAAGAATAAAAAAAAAGTTGATTAGCTTGAGAGCTCATAATTAGATATATTATAAACCTATTATTTATTTAATATAATTTTAGAAAAAATATAAAATAACAAATAAAAATGAAAAACAATTAAACCAATTCTCAACTACCACAGGATTATCTCTTATAAAATGGTAATTCAAATATAAATGGCATTTCCAAATTTGAAAGAAAATTTAATAAAACGAATTATACCGAAATAAATTATCGTTTTTTAACAATTTTCATTTTTTCTTAGATTTAATGCAATAAAGGGAAGATAGATGCTAAGGTATAAATATAAGAAATAAAAATATAAAGTTCCCCGTAGAAGGAAATTAATCTTCCTTGCATGATACCATTCAATACATCTAGGCTAAAACAAGACATATGAGCAATGAAAATTTATTGGTAAGAAAGGCTTCTGAGAAGAGCAACGTCAATTCTCCGAAAAATGATAATTAGAAATTGTACCAGAGTATTTAACTAGCAACAACAGAATTGGCAAAGAAATAAAAAAACAAAAAAAAGTAATAGAAGATGGAGATGAGAGAAGATACAAGCAGTAATATTTTCCATTCTCAAAATAGTCAAGAATTTGATACTAATATAGACCTGAAGTTCTATAAAAATACTTCTATTGATTTCGGTGCTTTATAGAATTTCAAATAGAATTAAGAAAATAAGGTAGAATAAAAAAACTTAGACAATTAAAACTCTAATTTTTGTAGTAAAGTGAATGGTAGTGGCAATATATTTTCTTCGGAAAATTTTCTTAAAAATAAAGAAAAAAAATTCAATTCTCTTAAGGAGCTTAGATAAAATTTATGCAATAAAAATTAAACAAATACACCTGATTTAGAAAAATCAGTAAATTATTTCACATAATATGTAAATAATGCTGATAATAAATGTAATTAATACAATTAAAGTTTAATAACAAATTAATAATTAAATAATGATATTACGAAATAGTAGTATTATTAAACTAATTATAATAAATTCAAAAATAATACAGCACTAAAAGCATACATTGAATACCAATAAAAGCCACTACAATTATAAAAATAAAATCATAAAAGTGAATTAAAAGAAGATATAGAAATAAAATAAAAAAGGCATTCTTCCTAAAGAATTCAAAAAAAAAATCATATACATACTCATACTCTTTATTAAGATTTAAGTAATGCTACAAACTATTAAAATTATTAATATAAATTATAATATCTATAAAAAACTTAAAATTCTTAAAATCAAATAAGTAAAAAAAATTCCAAAACAATATATAATTAAGAGATATATCTTTAGTAAATNGAAAAATGAAAATTTAAAAAACTAACAAAAAATTTATTCAAATAAATTATTTCATAGCTAAAATAGTTTTAGTCCTTATTAAAACAAATAAAATTAACTTTTGGTATCAAAAAATATTAGAAATCGTGATATATTTTAGTAAGAATAAACCATTTAAAGTCAGTAAAGAAGGACTCAAAATTAATTTTAAAAACTTAAAAGTGAAAGCGATATTATATCTTTAGTTAATAATAGTTAAATAGTTTCTAATAAAAGTTAAATAAATGCCACTAATCTAAAAAATTATCAATCATTTTATAATTCTATAGATAAAGAATATGGTCTACCGAAACTTTAATAAATCACCAAGAATGAAATATTTTAAAAATTTAACAAATATTAAATAAAAAATAGTTTATTTCAAAAACACATAGAAAATAAAATATAATTAAAAATTGATGTAGAGGGTGATAAATAGTTGAAAATTCAATAAAAAAATTAAGAGTAGCAGTTGCAGTAATAATAAAAACAAGTATCATTAACCCCAGAAGCGACATCGAGAAGGTTTGAATTTAATGAAGATTTAAATTCCTACAATGATAATATCCAGTTAAATTCTTTTTGCAATACGGAAAACTCCTATATAATTGGTTATGAGTCGTAATACAATTAAACCATACAAAAAAGAAATGCAAGAAAGCCCTTGAGTGTTATTATTTCTTATAAAGATTTAGAAAAAAGGTAGTAAAATAGAAGTAAAAGCCAAAATACGAAAAAATTTTTGACTGAAAATGACGTAATAGAAAATGAATTAAGTAATTTGTTATTTCCCAATAGCCCAGAAAAAAGTTAAATTTTATAATAAACTAACTCTCCGGGCTTGAAATAAAAGTATTTTTGCTGTGAAGATTATGTAGCTGGTCCTACCGGAGAATTGCATCAAAAATATAATGCAAGTAAAACGGAATAAACGAAGGAGAGTGAAGAAGAAATCTAGAGTCAATAAGAATTGTTCTTTTAAAATCAATTCATATCTGAAAAGCTTCTGTCTATAAATAATAGTTAAGATGAAGAATAGACTCAGGGTAATTTATTTGCAAAATAATAATATAATCCTGCTGCTGAAACTTGTTCTCCCTTTCGAAATAAAAAGGGAAGAAAACTAATTTAAAGTAATGAAGATTTGTCAAAATTCCATTCTACCGTGAATCTAGATTCTAATTAAGAAGTACACGATAAATAAAAGAAAAAATAATATAATGCGTAAAAAGTATCCCAATACAAAATTCAATTCTAACCCTTTCATAAGCCGCAAATTGAAAAATACACTAAGATATTATGCTCTAGACTATAGTAGCAAATGAATTTCAGAGGAAGTGTGGGCGGAAGAAAAGAGGGAATTTATAAAATGGTAACTAATGAAAATTAAGTTAAATCATAAAAGTTATTGCCAATAAATAGATAGTACAATAACAAAGTGCTAATGTGATTTTCATTATATATATATAATTATAATATAGATTTATTTTGTTTTAATTAAATCGCATAATTTATGATTTTTTTTTTTTTTGGAATTATTATTTTGTTTAGAGTTAAACGATATTTTAGAACATGATTACCGCTCTATTTATACATTAATATACTAACAGTACTTTATTATATATAAAAACATAATATTAAAAATTGTATATATTTATATTTTTAGTATAAAGTACACTATTAATATAAATTAATTTTCCTGTACATTTATAAAAATCCATAAATTAATCAAAGTTGGTGAATTAAGCTGTCTAATAATTTTTTGAATTTTTCTTTTACGGCATTGGCAACCTCAACAACTTCTTTGTGAGTCAAAGGAACTTTGTGGATTCCAGTAGCCATATTACAGACACAAGAGATACCTCCGACTTTTATTTTTAAACCATTAGCTACAATGGCTTCAGGTACCTATTTGAAATGCATAATATTAATTATTCTAATTTTAGTAATAAATATATTTATTAATTCGTATAAATTATGATTAATTAATTACTGTACTCATTCCTACAGCATCTGCTCCCATTAATCCGGCCATTCTAATTTCAGCAGCTGTTTCGTAAGCTTTAAAATTATGGAAAATTTTAAGTTTAGAATTTAATATAATATCATAATTTATAGTTTAAATTAAGTAATTAATTAATCTTTATTTATTCCAAATCATATAGTTATTTAATAATTGCATTTTATAATATAATAATATATTATTACAGGGACCAGAAAATCCGATATAAACTCCTTATTTGACAGCTATTCCTTCCTTTTCCATAGTAGTAACAATAATGTCTCTTAATTCTTTGTTGTAGCAGTTGCTCATATCGGGGAATCTTTCTCCTCCGAATCTCTCATCATTAGGTCCCTAAAATGTAAAGTATTTAAGAATAATGTATTTAATACTACATTTTATTAATTTTTAAGTAAATCTTACAATCAAAGGGTGGACTCCCATATAATTAATGTGATCATTAATAATCATTAAATCTCCAGCATTCAACATTTTGTTTATTCCTCCTGAAGCATTAGTAATCATAATGCTTTTTATATTAAGAACCTTCATTACGTAAACAGGGAATACAACATCTCTTATGTGATGACCTTCGTAGAAGTGGTATCTAATCAATAAAAAAATTTTTTATTACTTTAGGAAAATAAATTATTTTTAATATTTTGGTAAAATAAAATTCAATACTTTGTTATATTTTTATATAAAATTTTAATAAAAAAAAATTATTTACCTTCCTTGCATGGCTAATAGGGTTTTTCCTTCTTTATTTCCAATTACAACATTTCCTTTGTGACCTTTTACGGTAGATTTTTTGAAATGAGGAATTTTATCAAAAGGAATATAAACAGCATCAGAGAAAGAGTCGGCGTAGTCTCCGAGACCAGATCCTAAGATGAAAGCTACTTCAGGTTTAAGATCAGTTTAAGATAAGATATATTTGGCGGCTTCACTAGCTCTCTCATAGAGGGTTATGTCTTTTTATTCTTATTCCATTAGTTAAGTTTCTTTTTTTTTTTTATTATTGTTAAATTCTCAAATAGAAATGCTTTATTAAATTATTAATCTTTAAAAATTATTATATAATAAAAAAAATTCGGCCTGCTTAAATACGAAATAGTTTATTACCTTACAATAACTTGATGATTTATATACATTCATGTTAAATGTAATTATAATCTTTTAAAATTTAAGATTTTTAATTTGAGTATTATCATTTTTATCCTGAATTATTATTCCTTAATTCGGGTCCATATAACCACTGTAAGTTCATTAAATATAACAAATTAATCGATAATAAGAATACAAATTATCTTTTTCCATTTTAAAATTATTATAATAATATAAAATAAAGAATAAAATTTTCTAGTTGATAATTTAAATTTATACTAAATATATTTTAATTTTATAAATTTTTAGTATAAAAATTAGAAAATTAGAATTTCATAAGAAGATAAGAATGTGTTAGATTTAGGAATCAGAATAAGTATAATATTAGATAATCGTTTAAAGAATAAGCATTATAATATAGAATTAAAAAAAAATACGGAATATAAACCTATGAATTGATGTTGAATTACCATTATTATTTGATAATATTTTACTAATTTATTAATTTGATGACATATAATGTTTTCTTTTTTAGTTAAATATGATGCATATTAAGGGATAAATTTAATATAATTAATTTGTTAATATAATTAGAAGTATTATATTATAATAAATATTAATTAAATCTTTCTAAATTTTATATGGCTTCTATAAAATAATAAATTATTTATATAATTTAAAATATAAAACTACGATTTACTTATTATTGATAATATAAGAATAAATGAATCAATGATTATATAGTTTATAATTTATACTGAAAATAAGTCTAGATTAGCTAGTCTCTTATATTTAAAACTCAATTCAAAAATTGAATATAATTAATTACGATAGCATAGCAGTAATTATTGTGGAAACAAATTTTAATTACAATAAATAATAAAAGATTACATAGTAATAATTCTATATAAATAAATCATAAGAAAATGGAATTTTAACTTAAAATACTTATATTCACATTTATTCCTTTGACGATAGGTATAATTACCTCAAATTTTATAACCTCATACTTTATAGTTTACAGATTTAATACAATGAATGAGGATTTTCTAGTAAATTGGAAGAAAAGCTAGTAAAATGTTAATTAAAACTTATCTTCGCTCTCAAAGAAAATAAATTAGCAGCAAATCAAAATATAAGAATAATAATATGAAAACCTAAAGAAAAATAGTCCAATTTTGTTTTAGATTTAACAAAAAACAACAGATGAATAGAGATTTTTTGATAATTATATGCGATAATAAAACTAAAGAAAAGAATTTATTTTAATGTATTAAAATTAATAAATTCAAAATAATCTATAGCAAGAAATATTAATTTAAAATGCTTTCAAAAACCTGTAAAGTAAAACCTATTAAAGATTAGTTTAATAAGAAAATGATTTAAAAATGTATTAGTAGTAATAATAAGTTTAAGATGAAAATCCTAAACTACTAAAAGAAAATTATTTTAATTTATATATGCAAGTAGGTATATTTTCTGCAATCACTGTAGGGCTGGGAATTCTTAGTTTTTTCTAAGCAAAAATATTCTCAAAAAAAATTGTAGAACCATTAGATGATTTAGTCTACGTAGTGGCCTAAATTCAGGAGGGAAGTTATCAAGTGCAGATAAAAGAAAATTATAAATGTAAAGTCATATTTATTGGATGAAATTTAAAATTTATTAATCCAAATTATATTTTTGCAGAATCCTCTGAGGAAACTAATAATTTATACGATGTATTTGAATAATTAAATGTAAATTTAAACTACCAACACATAAACAGTGAAATTGATTTGGTAAAGTAACTTATTCACTACTCAAAAGCCATTGAGTATTTTAAGCAAACAAAGTATAGATTGTTATTTTAATATAGTAAATAAAAAATTAAAAATGTTAAACAAATTTAATTGAAAATAGGTAAAATAATAGTTTAGGAATAGCTTACAATAATATAGGGAATATTCATTTATAGCAAAAAAGGTATAAAGATGCAATTATTTCTTATAGAAAAGCATTAAATCTAGCTGAATAAGAACTAAAAAATATGTTAAATATAAAACAACTTGAGGATCTTTATAATATCCAGTAAATTTAAAAAGGTATGTATAAAAAACAAGAGATAAAATACATTTAAAATCCTTCTGAAGAGTAAAAAGAGGAAAGTGAAGAAGCAGCAGCATCTTCTGTAAGAGATAGTACTGCTTTCCCAATAAAAAAAAGATAGAGAATCAGTATGTTGCAGAATTAATTATTGCGAAGCAAAAAGAAAACCCAATTTTTTACAAATAATAATATGGAAACTCAAAAATGCATAAGAAAAATAAATAAAAAGCTAAAATAAACTTTAGATGGTATTTTTTCATTTTTTCAATATTTAAAACATGATAAATAATTAAATTCTCATATTTTGTTATGCATTATAAGGTATTATAGCAAATAGGATGTATTAGTTAGCAAACGCATTGATCTAATAAGCTCTGATTGAAAAAAATAGCATTATATCTTAGGTTTTGTGGAATGAGGTTATAGATAGACTAAAAGTGGTTTCTGTTATCGATAAAGAGCAAAGAAGTAATTTTTATAGATAAATTATTTCCGCTCTCTTGCTAAGTAGAGCCTATTTGGAGAGAATTTAGTGCATTAAAAAGAATTAGCCGTAAATTTACTACATGCAATAAAAAATTATATATGGAGATGTATTCAAAAACTTAGAACAAGCAGAAAGTATATCATTAATTGAAATTTGATAACAAAAAAAAAAAATAATATTTATTTATTTATAAAATTTCATTAGATATGCTAGAAGAATATGAACAGTATTAATAGGATAATGGCAATGTGGGAGTGCCTTATTCCATTCTAAGAGACAGAATTATGCTTTAAAAAGGAATATTCTTGAGATATTATGGGAAAAATTAGGTGGCCTGCGAATTATTTACTCAATGTCTGACGCTAGGAAGAATATACGAACCATCTGTAAGGAAAGAGTGCTTAGAAAACCTTTAATAAATTTTTACATAACAAAATTTAATTGCAAGGTATTCCTGTTTATATATACAAAATAATCGTATTAATTTTTTATATATTTTTTATTTTATAAAGAGCCCCCTTAATTTAAGAAATTCTGAATGATTGTATTAAAAAAAAATCTAAGGATATTGTATTTTGCATGGATTTTTCAGGTAGTATGGAAGAAGGAAGGAAAAAATTACATGCTGTTAGAAAATTTTAAGAAATATTTAGTAAAATTAGTGTATAATATACATTTTTATTAGTATTATTTTGCTTGATCGTATTCTAATAGATTAATTTATTGACGATGATGATAGAATAGGTTTTCTCAGATTTAACTAAAACACAGATATAGTTTTTGAATTATAACCGAAATTTTAAAATAAATTATATCTAGAAAGAGATATTATAGACACGCTTAAGAAGACAGCTTCAGGAGAAACTGCCTTTCTTAATGCATTAAATGAAGGTGTAAAGATTCTTTAAAAAGCTGAACCTAAGGTTAAATATTATAAAGTTTTTTAATCTTAAATTAATTGCATTTCAATATTATTTATTAAGGATACAACTTAATGGATCGTTGCGTTAACAGATGGAGATGATAACTAAAGCACTATTTCGTATTAAATTTTATAAATTTTTTCTATAATTTTTAATTTTAAATTGTAGTATAAAACCATTTGTAGATATGATAAATTCCTTAAAAAAATAAAAAATTCCGGTATCAATTTAATTATTATTGGAGTTGCTTTAAATTTTGAATACAAAAGTGTACTAAAAGAGTTGTGTATGGTTACCAAATAAGGGGCCTTTATATAATCTATATAAAGTGACGATTTAAAAATTGTCTTTTAGTCAATGAGTAATATATTTAATAGATATAATAATACTGCCCTTTTTTATGATGATTTAATTATAGAAAATTTTAATTGAGTATCATTAGTATTATCTATTTGATATATTATAAAAACTATTCCATTTTATTATAAAAAATTTAAAATTTCTGTTAACTGATGTATTATTACAGATATATAATTTATTAATGCTTGAAACTCTATTGAACAAAAATAATAATTTAATTACATAATTTTAAATTCATCTTTTGTTGTAATAATAAACTGGTTAAAAGTGATATATTTAAATAGTTTTTATGTTTAATAGTTATCACACTACACTCGAAGTAAAATCGTAATTAATTTATTTTTATAAAATAATTATATAATAGAAATAATTCTTTGTGTAACTTAATTAAATAGTAAAGATGTCAAATTATTTAATAAAGAATAAATTTAGTATTTTTTTTTTTTCTATTTATTCAACAAATTTTATAATTCTTTGGAATTATTTAAAAAAATCCCCCCACTTTTATAATAATAATATTGTAGAAAAATTGTTTATTAGTGAAATACATATTATAATTAGCTCACTCATTAATTTAGAATTTTCAAAAAGATATTCATCTTTAAATATATATGCACAGATTTTTAAATTAATTTATCCGGTTTTTTTTATTTTTGGCAAATTTGAAATAGAGTTATACTATTTTTGTAAATTATTTCGTAGAATAATTACGTTATTTACAAAAATTGTATGGCTAAGAGAGTACAGTGTTTTTATATCTAACAGGTATTTAAAATTTATTTATTAAATAAATGCAAAATGCTTATGTTCATATTCCGCAAACATATTTATTATTAGTAAGTCTTAAATTTAAGAATTTATATTATAAGTAAGAAAAAAAATTACAAAACAAAACAAAATTAACTAAAGTAAACAAAAAAAAACAAAACTAAATTTAAAAATTCTTTAATCTTATAAAATACAATTTTAAAAAACTAAATCTTTACTTAGAAATGCAAGCTTAAAAATTATAAATTTCTTAAAATTAAGATCATAACCAACTTGAGATCTAAACTCAAATGAAGATTACAGAGTTGCTTTAATAATCCACGATGTTTAATTAAATGCTTAATAATCAAAGAAAAAATAATACCAAGATTAGTATTCCGAATGATTTTCAATCATAGAAGTAGCAATTTTAAGAAAAAAATGAGGCTCATTTTAAAAAGCATGAGTGCGGAGCTGAAAATGTTTTCTCTAAAAAGGAAAAAGCTTTCAATTGTAACTAAAACTCGAGTCTGTCTAATATGAGCGAATCAACCAGCTACAATAATGACAGTGATGACGATATTTTTGCTATAGAGAAAAAGAAGTATACCTTGGTGCTAGATCTTGATGATACATTGATTCACTACAACATTGAAAGCAATACCATATATCAAAGGCCCTTTTTACAGCAATTTTTGGCTTTCGCCAGCGAAAATTACGAAATCATCATTTTCACTTCTGCTGAATAAAAATATGCCGAGTAAATTATTGAAAAAATAGACTGCAATAAGGTGATACAAAAATGCTACTACAGATAACATATGAAAAAAATATAAAATGAGGAAATGGTGAAAGACCTCTCCATTTTGCGAAAAAGCAATCTTTCAAAAGTTATTTTCGTTGATGATATTCAGGAAAATTTATAGCAGCAACCAACTAACGGTTACCTGATAAAACCTTTCAATGATCAAATTATGAATGACATTGAGTTGGTTCGTTTGGGAAAGTTACTAAATGAAATTGTCGAAAAAGAAATAAAAGATATCAGAAAATTTCTATCTGGTCTACAAATAGAAGAGAATTAATAATCCTTATTAGGGTTTTAATAAAAGTTAGAGAGATTTAACTAACATAAAAATTAAAGTGCAAGAGTCCCGTTAGCAATAATACCCGGCGATTTTTGCATAAGAAATTCAATCAGTTAAAATAATTTTAGAATTGACTCAATTGGCATTCAGATTGAAACCCCTCCCTCTTACTAAAGTAGCTATACCAATACCCCACCCAGCAACAATTGTTTATCTTAGACAGAAAACACTTAATAAAAGTAGAATAGTTTCTCTACAATTTAATGTAGTGAACTACAGTTTAGCAAAATTTAAAAAAATAATCAGCAAAAAAATTAAAATTATCCAACTATCTAGAAAGAATCCATTCAATCTCTAAAAAGATAATCCCCGACAAATTTAGAGGAAAAGGAAGAACTTTTTCAATATCAAAAAAAAATCCTTATTACATAAAATTTGTAAAAGACAAATGAAAAATAATTACGCTTAAGTGAATAGTAATAATACGAAAGTCATTTTAATATATTAGGCGTAAGAGAAAAAAGACACTCAATTAAATTGATATGATTTAATATAATAAAAATTTTAAATAAAAAATACATTTTTGTATTAATACTTATACTATAAAATCTGTTATTAAAAAAATTATACAAAATATATAAATAATAATATTATTATTATCTTACATTATAAATATGAAAAATAAGCAATTATACTAATTAAATGAGTAAATAAAAATATTGTATATTATATATTATTTTTTTCCAACTTTTCTATTAATGAAAAAATTAAATAATATCTTTTGAATAAAAAGCTAATCTTTGAGAATTATATTTATATGATGATGCAAAAAAAAATTGTTAATGTGCTTATTTTTCATGGAAAAAATATTAATTACTATTTGCGGTGATAAATTAGTAGTAATTAAATTTACTTTATTGTAGCATATTTAATTATAAATAGAAACACACACACACACATATATATATAATATTTTTAAATAAAATAATAAATATAAAATACAGTATATAAATATATGACCAGCACTTAAAGAAAAGATAACTAGTAAAGCACAACTCAAGACACCTTTATTGATCAGAAATTATTGGAAAGAGTTGAATAAACAAGAGCCATAAAATCACAAGAATTTGCTTAAATTCAAAAATAATCCTATATTTTATAAAATCCTATGTAAAATGAAGAAAAGGCTGCAGCCAAATCTATTATGCAATAAAATTATGATTTAGAAGGATTACAAAAAAGAATAGAAAAGTATTAGTAACAAAAATTAGAAGCAAACACATTAAGTTGGATGGATAAAAGATATTGGAAATATATTATAAAAAATAATGTTGATTTATTTTCACTATGGATTTTAGAATCTTCGATTATGGTAGGAGTTTACCCATTACTTACATTAAAAACCAGAATATAGGCAAAGCATATAAGTGAAGATATTTGTTTCTTCTTTAAAAATAATGCTAAAAAAACACGTAATTATATTTTATTTACCTTTTTAAATATTATTAAAACTTTTTGTAGCTTTATATCATGGTGTAAGTTAAGCTATTTACAGTTTAACACTCGGAAATATAGTAAATAACTCAGTTTACAGATTAGCTGCAATGGAATTATAAGATAATAGTATAACAAAAAGTAAAATAAACATATAGTGTATTTACAAATTAAACTAATAAATAACTTGATGATATTATTTTAAGATTGGGGTTTTAATTTAAAAAATACTATAGCCTATTGTATAGGAGATATAGCTTCAGCTCCGTTTAGAGCTCCTTTTGAGGTAAAAAGAATGTTAGTTTAAATGAATGTGCAGAATTAACCAATTGAATCCTACTATACTGCAGTTAGAAGGGCTGTATTTCCTTTATTGATAAGGGATATCATTTTCAGATCTACATTTAACTTTTTCTACAATTTTGGATTGCATTCTGAATACTATTGGAAATTATTTACGACTCAAAATGAAGAAGAAAAAAAATATATATAATCATCCTTAGATCGATAAACTGTATCTGTTTCATATTAAAAATAATCCTCCTGCATGATGATATCTTCATTTTTAGCTATTGTAGTTTCTAATCCTATAGATGTAGTCCTTACAAGATTATCATGCTAGCAGTATGCTAAATATACAGGATTTTTCAATTGTATGAAAACCATTTATAAGTAAATATCATAATGCAAATATATCTTATAAATAATTAACTCTATTTTTTTGTAGAGAAGAAGGAGCTAGTAAACTATTTTTAAGTGGTTATGGGTATAGAGTTGGATTTTATTTAGTAAATGGAAGTGTAATGCTTAATTGTTACGATAAATTCAGAAATATGGTATCGGAAGCATATAATTGAATATTTTTTTTATGTGTTATAATTTAAATAATATAAAAAATATACCTTAGCATTTTATATTTTAATCATTAGTTTAATTATTTTTCTAAAGAACTTTTTTTGTATTTATTAATAGCAAGAATTTAACCATAAATTAAAATATTAAATATTAATTTATTTCTGATTAAATATTTATTATCTTAAACTTAAAGAACGAATAAAAATTCACAAATTTCAATAAATACCATTAAAATTTACTTATTAATTCAACAAAATATAGCAGGATTATTTAATTATTTATGAGCAAAGTACCAAACAGATAAACTTTAAATTTTTACAGAAGATTATTACACACCATGATGAAAACCTTTAATGGGGATCCTTAAATGTTTCACCAAGTAAGAATTGAAGCTAGATAAAAAATAATGGAAAATAAAAATGAAGAAGACCCTATAAAAATTTAAGATCACATATTCTTCGGAGAAGAAATTAGAGATTTCTTTTCAAACAATATATTAGCAGTAATTTAATAAAATTTAACTATTTTATATTTTTGATATAAATTAGTAATAAATAGTAAATTTATGAATTAAAATTATGAAAAAATGATTTTTAACTTTTAAAGAATTAGAAAAATAAAATTAAATATAGACTTATTTGTTTATTATTAAATTTTTAATTAAGGGAAAATTATAAGAAAATGGAAATTATAGGTTTAAAGCAAGAAAAGAACATGCTTTTAATAGTCCTTATAAAGAAATGCCTAAAAATAACTCTGAATGAATAAGAATATAAATAGATAGTTAAATAATTAAATAAATATTAAGTATTGGTATAAGTATTATAAATATTTTATAAATATTTATATTATTAGTAGTAATATTGCATGTATTAAAAATTAATTTTATTTTCTATTTTTTACAAAGAG
The DNA here is from genome assembly GCA_037039885.1 of Miamiensis avidus. Taxonomy (NCBI): domain Eukaryota; phylum Ciliophora; class Oligohymenophorea; order Philasterida; family Glauconematidae; genus Miamiensis; species Miamiensis avidus. The sequence continues at coordinate 201,955 of JAWVGU010000154.1, forward strand.
TGTTTTTAATAATGACATTTGAAAAATAATATTATTAAAATTCATTTAGATATTATTTTACTTTGAATAAAAACTTGGTATTTTTTAAATATCTATAGGTTTTTCATTTTTTTGGAGAAAAAATATTGTGTATTTATGTAAATATACTATTTATTTTTTGATTTTATATATATTATATATTAGAAGTAATAAATAAAATTAATATAATTAGTTATTTTAATTAATGCTATAAATGATTTTTTTTACTCCATAATATTAAACGAAAATATAACATAATCCCTTAAATAAATAAAAAAGAAAAAATTTTTTTTTATATTTTTTTATTACTTAAATAATCTAAGGCATTTCAATATTACTTTATAAATAAAAATCAAAGAAACTAATCTAGTAACATAACAAATATAATATACAAAATATTTCTATCTATTTGTTATAGAATTATAATGAGAAAATAGTAAAAAATTAATTATTTATATATTATTTAAATAATAAATTTAAAATTAACAAAGGAGTTAAATGGGAAATAAAAATATTAATAATGAAAATATACTAAGCAGATTTAGTATATCTCATAAGTTATAGGACCTTTAGCATTAAAATGGTAAAAAACTCAGAAACAGTTTACTATATAAGAATTTTGAAAAAATATCATCATAGATTAAAGATAATAGTAAAATACAAAGGACTCCTCTTTAAATTGAAAGTGTTTCTTCTTGGATATAATAAAGATATAAACAAAAAGGTTTTATATTTAATATTATTTTTATTCAAATATAAAAATTTTATAAAAATAAAAAAATTCTATTAAGGAAATTAAAAATATATTGGAAACCTCTCAGAATCGAAAGAGATACCTCTAATAAAAAATGTATATGAATCATTTTGTAAATATGGGGAATTTGTTGAGTTAGATTCATAAAATTTATGTAAAATACTTGAGAAAGCATATTTCCCCATTAAATTACCGTTCATATAAGATATTATTAAACAAAGTAATAAAAATAAGAAAGAGAGTATAGAATTTTTAGAATTTAAAAAACTTATGCTTTCTGTCGAATTAAATTAATTATACTAAAATGAAATTAAAAATATGAAAAAAATAAAATAAAATTCCAATGTATATCTTCCTAATACTTTGGGAGGATTATTTTTGCAAGGTATCATTATTTTTAATAAAATTTTTTAGTTAACTTAAAAACCCAATTTATTAATTTCTATTTTGAAGCGGGATTTTTATTAAACCACAAAGTCTTCAAAGAAATATACGATGACCCTATTATAACAAAATAAATTGGTTAGTAAGGGAAATTTTAAACAATAAACCAAATGTTTAAGCTAGTTAGTGTATCAGGAAAGTATAGATTTTAAAACAGCCATATTACTACTATTTTAAGTAATTTGAGTCCAAGTGCAAGAAATAATTTGCGTTTAGATCCGTAAAGCGAATATCAATAATTTAGGGAATAGTCTGAAAATTCAGAATATAGTCCGAAATTCGAGATTTAATTAGATAAGTAACTAGATTTTATAAAATAATAAGCTTAAGATAATTAATAGAATTCTAATATCAATTGTTCTTTCAATGATTCTCGGGAAAATGGAAATAATTTTTATTCTAATTCCCATCACGATGATGCTGAGGAATAAGAAGATATCCATCAGTAACTTTAAGATATAGTATCTACGGCAGAGAAAATCGGAAAGTCTCAAGCTAAAAAACAGTTCGAAAACATGAGTTTCAATAACAATAGTCTTTCAATGAGTTATTTACAAAATTCCTAATTCACATAATAAAAACAATAAAATTCTGTAAACAAAAAATAAAATTAATTTTCAAGTCTACCTAGTATCAATGATAATAAGACGAATTTGTAAATCAGTGCTAAAGACTTAGACTAAAATTCCAATTTTGCTTCGAATCTTAACAGTTTCATTTGTCACTAAAATAACAGCAATATTATAGTTAATGGTAATGGAGGTAATGAGGAGCAAAATTCATCTATTTTTTCTTAAAATAATAAAAATAATTAGTAAAAATTATATATATCATAAAGTGCCATTTTAGGTAAAAAATAATATGAATAAAAAAACAGTAATGATTAACAAATAAATATTTTACCAAAAATTGATGTTGAAAGATATAAAAAAGCGCCATAAAAATAACAACATAAATATAATGGGAGTTTATAAGCAAGTAAGGCATATAAAATTAAAATCGGAAGGAGCCCCAATTAAAACCAAGAGTAAAAGTAAAGGTCCATTTTCTTTGCTCAATAAAATCAGAAAAAAATAAATAAATTGATGCAACATAACCTTCAAAGTTAGGACTAATACAAATTGGACGAAAGAGTGAAATAAATAATGCAAAAATGGTTCGATGATAATAAAAGGTACTAAGAACATTAAAAGTTCTTGAAATAGTTTAGAAAAAATAACAGATGTGTACCAGATTTAAACACTACTAGCTCTGTTTCATCTTTAGGATATAATTCTATATTTAACATCAATAATAGTGACACCAGTCGTAGCATTAGGAATAATACAATGATTTTAAATGAATTAGGTTGATTGCTATATAATGAAAAATATTATATTATAAAATCTTAATATATTTTTAAAATTAACTTGAACTGATTAAGCAATAAAAATTAATTTTATATATAATATAATATTGAAATTTTAAATTATTTGAAAATATTTATTGATACATTTATTTTTACTATTATAAATAAAAAAATCATTTAATTTTTGCATGCAAGATTGTACGCCACAACTTTTTTTTTGGATTTTAAAGACCTCTGAGTCTATTTACAATCTATCCTTTTGTATTAATAATAGGATAGTGTAGATATTTAAATTTGTGAGATTCTAGTATTTCTTTTCTTGTCATATCGTTACAAATTCCATAAACTTCAATGCTAAATTAATAAGTATTATAGCACAGTAAAATTAGGGCTATACTATATCCAAACGCATTTAAAAAGTTTTCATTTTAATACATAAAGGATATAACTTCTATAGGAACAAAGTAAATATTATAAGCCAGATACTCCCAATGATTTCTTATAATCAGGCACTGAAACAATAAATAAAAATTATAAAAAACATAATATATTAACTACTTTTTACCATAAATAAAAACAGGGTAGTTTGTTGTAGCAAAAGAAGAAGGAAATAAAATCCCCAGTTTTCGCCGTGAATGCACTTATTTAATATCTGCGAATGATGGCTATAGTTATGCACACATTGGTTGCAAATTTTGCAGTGAAATGTTTTTTCTGGTTGATACTTTAAACAGGTTGAACAAATTCTAAAATTAGTTGATTATTTAATCATATATAGAAAAAATATTTAAATATATATAATACCGATTATAATCAAAAGATTTTAAATGACTAAAGCGTCCAGCTTCAAACAGAATGGCTATTTCTTCGATAAAGTTCGTGTTTTATGCATTTAGTTATTAGCCAGCCTCGATATCATAATTTTAATGATAAAGAGAGATAATTTCTTTTTTGAGAAGCTTATTAACATGCTTGAAATTAAGATGATTAAATTAATCTAGATTAAGGCCCTTCAAATAGGGCTGCATTTATTATTCAGCTTCCTCCTTTAAGTATTCGATTCTGTCTATAAATTCGTCTGCTACTATATATCTGCCTTCTCCTTGTTTAGGTGGTATTGAAAACAGTATAAAATACATATATCTTGAAAAAATAAGAGTATGAATGAAAATTTAATTAAATTTAATTTAATTTAATTTAGTTATATTATTTAGCCATTACCCTATTAATTGTAGCAATAATAAATAGACCACCATGTTTAAAGAAATGAAACCGGATTCGCTTCTTGACAGATTAGAGTATACGTGATTACTATAAGAGAATACAGACATGATGATTAATATGCAAATGGAGTATATCATAAATGTTAGATATTGAATGTTTTTCTAAATAAATTGCTGTGCTTTTTGATAGTGCTAATTAACTTGCTTTATATAATTCAACTGAGCTCTTTTTATTACGTTCGTTATTGATACACTGTTCGTAACTGTCCTTAAAAATGATAATGTCGGAAGGCTTTCAGGATACAGATTTATCAATTGGATGATAGAATCATACGCTGCATTTTCTATGGCTCTCACCAGTGGGGATTTCCCCTCTCTATCATGAAAATTTAAGTCACAATCAATCCTTTTTAAAAATCCCAGCAAAAAATGATTATTATTATACGCACACCAGTGAGCGACCTATTAGAGCCGAAAATATTTGAATTTAATATGAAAGCAAACTAAATTCATAATTTATTAAAATTACCCCAGAGTTATTGGAGTCATAATCATTTATATCGGCTCCCAGAAAGAGTAAGTAATAAAAAATGGCGTGGGAATTAGACTTAATAGCATACATTAAAGGTGAAAAATGAAATTAATCCCTAATTTGAAAGAGAGCTCCGTAATCTAAAAATAATTTCGCTAGCTCCATCCACCCATAGTTGCAAGCCATCATTAGGGGAGTTTATTGCTAGGAATTTCGGAAATTCACGTCAGCCTTGTTTTTTAGCAAAAATATCGCAATGTCTCGAAAGTTATTCGTAGCGCAATGATGAAGTAGTGTGAATCCATATTAATCTACCTATTTTATATTTTAATCAATTACTTACTAATTTTATTATTATTACATGGTCGACTGATTGGAAACCCTCTTTTAATGAAATAAGAGCAGGAATCATATTTCCCTGCCCTAATTGCTCAGAAACATCTATAATTTATTTAAAATAAGAATGAGTGAATGTTTGTTTGTTAATATTAGATTGTTAAATTTCAGATTTCTTTTCAACTGCTTAATTATATGTTTAGTTAAATGTTATTTCCTATAAAAATTGGTTATTTTTAATATTTTAATTTAAAATTTTTTAAAATTCATTTACATTTTTTTAACTTTTACTAAGAGTTGTATTTTAAGTCTGAATTAAATGCTCAATTTGTTTTTATTGTATTTAAGCATCAATTAATTATTGCTTCAGCTGTTCTTATTATTTCTATATATTTTCTTATTCTATTTCACTTTCACCTTCTAATTATTCGTCTTTTTTATTATATTCTAACAAATTTTTGTTCTCTTCTTAAATTTCTTATATTTTTTCTATATTTTTCTCATTTTCTATTAAAATACCTTCTTATATTAATTCTTATTGATCTATAAGTATGAAATTATTATAAATTTAAAACATTTATTTATAAATCAATTTACTTTCTTTCATTATTATATCTTCTTAAGTTTTATTTTAAGTAAATTTATTATTGTCCAAATATTCTGCATTCTATTATTAATTAACTTCTTTCTACTAAATTTTATTATTTTCTTCATTATCATCTTCATCATTTATATTATTATTATTCAGCGGTTGAATATTAGAAACTTTTTCATACACTAATGATAAATCTTTGTCAGCTTCTGATTTACTATTTTACTATTCTAAATTTTAATTTGAAATCTATTTATCTCTATCTTGGAACTCTTAATTCTGCAATTCTTCAAAGGGGGAAACTGATTAACTCAAATTTTCTGCTGAAGAATCTATTTTTTTATCTGTATCCTCCTGCTTTATAACTTGATCTATATTTTCAAAACTGCTATTGGATTTTTAAATTTCTTCAGACCCTTACATTTTTTAATTACTTGCTTGCTTTCTTTCTTTTATATATATTTTTTAAAATTTTAAGAATTAAATAGATTAAGGATAGTTATAATATACTTGTGTGATAATAAAATTTAATTAATTAGAAGTAATTTATTTTAATCCCTCATTATTTAATAAAAATAAATGTAAATCTAGATAAAATGAATAAATAAAATTACAAAATATCCTAAATTAGAAAAAAAATAAATAAAATAAATAAATAACTACTTACATAAATATTGTACATAGATTTAAAAATAATATATTTATATTAAAAATAAAATTTATAATCATTTATATATTTATTTTTTATTTCACAATTTCCGCTAACTTATTATTATAGCATTCATTCAATGCTTTTTTATTCAGATTGAGGTTGTTCACTAGTTTAAACAACAGGTTAAGGTTAAGTATTTTCTTCTTTAGGTTATTGGCTTTGGTTCGTTTATTTTCTTTTTACAACAGTACCTTCTTGATTGCTATTAATCAAATTGGAAATATTTTCAGTCTTCTACTAAGCCTAGGCGGGCTTTTTATTTATAACGGCGCTTTTGTTATCTTTGGCAGGCTTATCATTTTAATCTTTCTTTTGAACAGAACTTTAAGGTCGATTTACCTTTTTGACATTATTGATATTTTCTTTTCCAGCTTCAGATTCTTTTTCCTTTTTAGGAGGTTGTTAATAAAGTCTAGAACTGGCTCCACTGACTTTTTTAACTTATGGTACTTCTCCTTGTTCTGAGGCAACAGTCTATTGCTACTATGAAGAAGTTACGGACATTCTAGATGCAGTTCCTGGTTTGCCATCAGGTTAAGAAAATAATTTCTTTTTCGAAGCATCAGCTTCTAACTTTACTTTGTTGTTTTCCATAGTGGCATCTCTTTCACTTTCTTTAGTTACTCCGATTCCCAGACTTTTCAAATGTTGTTTAATGGAGTCAGGCCCGTCGGTAATTTTTCTTTGTGTTTAAAATAAATTAATTAATACATAAAAAAAATTATTTAAAATAATATTTTTTTATATTGTGAAGGATTATAGTATTTTTCTTATTTACCTGCTGTTTCTTAAAATGAGTTTCCCTCTTCCCGTCATTTTGTTAAAATTGTAATTGACATCTAAGTCTACCAAGTGGTACCCTTTTCTGGCGCAAATTTTTTTAAAGTTTTTGAGGTCGAATTTTTCATTTAGTCCTTTAAGATCCAATTCGATCAACTTTACTTCAATTTCTTTTTATTTTTTTTATTGGAGCAGGGAAACTCTATCTTTGTAAGGGTCTTTTTCCCATTCTTCTATTCTTTACGGATCTTAAGTAATTTATTTTCCTTTTTCTGAATTTTTTTTTTATAAAATTATCAATAATGGCTAATGTTTTTATTTTATTATTACTTCCTGAATTTTAATAATTATAATTGGAAGCTTCAATCTCTTTTTCTTGTTTTGTCATTACTTTAGACTGATTTTATACCACAATAACCTCCGGTTATTATAGAGGGGCTTCATCTAAATTATCGAAATCTTCGATAACTTAAAAATTTTGGAATTTTTCAGCGTGTTATTGCTGAGGCTTTCCATTTATTAACACTCCTAATTTGTACTCAGCTTAGTATTTATGAGTGTCAAGACTTGATTTCATTTCTTTCTGATACTATTTCGTGGCAACATTCGTGTTCCCATTTTTATCTTATTTATCATCTCCGTTTTCACTTTTGACTTCGTCTTGGGGCAAGACTGAAGGGGGTTTTTAATTTCCAGCATCTTAAAACTTGTATATGTTGCTATCATGGTTAAGAGATTTTAAATTGCTGGGAATAAGCCCTTATTGTCTTTATCTGTTATCGTTGTACTGGGGTCTTTGTTATTAAAATCCATTTAAGTCAGAAAAGTTTCTCATCTGATTTTGCAATAAATTAGATTAAAATTGCAATAATTTTTGTTTATTAAAATATTTTTTACTTATTTTCTATTATCAATTCCTTGCTATTCTTACTACTGTGATTGCTATATTCTTTAATTGTTTTAAGAGTCTAATTCAGCCTTCCTTGAGGGATGTTATTATATATCATCTTTCGACATAAAAATCTGAGATTACATGTCCTTGTTGTGCTTTTCCCTCGCGTAGTTTTTGTCAAAAACAGCCCTTTCATTGACACTTGCTCTTGAGTTAGAATCATTCCACCACATGGCATTAAAAGAACCCTTTTCTTTTTTCAAAAGGTTATGCGAATCAGTGGGCACGAAATTTTGATATAAAGCTGATGTAGAATCTCCTGAAAGAACAGTCGATTTTACAAACCCGAATTTTTCATTGGCAACAACATACCTATCTCTCTACTATTACATATTTTACTCAGCTGTAGAATAGTCTTTGGTTTTATCTTTTTTCACTATATAACTCATATCATTAGTAAAAATTAGATTTTTATGATCTTCCCTAAACAAATCGATAATATTTTAAACAATAAAAAATAATTAATAATTATTGTGAAAACCAACCTTTTAGTTTCTGTTTGCATTTTCTTTCCAAAATCTTTTTATCCACTTCCTTATTTTAAATCCAAACTGGGATTTTGTGTAACTTATTTCTTTTAAGGCTTATTATTCATATTTCTATCGGGACTCTGCATAAAAATGTCAGATTTTTTTTATTGTTGTTCCTAGTTGATCTAGTATTCAGTATTTATATAATTAGTAAAATAATTATCTTTTTTTAAGCATTTTTATTATAAATATTTACCTTCATAATAGGCTTTGCTATTTCTTTGGTTTCAAGAGGTTATTTAGAAAACACCGTAGACTAGTTTTAATGAGCCTTAATGGGCTTAGCTACTTATTATGAAGTGGAAGGAGTTAAAGAAAAAATATCTGATTTTTATGCATCTTATTTAACTATTCTACTAGCCTGTTTTTGGGGAGAAGCACTTGTTTGTGCATTAGAATTAAAGATATCTGTAGAATTGTACTTGTATTTATTTAGATTGTCTTAATAGTTATTCATTTTTTTTTGTGAATTTTAAAAGCTTTTATGATAGTATTTTTGATTTCCTTGGTACAATTTTTATTATCCTTATTTGGTTATTTCTGAATTTCTTCTATTTAATAATTAAAATTCAAATAATATATGAGAAATTTTTATTTAGTTGATATCATCGATGTACAATTAAATTTATTTAAACATAAGTTTTTAATATAGTATTCTATATATGAAAAGTTGTTTGTTTATTAATTATAAAAAGTTCAATTTCCATTTTTATTATTATTATATATAAATAAGTAAAATATTTACCAATTTAAAAAAATATATTTAACTAACACAAGTGAATAATAAGGTTTTGCTTTTATTTTTCATGCATGTATATTTATAGCTACATAATATATAATAATAATTCGAAAAGTAGATTAAAATAATAATTTATTTACTAATAATATTATTTATAAGATAAAATAATTTAATAAATCTTAATAAAAATATAAAAGGAGAAAAAAAATTTAATTAATATTTATCAATACATTATAGTTTAATTATTCGTTTTAAAAAATTACTTTACTATTCTAAATTCTGTAGAATTTTAATTTATATTAATATTATTAAAATATAATAATCACTATATATATTTAAAATAACTAAAATAAAATGGAAGAATAGGAATAGAAATAAAAACTGAAATTACAAGAAAAAATATAACAACAAGAACAAGCGAAAAAAAAAGTAAACAAAATAATAGATTAAAAAAATGAAAAGATACAACGACTGTAAGCTCAATTAGAGTAACTTGAAAAGGAAGATGAACTTATTTATCAATAACATGCAAAAGCCAAGCAAAAATACCAAGAAGAAATGAAGAAAGTATTATATATATAATAAAATAAATAAATATTGAGTCATCATTTTAATTTGTGTAATTAGTAGAAATATAAAAAAAATAGGTAAAGGGGGGTAAAGAAATTAAAGTTGAAAAACAATTAGATCACGAAGAACACGATAAATTTGTAAAAAAAGTAGATGAAAAGGTATCCTTCCATATAAGTAAATATCTGGCTCCTATCGAAAAGGTCATACAAAGGAGGATTGAAGACTATGAAAGAAAAGTCAAAGATTTTAGTGAAAGAGAGTAAGAATATTAAAAAACTTAATTCGCCTCTATTTGCGTTAAATTACCAAAAGAAGAAAAAGATTTGATATTAAATAGAAATGACACTAAATTGCGTAAATCTTGTTTGGATATGAATTTTTAATTTATTAAAAAATCGTTTTTAATGAATAGTTGGCCATTTGGAGGAAAATATCAATGATAATAAGGAATATACCACAGTCTTCAGAATATAAAAAACGACTACTTTTAAAGAAATCAAAAGGCAGGCCCTAATTTTTTGGAATAAGGCATCCGGAAATTTAAATTATGAAGGTCCAAAGGTAAATACGGAAATTGACGAGTAAATTAGAAGTTATGAAATATGGGATGAATTTGGGAAAAAAATACAAAGAGAAGAAGAAGAGGTAGAAAGATATTTTCTCAGCAGTTCTGATTTTTAAACTGCGTAAATAATCATTAAATAAAAAGAGAGCGATAAGGCGAAAAAGATACTAAAGCAAAGAGACTAGGATAATAATGAAGATTTAGATCAAGAATAAAAATAAAAACAAAAAAACCTGTACTACACTTATGTTAAGGCTGTTTTCGAAAGCATTCCTTTATTGAAATAATTTTTTATTCTTCCTGAGTCTTACATTATGTAGAAATGGAAAATTCACAAATCGAAATACCGAAAGGGTAAATATGGCAACTAATATATAGAATAAATTGTAAAATTTAATTTAATTTTATTTTAATTTCGTTGACCGTTATCATGGTAGGGTTTATTTTTGATGATAACCATTGCTGCTTTTTATTTTTGGTTTTGATAATGCTACTATTACTAATTCTGCAATTTGAAAATGGAATAAAACTGGATGTACTTAATGTTCATAACGAGTATATAAAGAAAACATTACTTATCGATACTGATAGTAATTACGAAGATATCCCCTATAAAACCTAGTGGAAGGAAATTGCTTCTTTATAAGATCTGACAGTATACTTGATTGGATAGGGGTTCAAAGATGAAATATTTAAGGATACAATCCATTAAATTGAGTACGAAGGTATGTCTTATAAATATGCAAATTGAAAAATTAAATTTTTTTTTTTTTATCCACCCGATTAGGCACTTTACTTGATGAATATATTATAGTTGGAGATATAAGATTAAGATAACTCAGAAGTAAAAAATATAATTGCGGAAAGAAGCATCTTGTAAAAAAAAATACGAATCCTACCTGCTATTATAATGATTTATTGAGTAATGATCATATTGATGAATCTACAATAGGTATACAAAAATGAATCCTTAGAAATTAAACGATAAAATTTATTTTTTTCATTAGGAAGTGGATATTATCCGTGGTAAAACTTTTTGCGACTGGCAGAGGTTAATTCTACAAGAATTATTGATGGAACTTTTCTTAAATATCCATCCAATGGTTACATCATGGATATCCAATCGAATACAGAATATGATAATTATATAACTCAAATTGACACTGCTGTTCATAGGGGGTATACATATATAAATTATAATATTTAAATTTAATTTCTTTATTTATTTAAAATTTTTAAATAAAGCTTTTTAAATTCTTCAATCAAAGGGTTCATTATAAACCTAAATTTATTAAATAAAAATGACGGATATTTTACTTTCGTTGAATTATTATTAGAGCAAACCCCTCATGGAACCTTTCCCAAATACGAAATTATTACATTCATTCCGAATATTAGAGAATCTGAAAATGGAAAGAATTTAGTCACCATTTAAACTTTAAGATTGATTGTCACTGTAATTTAAACCATGCTTCTTTTATATAGATTATTTTGCTATGACGGACTCGATTTCAAATACATATTTTCAATGTAAGGGCTTCTAAATACATCAATCATAGTATTGACTTATTTTTCTATTAATTACGAATGGGACTTAGATAACTAGGGACTTACAGAAGTATGTTACATTTTAAATAAAAATTTTAATCTGATGTATTAAATTATATAAATATTTAATAGAAAAAAATTAGTTAAATAATTAAAAATCAGTACTTTATTGACACAGGTGATATTGCTATTTTATTTAAAAAAATTTTGTTATTTTAAGGTTTAATATTTGCAGCCATTATATTAAGATTAGTCATGTATTTTACGTTTCTAAAACCTTTCGATTTAATCATAAAAACACTAGAAAACTCAGCAATATAAATTATAAGCAATTTTATATTTGCATTTTTTATATTGTCTGGTTTCACATTAGTCTTTATGAATTAATATAAGTACATATTGGATTTCAATAGTTTTCAAAGGAGTTTTGTAAACCTACTACTAATACTTATCGGAGTTTTTGATTTTAATAATATTGAGCCTACTATTTTTGGAGTTATTTTTATTTCAATATACATATTTTTCGTTGGATTTTTTTTAATGAATATGATAACGGCAACCTATGTCGATGAATATCGTTTATCATATTTAGATTAAGGATATGAATTAGAGCCAGGTAAATATATTATTAAAATATATATATTGCTATTAAAAAACAGATTTTATTTATTTTTCTTTAAGACTGGACGTTAAAAGAAAAGGTAAGATGGTTATTATCTTGGCTAAATAAGAGAACCCTTTAGAAATGTAATCTAAATAAAACTTGAAATAAACGCAGCTACTTAATAATTAATAATTTACAAAATTACTCATTTTTAATTTATATATATAAATAAAATAAAATATAATAGGTTAAAAGGAAAATTCTTATAAATTTTATATATTTTTACTTACTTAATAAGTTATATTAAATATTATTTTCATATTTTTTCTTCATTTATTTAAATTTGAATTTGGCAAGTTGTATTTTATAGATATTATATCTTCTCTTTTTAAGTAAAAAAATTTTCAATCTATTAATTCCCATTATCTATAAACTTCGGTAATATCTATGCAGTTATATTTTCATTTTATTCACAATAATTATAGTTGCTACTAGTTATAGAATTATCATCACCTTCATCTTCATTAGAATTACTTGATGAATCCCCCGCTTTTTCATCAATATTTTCTTTGCAATTATTAATACTATCTTATAGGATTTTTAAAAATGAAGGATTATGAGATACGATACTGGAAACACGTTATTGAGAAAAGCACTGCAATGATAATTTTTAAATAGAACCATTACTTTTTTTATTAAAAGCATTATAGGCTGTAGGACTTTTAAATCTAAGACCCTGCTGTTAGCTATTTACAGATAATCTATTACTTTGACTATCGTAATAGGCCTCTTGATTAGGGTAAATTGATTACGCTTATTTTTAAAACATGAAAGAGCCAAATTTTTAGTCATAATTTTATTGCTATAACTACAACTCATCACTTGGAGTATGACTTTTCGAATGCTAGGCATCCAATTATTAGCTGCTTTAATTTCTTAAGACATTAAATATACTTTGACTTGAATGTTTACTTAAAGTGTTGTTATTCGAGGTCAGAGGGAAATGTAATTAGTTATTACTTTTAGAACTTTAAATAAAATGGAAATAGAGGTAATTAAGATATTAAATTTTTAAATAGCATTATCTTTACGAACTAGAGTACTATTTTATCACATTGAACAACTTACTATTAGAATCAGAATATTTGTAAGAACTATACAGATTCGAATGAATCACAGAAGAACCCTCAAACATTGAATTGTGGAGATCTGAGTTCGTTTAATTTTGCAATTTAATTATATTTAAATTTTTATAAAAAAATAACTTAAAAATTTATTCCGATGAGTCTTTTCCTTACTAAAATTGTATTTTATCAAAAGGACCTAATATTTAAAAAGAAATTAATATTAATTAATTATTTTTATTAGAAAAAAGTATAATTATTTGCCTAGTTTTTTAATTAACTACTAAGCACTCACAATATAAACAGATGTTATATTCAGTGGATCGACAACCTTATCAATTTAATATTTTAGACATGGACACTAAAATATGATAGAAATACAAAAATATTGCTAGTCACTATTTTCTATGTTTATATATATTTAAGACCCAACTAGCGATTACTTAAATATTAATTTAAAAACCATTGATAGGCATAACTCAACCTAACTGACATCAGAATAAAATTCATCATCCAGAGTTTACTCTAATAGTACGTATGCCTTAAAATATGAAAAACAATACATTTTATAACATAAATTTATATATATGAGCACTGTTATAAATTAAAATTACGAATAAATCTCTCTTAAGTAATTTGCTGAAAAATTTGTTATTTAGAATTTAGTCAACCAAAATACCAATCTTATACTATTATATAAATAAATCATTTTTGTTTCCCATCATAAAATAATAGGAAAATATGGACTTTAGGCAGTCCTGTGTAAGGAAGTTATAACACCTAAAGTGGTTATCAAATTACTAATTTTAAGATTAGATAGTATTTACATTATTTTTTTAAAATTAAATATTATCCATTTTAGGCTATTAAAAAGTCATTTGGATCTTTTCTTAATAAAGGCATTCTATTTTTTAAAGTCTCCTTTAAATTTTAATAAAAAACTGCTTTATAAGCATATCATATTTTTTTTATTTCTTTTCTTTTTAAAGTAGCACAGATTCCAATGTCTTATCCTTTACAACTAAAAAAAACTTAAATTTCTTGTTGCTTTGTTTGAAATAAAATAGTTAAAGATCAATTAGTTTTTTTCTTTCTTGATTCTATTCTTATTTCAAAATTATTTATCCTCGTATTTGATCGAGTTTGATTTGTTCCAGTGACATATCTTATGATTCTTTCATTTTTAAATGCATAAGTCTATAAAGAGTATTTCTTGACTTGGAAACAGAGGGTGACTATTTCGAAAACTTATCTTCGCCATGCTTTTGCTAAGCATTTATAGTTTTTAGTCTTTTTAGGGGACTGCAATCACCAGAATTATTATTTTGTTTCCCCCGAAATTGCTAGCTATTGGTATTACTACCACAGCTATATTAATCTAGATATCTCTTACTGTGGCCATAAATTTGAATTGATTATTTCTTTTAACTTGCCTAAAATTGCATGTTCTAGCCATTTTCTAGAGAATTTATTGATTGTATCTCATTTCTTGCCTAGTAATTTGGAAAATCTTGATGCATACTTTTCTGTGAATTAGATTGTTTGCTTTGAGAATTAATTAGCTACGAATTTTAAATTCCCCCACTGCAGTTAATATGGTTACTTATGTAACTACAATCCAAGTTTTTTTTATCTTTTTATGAAAAATTATTACTACTCTCATCAACTGCGTTTTATAAGTTATATTCTGTGGTAAATCGACCGTTTTCCTATTAATATCGCGGTTATAAATCAAATTCTTTTATAAATTTTTGCATTTAATCATCATTATCAAAATACGATTTTTTAAACTTTTCGCTTGCCATTTTAAATTCAAATCTTTCTGAAGTATTATTATATTAGACCTACATTACCAAACCATCTATCTGAGCCAGAATTTATTCATATATTAGACGCTGATTCTTTTCCGTAACCTTTTTTAAATATTCCTACTTCCCAAACTGCATATCAGTATATAATTTTGTAATGCACATACAATAAAAAAGACAATAAAAAATAATTCCTAAAAATTAGTTATTTCCCAACATTAAGTACGATATAATAAAGAAATATGTAAATAACATAAGTTTTAGAATGAGTCTTGTTCCATCCACTCCTATGTAAATTATTATCCCAATTATAAAGGCTTCCTTTTCACTTCCAAATGTTTAGATATTACTCTATTTCAAATAGATAAAAAGAATTATAATATAAATTCTAAAAAACTTTCATTTTTATTACTTTAAATATTAAATTTGATGTAGAAAGAATATTTTTTTATTACGATATAAATATCAAAGTGTTTATTATAAGTATTTGAATACTATGTATAATATCAAATTTATTTGGCTTTATACACAGCAAATAACTCAATATTGCTGTTATTACTACCCCAACTAAAGATGTTGTTAGTATTTCTTATATCTTTTCGTCATTTCTAATTATTGCCTAAATAGTCTATGCGAAAAAGTAGAATATGTAGACAAAATAAAAAAATTTGAAAAATCTAGAAAGTCTTATTGATTCACTTCGCCTATACTATTCTTCAATATAAGAGTTGTTTAAGTATAAGGAAAATTTGTTCATATCTTAAATTAGAGATATACTAAATAAATTATTTTTCCTTCTTATTATTTAGTATATAAATTATCTAGAATAGGATTTTTTTTTTGTAAGTATGCTTTTTATATATTTTATAATATTTATTTGTTAATTTTTACTAACAACCTAATATTTTATTAATTATTATATAATTAAATAAAAAAAATTCACATAAATTATCGTGGAGATTCGAAGTTACTGAATGATTATATGAATGATCAATTATTTTTTAAATAAACAAAATTTGTATTTATAATTTCTGATGCTCAAAAAATAAAAAAATATAAATTTTTAATTTTATTAATAATTATATAATATAATTTGAAAAGTTTAAGAAAGCTTTGAAGTAAGATATTTTATATATCTGAACTTATAATTATCTAATATTTTTTAATTGAATTTATCAGTATTAAAACCCTATAATTTAGTCAGCTATATATTAATATTTTAACATATATCAGAATATTTTCGGTATGATTAAATTTGAAGATATTAATTATTATTATGTATACAAATTGTGTTTTCTATTTAGTAAGTTTAAATAAATAAACAAATAAATAAATAAACAATAAAGTAATAATTTATAATAAAATCAAATATAAATTTTAATAAAATAAATTGAGAGAATAAAATGATAGGAGTTTCAAGAAAGAAAAATACAAAAGTTGTTAAACCAGCATGGAAATTAAGATTAGAAAGAGATTTAGTAGATTTAGAAAATGATCCTTATATTAAAATTACATTCCCTGATGGGCCTGATAAAATTGAAAAAATTGCATTCACAGTATTAAATAATATACTATTAATAAATTATCAATTTTATCAATAAATACTCATGAAAGGTACATGCTAAAAATCAAAGTATATGGGTTGGAGCAAAATATGACTTTGTTTTAGAAATTCCTTCTGAATATCCTCACAAAGCCCCCAAAGCAAATTGCCTAACTCCCATATGGCACCCGTAATTTATTAAATTAAAATGAAATTTAAAATTTTAAATATTTTTATAGAGTATCTGTTTATTTATTTTTATTAAATTTTTTAGAAATATAGATTAAAATGGAAATGTTTGCCTTAATATATTAAGAGCAGATTGGTCTCCTGTTTTAACTATTTTAAATGTTATTCATGGAATTATGTTTTTATTTGATGACCCTAATCCTAATGATCCTCTTAACTAAGAGGCCGCTGAAATGTTTAGAGATAATAGATCATAATTTATAGAATTTGTAAAAAGAACATTAAAAGGAGGTTTTATTAAAAATATATAATTCCCTAAATTAGTATGATTATTACATGAAAAAAGTGGATATTGATATATTTAAAAATATTTAGAGTTTTATAATTTTATAATTACTATATCTATAGTATATTTTATATTTCAATTGTGGAAATTTAAATTTTAATTTTAAATTATTGTTTTCATATTTACTACTATATATATTCTATAGAAACTAATAATTTTTTATTCATTTTAAGAATAAGTTAATAGAATAACTAAGTATTAATATTATAATATAAATTAAAAATATTCGGAAAAATTTTAACATATATACTTATCATATAGAATACAATTTCTATAAATGTAACAGCCATATAATCTTGTCAAGCAATTAAAACATTTAACCTACTCCAACAATGATTAAATTAAACTGATTAGTCAAAATATTTTTACTTCTCTCAAATTAAAAACTGATAAACAAAAGATTTTTGAGAATTAGTAATGGTTTGATGAATATTACACAATATTTTCATTTCATATTTTCGGATTTAATTAATATTTCTACTCTTTTTTGTATTCTCTAATAAAGCTGGCAAATAATAAGAACACAAACGGTAATTATAGCGAGCTTTTGCTCTTGATTCACAGTTTAATTCCCAACCTGTTGGCTGTATACTAAATATTTAGGAGTGAAGAAGATATTTAAGAAGAAAAAAAAACGCATATATAACAAGTGAGTCTTTATAAAACTCGAAGTGTAACAACTACCTAATTAGACGATTCTATAGATGAAAAGGAAATTGATAGTGAAAGTTAATTGGAAACAATATTGATAGAAATATACAACTTAGAACTTTAAAAGGCAAATGAAAAACACAATTATTCTACAACAAACGATTAATATTTTAATGAAACTCTATACTAGTTTTACAGTAATTACAAAGATATATTGAAATTTTAAAAAGAGGAAAAGGCTATATATAAATAAATTACCACAATAACTCCTCAAAATACCTAGCATATTTTGTAGGCGCTGCTTAAACTTTATTCCATGTAAATAATATAATACACACCCATTTAAATACAAGATTTTATCAGAATGGTTTATGTATATATGGTAAATAAAGCAAAAAATATTTTAAATTATATTATATCTATAAAAATAAAATATTTCATTTATATTTATAGGGAGCTAAAATAAAAATATAAGATTTAAGGTAAAATTTGCATCAAAAATTCAGCACTTATGAATTACAAATTCTAAAGGAAAGAATTGATTAATTTTCATTAGAAAAAATGATATTTTGTGCCTATGTGATAATTATGACCAACAACTCTTTAAAACCAGAAGCAGATGGAATATTAGAGGCTCTGTTATCAAAAACAGCGAATGAATGCTAAATAAAACTGGCAAGTATGGCTTAATCAGTCATAGAAATTACTCAAGAAGATTTTTAAGATGTATTTGATTGAAACTTTTTTATTAATTTTACAGTATTATTGGATATAATATTATTATATAATAAATACTATTTATATTATATCAAATTAGTTAGATAATATATATATAGTTACTTTATAGTGTTGGCTATTTATTATAATTAAAATGAACCCGTAATTGGTATGAAGTAATATTAATATAATTCTTAATTTCCACTAAATAAAATAAAAAACTTAAAAAAAAAATTATACAAATAAAAGAAATTCCTCTATTAATGTTATTTGCAAAATAAAATTAGTCAATAATTTTTATTTTATACACTATTATTAGTTTATAAATTTCTCTAAATACTATGCAATAAGTAAAAAATTATGATGGCCATTTTATTGAAGAGAAAAGTAATTAATAATTGAGTTAATAATTGGAATAATTATTGTTTTTTCAATTTTTTAGATTGTTATTAATATGGAGAAAAATGTTTAATATTCGAAGACGTTTAAGAATGTAGATAAATTTGGAGTAAATTTAAGAAATAAACTCCAATTAACTGGGCAGAATTTTAAATTGTAGAAAGTTCCTCCGTAACAGTATTTGTAAATATGCAATTTTAATACGCTGTGAAATTTAGTGAAAACTGCATGAGTATGAGTATTTAAATTTAAGAAACCTAGCTAGAAACTATAAATTATAGCCTACATGACCAAAGATAGACTACTTTATATCTTTCAGAAAATAAGTTACTTAGTAGTGGGTAACATAAAACTACTAACTTATATAAGTTAATTAATTTAAATTTAATTATTAATGATGATATTAGATGCTATGTTAATATGTCGAAAAGTGGAGATCGTTATTTAATTTAATGTAAAATTTAATAATTTGTGAACTTCGGTTAGGAAAAATTTGAAAACTCATTTTATCTAACATACAGCGTGAATTATAAACATAATAGCAGTACCCCCTAAGTGAATGTTTCTCTGCAAATAAATTATATTAAAGATATTGCTACTTGCTGCCTAAACAAGCTTCAAATTCAAACAAAAGTTCGGTTTTGCAAAACCAAATTATGCCATACTTATATTGAACCCATTAATGGGAATATTGAATTTAATGAAGGTGAAGATATATATATTCTCCATTCCATAGAATCTCCTGCATTTATAGATTATTATATGCTGGGAATCTAGGTATTTTTAGGTAAATTAGTTCCTGAAATTCACTACCTATCCAAAGATTCAAAAGGTTAAACAATATTATAAATCAAAGCAATAACTCCTATAAAAAATTAGAAAGTTTAAGTAATTTCTAAAATATCAACATAATAAATATAAGAAAATGAAATATTAAATGGATAGTAAAGCAATCAAAGTAATAATAACAGTGTAGGAGTATTAGATCAAAATTATAACATTTTATAATATCACGAGGGTGTATTAAATATCAAAGGTGATCTTTATATAGCGAAAATTAAAAAAGAGGGATCCGAAAACAAAATTTTATTAATTTATATTTTAGTATCAGTTTTTTCGATTTTATTTACTGGGATAACCATTTTAGTATTATTAAAACTTAGAAATTGGCTGAAAATAAGAAATTAATAAAAACTTTTGTAAAATATTGATAAACAATCTCAAGAGAATAATATATGTTTTAACACTTAAAATACAGAATAATCTGAACAAATACCTCCAGAAAATAATTATTAACATATTGATATAATGTTAAGCCCTCAAAATAGCATTAGAAACATTATGAGCAAAGTAAGTCTAAAGATATAAGAAGCTGAATAAAAAAGAAAATCCTAAGAAGATTTGAATGGGGGTAGTTAAGTAAATATTAAAAGAATTAGTATAGATTACTGTGCCTGATAAATATTATAATAATCTATATTTATAAATTTATTTTATAAAATCACATTTATTATTTTATATTAATATTATTCTACATTATATAATATTTTTACTTTATATAAAAATGTATCAATCTTTCAAATTGGCATATTCTGTAAAATTTAATATATTTATAAATATTATATTAATTATAATAAAAATAGAAAATTACAAAATAAAATCTACTATTTCTGATGGAAACTAATAAACAATAATAATAAAATAAAAATTAATTTTTTAGATATTCATTTTTCAAGGATTAAAAAATTATCATACCAGAAAGAAATTATTAAGAAATTAGAGACACATCTATTCTTTAGAATGATCAAAATCAGTTAAGCTAGTATGAATAAATAAACAATAATGAAGTGAAAATACATAAAATTATATTTGAGTATGCACCTTAAAACATTTCTCTATAAGGAATAAGGTTTTAGTATATAGACAAGAAAACAAAGTAAATGGTAAATGAATTAGATTAAGTAAACTTTAGCATCGAAAAAACTTAATTATAATAATTAAAATAATAATAAACAAGTGTGAAAAGATTTATTTTGCAAGAGTATTAATTTTTGAAAGAAATAAAGGTATTGTAAATCTAAGAAAGCAAATAAAAAGAGAGTTATTTCATTATTTATTTGGTTTAAACATAAAATATTGAAACTTAAGAAATTAATATGTTTTAGTTAATAGAATAATCTGAAATAAAAAGTTATTAAGAAAAGTTTAAATAAGCAAATATAAAAGATTTATCATTTAGCAAAGAAAACTATTTTCTCAATAATTTTTCTATTTATTTTTGCAGCTCTTCATTAAGAATACTCAGTATTTAAGCTGATATTACATAGCCCTTTCAACTAAGAATCTAAGAGCTTAAATAGAAAAAAAATAACAATATAGTTTAAAGAAATGTCAAGTTATTCTTAAGATTAATTCCATAATATCTTGAAATCAATAGCTTTTCATTAATATTAAGACTTAATAAATAGTTTTAAATTTATGCAAATGATATTGAAATCATTTACCCTATGATAAAACGAATATTAGTTTAAAAATACCAATTTAATATGGAAAGGTAATGGTGTAGAATTAAGTTGAGCCATTAAATAAGACGGTTATAGAATAACAAGATATAAAAATAGATTTCCTAATTTTAGATTAACTAAATATCTGAATTATTATAAATTTTTAATTTTTCGGAAAAGATTTTTATTAATAAAGATGATTTTAAAATAGATAATATATAGCAAAAGGATGTTTAAGTATATTAATAAGAAGAGAATTTAATTATTGTACCATATGGAAATTAGTTTGGCGGAAACATAAAATAAGAGGACATAATAATTATTATTTGTAGATAATCCAAGGAAGAATATAATTTTTAATTTAAATTATTATTTATTTAAAATCTAAATTTTAATTAATTTTTAACATATTTTTTGTTTAAAGAAGGATAAATCTATTTCAATAATAATTATTATGTTCTCTTTATAAATTCAGTATAACTATTGATTTAAAAAAATATTTAATTATATCTTTTTAAAAAAAAAAAATGATTTAATTTGATGACCATTGTGAGTAAAGTGAAGAGTATATTCTGAAAGAAAGAGATAATTATATAGATTAAAGTTATATAGATTTAATAATATATTACACGTTGTAAAAATATTCAACTACTAAATCTATATCATTAAATATATAACTATAGAAAAGCGATACATAAGGAAAATAAATAGAAAAATAAACACTAGCTGAAAAATAATTCTAAGCCTCTCAATTATCGTTTAAAGAATAAAAATATACAGATCATTTAGAAATTAAATAAACTCAAATTTAGTAATGTAACTAATTTTCATTAATTTTAGAATTCGTAATTAATTCGTGTGCACCTTCGGATTCCTATGCAATGGGAAAAATTTCAGAAATTGGAATATCTTTTAAACCTTTTTCCAAATTTAAATGATAATTTGATTATATATATATAAAATAAACATTTATTATAAACATTAAATTCATTTATAAAATAATTTTATATAAAAATTAACTATTAAACAATAGAAACAATTTTCTCACTCTGTTATAGTATATGAT
Organism: Miamiensis avidus; assembly: GCA_037039885.1. Lineage (NCBI taxonomy): Eukaryota > Ciliophora > Oligohymenophorea > Philasterida > Glauconematidae > Miamiensis > Miamiensis avidus. The sequence continues at coordinate 224,552 of JAWVGU010000154.1, forward strand.
TTCTGGATTCTTCCATATCTATTTTAAATGGTGTTAATTTCTTTATGCAAATCATCTTACAATCTAACTAAATTTTATATCCTCGTATGCTAATTTAAAATAGTATTTGAATACTAGGCTCTTTCATTTTCAAAATGTTTGCCTTAAACATAATGCTTCTTCTACATTATATTAGATTTTTTTATTTGTTATTTTAAATTACTTATTTATTTATCTCTATCTTTCATTCCATTAATATAATAGGAAACTAATATTTTATTTATGGAGGGGTCTTTGGTTTCGATTTCGAGCCGCTTTTTCTCCTCCAAGCGACAATTTTCTTTTTAAATATTAACTTCTTCTTGCAATTATCGGTTCGTCAGAAGTAATTTACCTTGGGATTTGCTAATAGTTTCAATTTTTTTACTAAATCTATCAATATCTGACTAGTACGCCATTTTATTTGATAATTTAATAGAATTAATTTATTTGTTGCAATCATCGATTATTTTTTTTTTAAATTGACTCGCATTTAAAAAAGTATTTTAAGTTAAACTTTATTTTAGTTCTGTAAATTACTGCTTATTAAGGAAAGTGGTTCGCTAATAGTTAGAGCAGAAACTATCTATTTAAACATATGTAAAACTAGCATATTTATATAAAATAAGCTTATTTTTATTAATTACCATCTGTAAATTTAGATATGTCTCCTTTGGCGTACTCGGCTGAATTAATCATGTTATGCTAGGATTTCTTCTTTCCATTCGGAGTTAGATATAACATTTAGTCCGAATCAGTTTACTCCTTTACCTTTGAATTATTCAAAACCTATGGTTGCCTGAGACTTGATTTAGATACTGTTTGTTTCAAAATCGTTTAACTTCTACTTTATCTTTTGGAATCTCCGGATTTTTGTAACCCATCTGAATAATTGACAGTTTTATAATTTGTAGATAGTAATCCCCGTTAAGAACTCTATTGTTATTATTGCTAAATATTAATACTCTACTCATCATTTTACTAATTTTTTTTTTCTAAATCGGAAATTATTTTTTCCATTTCTTTTATTTTTTCTTTTTATGATTATTGTTTCTATTCCGTTTCTTCGAGCGCATGCTTAAGACTTTCAACTCTAGATTCCATACAATTTAGCTAATATATATTATACACTTAATTCATTTAGAAAATTATAAGTTAATCAACTTAATTACATAAATCTTTTGCTTAGAATATTACTGTAATTTTATTTTGTAATCTGCTTCCAATTTGTTAAATTACTTTACTATATCTTTCATTTCTAAATTTTCTATATTTTACTCTTTTAAAGGTTTAATTTCGTCTAAAATGGCTTGAACTGTTTTAATAGTTTTTTCGAAAAATTACTCAAGTATTTCTAAGAGGAGTTCCGGTTTTTCCTATATTTCTTCTACTTCTACCTAATTCATTACATTTTCTAATTTTTATTATAATTGCTTGTTTTAGGAATAGTTAAAAATTTGACTGTTATGTTCTCCAGCTGATGAATAAATACTCAAAAATAAAGTTAAAATATCTTTGGTCAATTTTTAATAAAGATCTTTGTATTTTTTTTAATTTTGTCTATGTTCTCGCAAATTTTAACTATTTTATGATTCATTTGATGAACTTCTATCTGAATTTTAGTTATTTTTAGATCTGCTTTCTTATCTGCATTATTTTTTTATAGAGTTAGTAGATTTTGATACTTAATAATTTTAAACTCGAGGCTAGTTATATTTTGTAATTTAATTTAATTTGAGCTATAGGGTAGGTCCCTTCATTAAAATATTTATGATAATTTGATAAATAATATTTTATATTGTTTTTTAATATAGAGAGATTATGTAGTTGTAAATATATTGGAATTTAGTTAATGTTTGTTGTGAATAATATATCTTATTATAATTTTATTTATATATTTATTTATTTGTCAAATTATTCTTTAATTAGGGTTGAAGTAATAATTAATATGAATAAGTTTTTATAAGGAAATTTATTATTAAATCCTAATATTCTAAATCCTCTTTATATAATATATATATATATCGTCAGTCAATATATAATCTAAAATCATTTAATAATTTATATAATATTCAAACATAAGTATGAATATGAAATTTTTTATAAAAGAAAACATATAAAAATGATTTTAAAACAGGTAGAACTGTAGTATTAATAATATAAATAAATATGTATAAACTTGGAATATAAATAAATTAAAATAACTTTTATTTTTGCATAAAAATAAATCGGAAAATATGGTTTACTCTATCCATTTATACTATTAAAAAAAAGAGGATAATTACAAATTTTTTAGTGAAACAGACTCTTTTCAACCTCATCAAACTGAAGGTTATTCAAAATATAGTAGTATTTTTTTATAAAAATTTATAATGCATGCCCATTTGCTAGTATTTAACCAGAGTATGCTTTAAACTTAACAGTGATATATATATATAATAAATAAATAAATATTCGTATGCAGATCGAATATATTCCATAGGTAAATTTTAAATCCTGAGGTTTTTAGTATTAATAATGAGAAAACTCAATATTATAAGAGGAAACCTTAGGCAACCACTATATAAATAATTAATCAAAAGTCATTAGTAAAATACAATTAAAAACATAAATAGAAAAAAAAAAACAACACACTTTAAGTAAAAATATTTAAGGATAATTGAAAATTATGTCAAAGCAATAAAATTGCGCACTCGAAGTGAGAATTAAATACATTTATAAATCATAACTTTTTAAGCTTACATATAATTTGTAATTTAGATAGGGGAAAATTGCGAGAAATCGGCCTAAATAATTAGAGAAGATATTAATTTTAACTCTTCTAAGATATAGACGAATAAAAACTCCTCATAGCATCCCTTTTAAAAGACCTTAATCAACTTTCACCATATTTTCGATGGTATAAGAGAAAATTTCGCCTTTATGAATGAATAAATTCTAGAAAGACCTGAAATAAATATAAACAAATAAATCTAAGATGCCATTTGCAAATATTTTTTCCATAATACTGTTGGCCATCTATTAAAAGGACATTTTAAGGTAATAAATAAATTTTAATAGGATAATATATATAAATATATTTTTAATCTCGAATATGCATGTTAAATTATTAATTACTTTATATAGCCTTTTTTTTTTAATTTTTATTGAATATAATTCAATACTTTATAGGTAACTTATATACTCTTGATTTATATTTTATATATATATAAAAATTATTAAATAAATATATATATTTATATATTTATCAAAAATTTTCAATATTATGCTTGATTAACATATATTTAAAAGTTATGAGCAGTTTTGTTGGGTTTTGGGCAATAATTCCTTGCAAAATTCTACCAAAATCTACCAAACATATATAAAAATAAAGAGCTATGAAAATAAGCCCTTGTTTCTACTCTTTAAGTATAATTTTTATATAATATTTTGTTTTTTTTTACAAATAAACTTTAAGAATGTTCTATAATTAACTTCTATGCAATTAATTGTTTGAGTTATTATATATTCTTGAAGATATTTTTTTTTATTGTTGTTAATTAATCTAATTTACTTAATTTATTAATTAATTAGTAAATCAATCAGCTTATTAACTATCTAATAAACTAAATAATTAATTATTTACTTTTGTTTATTTTGTAAATTATTAATTTTTTCTTTATATTTAATTCATATATTATTTTAGTTTATAACTTCACGTTATGCTTGAATAGCATGGTAAGATAAATCTATAAATATTTATATAAATAATAATAATATAAACCAGGAGTAACCTATACATGTACTTTTATTTTTTACAAATAAAAGTAAAAAAAAATTACAAAAAAAAAAAAAAAAAAAAATGAGAAATCAAAAATCTCCTATATAATTAAATGGTCTAACCGTTTTTGTATTAAAATTTCTATTAGTTAAAATCGATCAGAGAAATTGCAGAAAAGGTGTTTGAAAACAATAAGGAGGCTCAAACTGTGAAATTGCAGTATATGAAATTTCTATAGTGTTATACATCACAAATCAGGAAATTTGGAATTACAGAGGAATATCACAATTTTTTGTGGGATATAATTTTAGCTGACGATACTTATTCATTAAGAGACTTGGAATTTATAACAGAGTTGAGGAAGAAGATGACTGCCATTATTGCATTGACGTTTTCATAAATGGATGATGAAAAGCATTTTTAAAGCTTATTTGACATATGGGGGGTTATTTTTCCGTAAAATAAGTTACCATGTCAACAAAAAAGTAATTAGGACGAAGAAGAGGAGGAGTAAGAGGAACTGGCAGCAGATGAAGAGTGCAAAGGTGACATAAAAGTAGAGTAAATGAAAAATGAATAAAATATTGAGTAAGATGATGAGTAGTAGACCTAAGATGTGAGACAATCTGATGTCGATTTGTAAGAGTAGAAAAAATAAAATGAAACTATTGGGTTTACCGCAGGGATATGTGCCGAATAACAGCATTAAAACATTGAAGAAGATGATAAATTAATTATGAATAGCATGGCAAGTGATTTTAAATTGACTGTTGCAATTAATTAAGAAGAAAGTAAACTATATTTATGTGACTGTAAAATTTGCCATACTAATAATAAAAAGAAATCATTTTTTTAGTGAAAACAACAGACGTAACTTGTCCTTCTCCCCTCCAGCCTAAAAAATAAAGCTTTTAAAGTGTGGAAGATATGAATACTACAACGAAAAGAAGGAAAATCAATAAGGAAAAATACTAAAAAAGCACAACTACAAAAAACCATTTCTTACTTAGAAATGATTTAGGTAAAAGCAAAGATAGATATCAGGACTCATATTAAATTATAAATTTTATTTCCAGATTTATCAGAACATAATGATTAAAATTCCGCTCTTTCGGAAAGTTAACTTACAAAGAAACCAACTCCTAAATAAAATAGAAAACTTAGAAAAACAATGAAGAAATTTTTCGATTAATAATAACACTAAGAACAGCAAAATTAAGAAAGTTGTTCCATGATTCCTTAAAATTTATCCGGAGATCACTTAAGTTCTGAATAAGGGCAAATAGAACTTCAAAATAAGCCCTAGAGTCAATAGTAAAGTGATTAAAATAAAAATTAAAACGCCTAATAAATTAATTCTGAACCTATCTAGCCTATCCAGACAGAATAAAATTTATAAATTAATACTTCTGGAAACGTAATTAACAATAACAATATTTAATCCTACATGCTATAATAATAATACGAGTAATTTATGTTATAAGAATAATTTAAAAATTATTTCATGTAGACTTTAATATCTGAATAGTAATAATGTAACAATAGCTAGCAATTCTAAAATTAAGGAATATATCCATAATAATTTATTTTAATGTAAATGTAGCTAGCTATGCAAAACTAATAACTTTATTAATAATAATTACTTTCCTAAAGTACGAACATTTATAATAACAACATTTAATAAACTACATCGAACGAATAAAATAAGAGCATATTTGAAAATGTAAACTCTGTATAATACAAACCTAAAGTAGCTAATATCATTAAAAAAAATAAAATTATTCAATTAAATATCTAATAATCAAACAAAGAAGACAATTTATAGAACTTTTACTTATAATAATATAGCTAAATGCATCAATGAGGAAAAAAGATCTAAAAAAGTAGTTTTATTTGTATTTACTATAATAAAAAATTATTCCTGATTATACGAAGGTTTTACTTATATTTGAATATATATATTAACCTTTAATTAATATCAAAAAAAAGTGAATATTAATATTAGATATATTGTTATATTATAAAATTATATTTCACTTAAATATAAAAAAGAAGTAAATTAAATTTATAATTTATAAAATATTTATATATTATATAAAATTATTTATGTATTTTTATATATATATTTATAAAATATATTTAAAATTTTTATCAAATCTTTTTTTATAATTTTGGTTATTAAAAAATTAACTCATTATATTAATTGTATAGTACAATTATTATTTCTAATATAAATATTATAAATAAAATATTTTATTATCACTTTAGAATAATGATATCTAAATCTAAACATTTCCTTTCATTAAAATCTAAATAATTCAACTAAATCAATAAGTTCTATATTTTAAATAAAATTTATAGAATAAAAATAGGTCTCATTAATAAAATTAGAAAATATTTTTATTTATCTAAGTACAGGTTTTTCTAAAAGAAATAAATGGAAAATAATTTGAATTGGAAGAAAATAATTTAAAATAATAAAAAATTAATTTATCTGAAGATGATGTTAAAGAAAAGTAGGCATAAATGAAATAAAAATTATTGATTTTGAAAACAGTTACAGGTATATCTATGAGTCTGTTTGGATTTTTGTATTTTTATTACCCTAAAATAATAACAAAAGACAATTAATAAATGAAATAAGAAGGAGAGAGTTACAAAGATTAAGAACAAATAGTACAAAAAAATGAAAGCAATAGTTTTATCTAATAAGAAAATATATTAAACGAACAAAACCACATTTTAGAAGAAATTAATGAATTGATATAATAACTGAATGAAAATTAAAATTCATAAGATTTATTGTGTTAAATTGGTATAAAATACTTTAATTTAGGACATATGAAAGAATCACTTGACTATTTTAATTAAGTAATAAATATAAATCCACACAGTATATATGCTTTACAAAATATAGCTGTAGTTAATATGCAAAAAGGAGACTACTAAAATGCCTTAGAATTTATAGATAAAGCTATTGAAATTAATCCGTTGACCCCAGAGACCTGGTAAAATAAAGGTAAAATATTTATATATAATATAAATCATTTTTATTATAAACATCTTTTTAAATTTCATTTTTAAAAGGACTAATTCTATATAATCAAGGGAAATTAGAATTAGCTTTAGAATCATATTAAAAAGCTTTGGCTTTAGACTGTAATTTACTTAATATAAATTATAATATGGGAAGAGTTTTTTCATCTATTGGAAATAATGAAAAAGCCATACAACAGTATTAGATTGCAATTTAAAAAGGGGATATTGAATATCAAACATATCACCAACTTTCTATTTCCTATTTTATGATGGAAAATTACGATTAGGCTGAATAGGAATGCATAAAAGCTATAGGATTATGTAATGATAAGGCAATGAGTGAAAAGTTGATAAGTTATCTATAAAAGATAAAAGACATTTAATTAAATAATAATAATATATAAAAAATTGATTGATTGGCTAATTAATAATTGTATTATAAAAAGATAATTAATTACTATTAAATAATGTAGACAAATATCTATTGGAAAAAATAATTTATTTGTATATTTAAAATTTATAATCTGAATATCCAATGTATCTATATACACTGTTTATTAATCATAAAAAATTTGAAAAAGAATTAAGCAACTCATATATATCTCTTATAGAGATGATTCATACATCACAAATATTTATAAAATTATGCATAACTAAATTAAGAGCTTTTAAAAGAGATGTTTTAAAATTAACATAAAGAGAAAAGCATTTATATTAATAAAAAATAAAAAAAAATCAACAAATAATAAATAAATGATTTCATCAAACTAAACAATAGGTTAAATATCAGTAAAATATATACCAGTTCTGGCTTCTGGAATAATGGCTGCAACTTGTATTTTTAATTTTTACCTTTGTAATAAAATGGGAACATGTAAACCTTGGCCCGATTCTACTATCACCTCTTGCAGTAATTAATAAATAAACTCTAATAATATTTTAATAATATGATATTAGTTAAAATAACATATATTAGTCAATATTCATTTCTTTATATAAATAATAACATAAAATCATTATTAATTTGTAACATTTTTTTTAATTGTTAAATTTGTTAGTTTCTATTTGAAATATTTTAAATCAAATTAAATATATTTAGAATTTATTCTACCAATATGAATAAAATTATATATCTAAATATTTATGGTTTCTATATAAAAAATCTTTCATATTTTTTTTACTCAGGTACTATGTATCCAAACAATGTATTCTTCAGATTATTCATGCTATTGGTAGTACCCTTAATATTGATTTTCTTTATATCGTACTATTCGTGGCTATAATATGAGGGGAAAAAAGTCAAGCAAACAGTCCCAAAAGTCATCCTCCAATTTGGATATCTAGGAATACCATTTTATATAGCAGCCATTGCCACTATAGACGGAGGGAAAATGGATGATCGTAAGATTAAAATTTATATCTATAAAGAATATTGAACAGTTTTAGAAAATGTTATTTATGTAGTTTTACATGGTGGAGGGGCTGTAGCTTTTTTCGTAATTTGGTGTTTTGATGCATGGATAATGCTCTTTACTTTCATTAAACTCATAAAACATAACCCTCTTTTATTCAATTACAAATCACTTGCTTTAAAGGGAGCTGCCTGTATTTATCAATGGCTCTTTTTTGTTAAATTAGTCATTTAGATATTCTAGCCATACTTCACTCAAAGCAAAAACAATGATCCGATAGTAGTTAAAATCGAATGGGGACTAATGTTCAGTACTCTTTTATTTATTGCAAGTACTTACTATGAACTCAAAAAAGTAACAATGAGTTTGGATGAAAATTATTCAGTAGTCATCCATGAAATAAGTAATAAAATAGAATAATTGGAGGAGAAAAAACAATTTTTCCAAAAAAAAAGAAATGAAAAAATAGAAAAAGAAAAAATCCACAATTTGAAATAAAATTTCTAACACTAACACTAAAATATTGATTAAGGTGAATTTTAATAGCAATAGTAACCATATGATTATCCTAGATTTTATCATTAAAACATATAGAACTAATATCCTAGATAATAAATTTAACTTCAATAATTTTGAATTTAAAAAAATTAAATGTTATATATAAATTATATTTTTGGTTTAAAGAAAGTTTATTTCTTTTATATTGAAATATTCTTTTATATTTTCTTCCTCTTATTTTTTTAAATCACTGATTTATTTAAAAAAATACATATATTTGAATTTTTAGAAGTTTAGTTGCTATTTGAATCAGAATTAGTTATTAAGCATTTTAGAAGTAAAACATTTTTTCAATAATAACTTTTTGGTATTATTATATAGCTTTTCACAATCTCGCTATAATAAATATACTATAATTAATATCTTTCATATATATGTATGTATTTTTACAGTAAATTTTTAAAAGAAATGAGACATATCTTATTAAAATCACAAAGGTATATTTAAAATTTTCCAAATATAAGTTTTGAGGCTGAATTTTTAATATATAATTAGTGTTTAATTTTAATATAATCAAAAATTAATACAAAGAATTTATTTGTACCTTTTTTTTATAATAAATAATAATACAAACAATATTAAATAATATTATTAATAAAATCAAAAATAATAAAAATACAAAGTAAAAAAATAATGTCAGAAATATCTGCTGGGCGTAAATGGTTCTTATTAGGGGCCATGATTTTATCCGGAGCTGCTAATACTATCGGTAATTAATTATTTAATCTAAGATATTTAGCGGAACCATAGAGTTCAGTTTACTCAATTTTAAATATAAATTTTCGAAAATTAGAAGTGGAAAATCAAAAAAATTATATTTATTTTCGTAAAACTATAAATAATTTTTTTCAGGTATGAAAAATTGATTATACAATTTAAATTTTATCTAAATTTTCTCTCTCTAAATGAACCTCACCGTTTATTTTTCTTAATAGTTAAATCTTATAAAGAAAATTATGATCAAAATTATAAATTTATCGATTAATCGCATAAAATCATCATAAAAAATTAAAGGAACATTTCAATAAATTTAAATTTTTCACTTTTTAAAAAAATAAATAATGATAATTATTTATTCGAGAATTGTTTTGTATTTCCAAATCTTTATTATAATAAGTAGATTTAGGAGTTTATACTATCATTTTAATATAAAAACAAGCTAGAATTATTATTAAATTAAAAAATTTTTAGTGTATAAAGCTCAAAACTCCAGTGTTACTAAAATCAATGGATAGGACTATGCTTTCAACCACCCTTTTATGTATAAACACTAAAATAATAATTAAGATATTTAGTATAATTATATTCATTTTAATATTATTTAGGCAAGCCTTAACCATGTTTATAGGAGAATTTTCAGTTATTATTGCATTTTTAATTTAAAGTAAATCTACAGCAAAAAGAAGAGCTGAATACGAACAAGATAAAGAAGAAGCTGCTGTGACTGGAAAATCAGTATCTTTTAAAAAATATTTTTACTTAATTATACCAGCTTCCTCTGACTTTTGTACTTCTACCCTATAATATATCGCTTTAAATTATATCAATCCTAGTATTTATCAAATGCTTAGAGGGTAAATTTCTAAAATTATATTGATAATGAATATATTATGTATTCTTTATATACATACAAATTAATATCTTTGATATTTTTATTAGAGGAGTTATCCTTGTTACGGCACTTTTCAGCAAATGCTTTTTAAAAAAAACTATCCACAAACACATGATCATAGGTTGTGCTACTGTATTTGTTGGTATTGGTTTAGTAGGAAGTTCTTCAATGATTTTCCCTGAAAAGGATGCTGGTGGAAAATCTGTAAGAAAACTAATTTAAATTATTAGTTTATTATTACATTGTTAAATATATCTTAATTTTTCTTAAAAAGAGCACCGCTTAAGCTATTGCCATGGGATTAATAGTTTTATCTCTTTTATTCAATGGATGCTTATTTGTTTCTGAGGAATTCTTATTTGGAAAATTCTTATTGGTACCATTTTAAGTAGTCGGAACTGAAGGTATATAAAAAAGAATGGAATATTTTTTAATTATAAATTAAATTTAATTGTTATTTTTTTTTTTTAGGATTCTGGGGAGTCTTGATTTATTCAATTGTTATCCCTATTCTGTCCAATGTTTCTTGCCCTATGAAAAGTTTATCTGATTCTTGTGTCATTTATCCTTTCACTCCTGGAAATGATAAATTAAATTAACATAATTCTCATTTTGAATCTCCCGCTCTCTTTGGAGAATAATTCAAAGATGCTGGATTAGGAACTCTAATAGTTCTTGGAATTTTAACTATTGCTATTTTTAATGTTTGTGGAGTTAATGTTACAAAATACATCAATTCTTTGACAAGGTAATAAACAAAAAATTTTTTAAATACATTTATTATTTATTGTAAAAGCTTTGTTGAATATGGTTAACAAATTTTTTAATATAAAGATCTATTGCTGATGTTTCTAGAACTTTAATTGTATGGATTGTTAGTATTATTATTACAGTTACTTTGGGACACGATAATACTCACTACAAATGGTAATTACTAAATTTATAAAACTATAATAATTTGCTTATTCTAAATAATAATAGGGAAAACTTAAAAACAGGAGCAATTATTTTAGAAATATTTGGTTTTGTCATTTTAGTAGCTGGAAACTTTATTTATAATGGAATTTGGGTATTACCTTTCGCTCCCTTACCTTAAAGTAAATAAATGATATTTTTAAGGTATTTCTTATTTTTAAATTAAATTACTTTCATTAGCTGACGATGATATTGAAGAATAAATCTAGTCTTCTTTAATCAAAGATATTAGCCTATAAGAACCTGTAATATTTATATTAAAATATATTTATTATAATATTTTCTAATATATTAATATATATAATTTATAATTTTTCATCATATAAGCAGGGAGTCGAAGATTCAGATTATGCCCAAAAAAAAAGCTTTAATAAAAATAAAAGTTTCCAAAAAAGAAGTATGGGAAGAGACAGTTTCCACAGTTGAGATATTAAATATATTATTTCTATAATTATTTAAAGAGTTAATAAATTAATAACCAAAGCATATAAATAAAGTTTATATTAAATTTTTTATCATTATTTTGATAGTAAATTATATAAAATTAGTAAAACTCCATTACTTTCTTAAAATTTGCATAATTTAATTAGAATTTCAACAATTTTAATACAAATTTATATCAAAATTTATAAATATTTATAAGTATTAATATTGGTAAAAATAATCAATAATTTACCTTTTTTTTCCTTTATTTTAGGTATATTAATTAAATTACTTTTACTTCTTATTTTGGGTATATCATTAATACAAATAAACTTTATTAATTTCTAATTGAATATGAGCTTATAATTTCAACTGAATACCTTGTTGATGTAATAAATAATTAATTAATAATAAGCAAACAAATTAAGCATTATTCATAGAATTATAAACATAAAAAAATAAAAATATAAATATATATAATGGATTTAGATTTTTTAATTTTTCCTGCACCCAATTCATCCTATACATGTGAATCTTTAGAGGTAATAATATGCAAATAATAAATATTAGATTGGTTTAATATTTTTAAATAAAATTATATTTAGGGAGAAATAATATATATTCCTAAACCGATACTGCATAATTAAAATCCAATTCATAAACGACCAAGTTCTATGCCTCATGTAGAATCTAAAAAGCCCAATGCAAATGATTTTAATTATAACATTTATATAAAATAACAGAAAGCTATTTAACCTCAAATTAATGATAAATTTAAAAATAAGCCGATAACTAGAATTAATTTTGACATTAAACCTCCATAAATGTTTAAAGATGTTAAAAAACCTGTGAACAAAAACTTAAATCAAAAAAGCAAATAAAAATCATCTTCCTACACTTAGGAAGCACTTAATAATATATTATAAATGAAAACCGAGTATAATATTTCAAAAGTCCATAAAAGTAATAATAATTCTGGTGTTTAACGCGAAATAAGTAGTCCCGCTTAGCCGAAATGTTTGCATGATTCGTAGGAAGAAATGGAATTTTCTCCGAATGATGTTCATTATACAATTAATACAAGTCTTAATTTTAATACAAGTTTCACAACAAGTACTACAAATATTTAAAAAAATGGAAAGACAGAGCAAGATAGTTTGAATGTAAAATTTTACTATAATTGCAATATCAAAAACTTTAAAGCAAATATTTACTGACTAATAAAATTATAATTTTTAAGAGCCCATCATCTAATTTATTACTTAAAGAATTAAATAATAAAAGTCGGCATGAAAAAGCTTATTCTAATTATATTGATCAGAAAGACCTCAATAATGATTACGAATGCATGGCAATCAGCATTTCTGATTTTCCTACCTAGAGATTAGGTTTAGATAAAATGGTTAGTAGCTCTTCACCATACCATTAACAAACGAATAGAGTGTATGGGGAGTTCGACGAATTTTAAACTCCTACTAATCATAGAAAAGGATCAGGATAAAAATAAGAAATACCATAAAGTTTGTCAAAATATAAAACACAAAACTTTTCATTGGCGAACTCATTTTTTTAAAAATCGAGACCAAAAAAGATATACCCATCTAACAAAATGAATATTTTACACAAATAGGAATAAAGGGTAATCTATTTATATAAAAAATTTTCTAAAAATTTAATTAAAAATTTAAATTTAAAGTAAGATAATTTGATAAAAGAATTATAAAGGTCTTTAGATAATATTAAATAAAATAAAAATAATAAAAGCGATAATGAAAATTACAATTAAGAGAAATAAAATAATTATAATATTAATTTTTTCAAATCTCAAGATTTTGTTGCTGAAGATTGCATTATAGATGATTCATGTAATGAACAATAATTCACTTTCCTAAGAAACAATATATATGGGTTTAGAGGTATAAACNGTACTTCTTAAAAAAAAATTAGGTCTCTAAATCCAGATTTAAGTTCTTAAACCTTTTCTAAAATAAATGAAAAATATGATAAAATAGATTAAGATATAAAAAATATTTAATAGAATAACATAAATTAGAATTTAAACTCCATTTTTGATACTATTAGTAATTCTCAATAAATTCATACCCCAAAAGAAAACCAAAAATCTATTTATAATAATATCATCTAATAATCTGCATTACTAAAGGGTAAAAATGCCTTCTAATAATAAATAAATTTTCCTATTAAATCTAACCCTTTACACTATAATAATATAACTAAAAATCAAAAAAGCAATAATAATTAAAATTCTAAATAAATAAATGAACATAACCAGCCAAATTAAAATAAAACAAATCATTTACAAGACCCCAATAGTAAACCTACTATGCAAAATTTTTCTCAATATCTACCCTGTCTATTACTGTAAGCGCCGATTCCTACTCCTATAATAGCTATATATTTTCATGGAAATGGAGAGGATATATATTTATCATATCATTTACTCAGCGAATTGAGAAGCAATTTAATGGTACAATGAGAAATTTTAAGAAAATAATAATATTATGAATTTTATATTTTTTAGATAAATATTTTAGCAATTGAGTATCCAGGATACGGTATTTATAAAGGAAAGTGTTCAGCTGATAAAATTTAATAGGACGGAGAGTATTTACTATAATATTTAGTTAATGATATACGCATCAAAGAAGAAAATATTATTTTAATTGGACGTTCAATAGGTTCTGGGGTGGCCACTTATTTGGCTTCAAAAATGACAAAATGCATGGCCTTAATCCTTATTAGTCCCTTTATATCATTAAAAACTGCTGTTAAAGATTTGGCAGGCTAACTGGTATCGTATCTTGTAAAAGAACGATTTGAAAATATTCAAAATATTGTAAACGTGCAATCTCCGTTATATATTGTGCATGGTAAAAAAGACAAAATGATCCCTTATACACACTCAATAGAATTATAATAAAAATTCATCAAACAATATAATAATACCATTCCTTGCAAGCTTGATACTCCGGATGATATGACCCATGTGGAAATTGATTTTCAAGAAGATATAATTGAGCCTTTTAGATAGTTTTTAAATTCAAATTCTGAGATTTTTAAAAATAGAATTAGTAATTTAGTCAATTTTGATCCATAACAAATGTTGGTATTTCCCAAATAATTGTTTTAGATTCCAGCAGACTATAAAGGGAAAAAGTGATTTTGAAAATTAAATATCTACAATTTTTTTTTTTATATAATTATTAAATTAATATATTAATTTATTATGTAATATATATATATACAATATAAAGTTAAAATTAACATTATATGAAGTATAATTATTAAAAATATTTTTAATTATTTTTTAATTTTTTAATTATTTCCATGATTTTAAAAAACGATTGAAAATTTAATATTTCCATAATGTAGGAATTCTCTAATTATTCTTCTTAATTAATAAAAGAATTTCAAGAACTCTCAAATTTAATTTAAGCAAAAATACTAACAAATTATAATTTAAAATGGGGAATTCAAGTCATTATAGATTAGAATAATTAAAACGTGTTGAAGAAATCTAAAATGATATCGAATAACTAAATTATTTGTTTAAGTATAAAAGATTCAAATAATTGATTTTTATCTAATTTAATGAGTTTTAATAAATTCATAAATATATTATATATTTTTGACATTATATTTTAAAAGATCTTAAAGAATAAAATCAGAGTTTGATTTCTAATTGAATATTGACAACAAATCATTTCAAAATATATTTAAATAGTTATTTTGGAAGTTGTTTATCAAATCTGAAAAAGTTTAGTTAAAAATGGTAATTATTTTGGGAATTATAAAAATTTAAATATTTTAGTTTAATGAAATAAAATTCTTTTTTTTAACAAAATAAATAAAAATAAAGAAATACGGCTAATAAAAGTATAATGCTAGAATTCTAATTCGGGAAATGTATGATTTAGAAGAATTATTCCATAATTTTTTACTTTGCATAGATGACAAATAAAAACTAGTAAAAACTAAAACAGGAGTTCTTTAATAAGATATTAAGCAAATTGTGGACTCAGACATAAAGCAATAAACACGAAAAGTTAATTAAACACATATAATTAAAGTTTATGAGCCGAATAAAGAAGGTACGGAAAAAAACTAAGAATATGAATAAGAAGAAGAAAAAAAAGATGAAAATCAGAATATCGACAATTAAGAAACATAAATAGGAGAAGAATAAGAATAAAATAAAAATAAAAAAAATTAAATAGAAAAAAGTGATAATTTATCAACACCTTAACTAAACACATTTTTAAGCAATAGTGGAATAAGGATGACATTTACACCGGGTTAATCTAATATTTATTAAAGTATTATGGAGGATTCCCAATGTCCTATATGCTTTGAAAGAAATATATAATTGATGTTAACATGCTATCGTAATAATAATATAAATTTAATCTATTTTTGTATTAATATTAATTTTTACCACAGACTGTTATTGCGAAGTTTGTTTTAAAGACTGGTTTGGAAAAGGGGAAGAATAGACCTGTCCTTTGTAATTTTAATTAAATTGTTGAATTTATATTTTGAAATATTGAAATAAATAATTTACTTTAGGTGCAGAGGTAATGTTGATTAAAGCAAAAATTTCTGGAGTATACAAAATGATATTGAAAAGTTAGAAATTAAGCTTAAAAATGATATAATTTATTTTTTATAAAAACATTTCCCTAATTCAAAGATACAAATATTTTAAGAATAATGATTACGAATTATAATAAGCAGTGTTATTATATAATAAGAATGATTTTTTAGAAATTTCATATTATACAATTATGCATTTAATATTAATTATAATAGGAGTTATAAATTTTTATAATATTTATTACATAATAGCTTAAATATCAATAGTAACAATAGTATATTATATTTTATTTGTATGATTATAATCGCTAATTTAAATACTATATACCAGTACCATATTTATTCATAATTACTTATAAAACAAAGTATAAATACTTATAAAAGTGTTTTATAATCATTCTAAAAATCAATAAAATTATAACAAAAAACATTGGTACAATCAATATATTAAATATATTGTCATTTCAACAAAAAAATTTTCAAACTATGTTATAATAATAATTAATAAATTATATCAATTTGTTAATGTTGCTTAATTATTTTCAATAATTGAGTCAATTTTTCAAAAAGTGATTCAATTATTTAATTTTTAATTTAATGATAAACCTCTTATATAATACACTAAATCAAAAACTATATATTCATTTAAAAAGTTAGCTTAAATTCTCAAAAATAAATAACTAAGATATGTAATTTNAATTATTTTCAATAATTGAGTCAATTTTTCAAAAAGTGATTCAATTATTTAATTTAATGATAATCCTCTAAAAAAATACACTAAAATAAATACTATATAATCATTTAAAAAATTAGCTTAAATTCTCAATAGTATATAATTAAGATATGTAATTTCACAAAATTTCAAAATTTCATAAAAAAGGCTCTAAATTTGAAATAAAACAATTTGAAAATTTTTTTCCTAAATTGCCTATATTAAAATATGAAATATTAAAAAAAGTATAGGGTTTTAAATATGATTGGTATTATCAAAAAAACAAATTAAATATTTTCTAAATTAAGTTATTCAGTTTCACAAGGTGTTTTTCATATTTACATCTTCAATCATCATTAATAGTACTATCTCTATTAAAAATATAATAATTAAATTATTATAAGTATATTTAGAGTAAGTCATATTAATATATAATATTGATTGTAGAAGTCTATAGTTATGGTTTTTATGAATTGAAATAAATAGAGGAAAATAATTACAAATTAATTCAAATGATTGAATGAGTAAGTGATTTTATGTAACAAAAAAAATAAATACAAAAAAATAATTATAAAATTCTATAAAAACATTTATCTAAATATTAATCAATCGTTCATAAATTGCTATCAAAATTAATTAAAGAAAAAATAATTTTTAATCAAATTAGATTTATTTTTTTTAAATTTCTAGTTTTTCTTCTCTAAAAATATATATAAATTACCTAAATTCAACCAATTTAGTTAACTCATTTTTTTAATAATTCGATTTTTCAAATACACTACTACATCCATCAACACCTTCTTTATCACAGCTATTTATAAATAATAAGTAAGTTACTATAGGTAGATTTAGATAAGGTTATATGAAAATATATATTTTAATAAAAATAAAATATTGATTGTAATGTCAAAATTATTACTATAAGAAGTATTTTTTCAATGTAAAAATAGATTATAAATTGTTTGGATTATTTTTTTTAAATGTATTTTTTGTTGTTGTATAAAACTAAAAACAAATTACTATAAATCAATAGTTAAAGATATTAAGTTATCCAGTTTCAAAAGTGATTATTCAAATTATCTGCATTCACTATCCCAAATATAATTATACCTATTATAAATTTAATAATTTAGGTTAGGTTATTGAATATTTTAATAAAAATTTGGCAATGTTTATAGAAGTCTACAATTAAGATTTCATTTGATGAAATAATAAAAGGAAAATAGTTATATAAGTGAATTAAATAAATTCTTTTATTGTTTCTTTGGATATTAAAATAAAATTTTTCATGGCATAGTTAGTGATGAAAAGTGATTAAGTGAGTCATCGTGTAATATAATAATAAATTTTAAAAACTATTCAAATTATTTACATATTTAAATAAGTATTATACCTTACTATAAATAAATCATTTAGTACATACTATTCAAAATATTTAATGTAAAATCATATTTTGAATTTATATGATTATTTTATTAAATTTATTATTTTATTCCTTATCTATACAAATAATTACCTTAAATCAATCGATAAATAAACTAATTAGTTCATTTTTTAAAGTGATTTTCCAAATTCACGGCATCCTATTTCACCAATTTAATTTGAACTATTTATAATATAATAATTAAGTTATTATAGGTTAGTTTAGATTAGGATAAGTTAAATTAAAAATTTTAATAAAAATATATTATAAATTGTAAAATATACTATTATAGTCTCAATTTATTAATGAAAAAATTAAAGAAAATAAGGTATAGTTTTGTGATTTTGTACAAATAAAAATATGATCAAATATATAATATATCCGAATTTAATCAATCATAAGTACTTACTATAGGAAATACTTAATGTAAATACATTTTTTAAATGTATTTTCTATACTATAAAATAAAATGAAAATTACTACAAATTAACAGCTAAAGATTATAAGTTGTTCATTTTCGAAAGTTATTATCCAAATACAATGCATCCTTTCTCCCCAATAGAATTATACCTATTCAAAAATTAATAATTAAATCACCATAAGTAGATTTAGATTAGTTTAAGTTTGGTTATATTTAATCATTTTAATATAAATATAATATTATTTGTATAAGTCTTATTTTAAAACATATTTAAATCATATAAAACTACTAAAAGAAATATTTAATGTTAAAAAAATTTTTAATTTATTTTATTGTTATTTAAGATTTATTATTTTTATTCTCCCCAAAAAAAATAAATTTACTGCAAATTAACTGTTAAAGATGTTAAGTTGTTCAGTTTCAAAAGTGAATATCCGAATTCACTACACCCTTTTTCATCAATAGAATTATACCTATTAAAAAATATAATAATTAAATTACTATAATTAGGTTTATAATAAGTCCTTTTAAATTAAATAATTTTAAAGAGATTTTAATAATATTTTTTGAATTTAATTTTCTTATTTTAATTATTTATTTCTTATAATTTTAAAACATAATTTAGTGCTGATGAATTAGTAAATAATTTATTCGGTGAATGATTATGTTGAAAAAATTAAATACAAGATTCTATAAAATCATTTATCGATTTATTAATAAATAATTTTATACTTGCTATAGAAGTATTAAATATAAAATTAATTTTTATATAAATTATTTTTTTTTAAATTTTTTTTTGTTCTTTATAACTAATTAAAATTTACTCTAAATCTACAGATAAAGAAGTTAAATTATTTAGTTTCTCTAGTTATTATCCAAATTTACTGCATCCCTCATTACCAATAGAATTACTCCTATTAAAAATATAATAATTATATTATTATAAGTAGGTTCAAATTAGGTTAAATAGAAGATTTTAATAAAAATTTATTTATTTGAATTTTAAAATATATATAGAGAGAGAGTGTGAGTGAATAAGTGGCTAAGTAAGTGATTGTGTGAAAAAAAAATATAAATTCAAAAATTTAATTATATAATACTATAAAGTATGATATCCAAATATAAAACTAAACAAAAATTACTATAAATTAACGGTTAAATACGATAAGTTGTTCATTTTCGAAAGTAACTATCCAAATTCACAACATCCTTTTGCACCGATATCATTATACCTATTGTGTGCAATAGAAATATAAATTCAAAAAAAATTAATTATATAATTCTATAAAATCTTTTATCCTAATATTAATCAGATATTACTTACTATAGGAAGTCTTTAATTAATGTAAAATGTAAAAACAGATTTAGAAATTTTTTTTTTCTAAAACTAAACAAAAATTACCTCAAATAAACGTTTAAAGAAGTTAAGTTTACCAATTTCGAAATTGATTCTCCAAATTAGATGCATCCTTCCTCACCAATAGAATTCTCGCTATTTAAAATAATAATAAAGTTTCTATAAGTGAATAATTTTATAGATTTTTATGACCATTATTATCTTATTAATAGAATATTTTATAATAATTAGAGAAAAATAATTTTAAAACACAATTTAATAATATTTTTTTTAATTTAAATTAATATTTTCTTTATATATTTTTAAAAATTTTTAAATAAAATTTAGAGTTTGGTAGCTAGTGGTTTAGTTATTAGATCAGTGATGGTATAATAAAAAAAATAAATTCTAAAAACTAAATTTTATAATTCTATAAAATCTTATTTCTTAATGTTAACTAAATTTTATATAAAAATAGTATATAAAACTGGTTGATTATTTTTTATTAAATCTATTATATTTTGTTCTATAAAATAAAACAAAAATTACTACAAATTGACCGTTAAAGAAGTTAAGTTGTCAAGTTTCTCGAGTGATTTTCCTAATTCATTGCATCCTTTCTTACCAATAGAATTACGCCTATTAAAATTATAATAATTAATTTTTAAAAGAAGGTTTATATAAATCTAAGCAAGAAAGAATATAATATTGTTATTAGAA
>JAWVGU010000154.1:248336-384238 GCA_037039885.1 Miamiensis avidus
CATTAATATTATTTTTGGTGATGGAAATGTATCTACTATAATTAGATTTATATTAGGTTTAGTTAAACTGTATATTTTAATAAAAATATAATATAATTTTATAATAAAAATTTTTTAGAATTCAATTTTTTTATTTTTTTTATTTATTTCTTTGAAATTTACAAAATAATTTGGAGTGAGAGGGTTAATGAGCAAGTGTTTGTGTCCAATAACAATATAAATTCCAAAAAAATAATTAGAAGAAAATCAATTTAAAACATAATTTAATAATATTTATTTTAATTTTATTTTTTATTTCCAATATATACTGTTTTTAGATTAAAAAATTTTAATTTGAAATAGCGGAGTTAGTGTATAAAATGATTAGGTGAGTCATTGTGTGCAATAAAAAATTATATTCAAAAAAATATATCATATATTATTAAAAAATTATTTCCAAGAATTATTTAATAAATCATTTTTTACTTATTATAAGAATAAACCATTTTTGAATTTATTTTATTTTTTTTACTTTCCAAAACTATACATTAATTACTCTATATGAATGGTTAAAGAAGTTAATTATTATAATTTCTCAAGTGAATTTCCAAATTTACAGTATCCATCATCATAAATTTAATTATTCCTATTAAAAATATAATAATTAAGCTACTATGAGGTTAAAATTAATTTAATTTAATATTTTAGTTAAAATATAATATAGGTTGTAGATATTACAATATTAGCTTAGAAAGATAAATGAAAAAATTAGAAGAAGATATTTTTATAGCATATTTTAATAATAATTTTTTGAAATTAGTTTTTTTATTTCTTTCTTTATTTCTTTGAATTTTAAAATATAATTGTGCTTTGGAGAATCAGTGAGTAAGTGATTAGGTTTGTCTAAGCGTGCAATAAAAAAAAAATAAAAAAATTGATTATATTATTCTATAAATCATTTATCCAGATATTAATCAATTATTTAGTAAAATTTACTTTATGTTAAAATAGCTTTAGAATTTATTCGATTTTTTTTTTTTTAAATTTATTTTTAATTTTCCATATCTAAACAAAATTACCTTAAATCAATGGATAAAGAAGTTAAGTTGTTCAGTTTCTCAAGTGATTTTCCAAATTATTCGCATCCACTCTCACTAATTATATTCGAGCTAATAAAAATATAATTATTAAGTTACTATATTTAGGTTTAGATTGGGATAGGTATAGTTGAAATTTTTGATAAAATATAATATTGGTTGTAGAATTCAACAATTATGACTTTGATGGAGTAAGAAAAATTAGAGGTAGTTTTTTTAAAACAGACTTAGTAATAATTTTTTTGGAATTCAATATTTTATTTTATTTAATTATANAATTTTGCATGGGGGTATTAATGAGTAAATGATATGGTTAGTTATAAAAAAATAAATTCATAAAAATGAATCATCTAATTTTTAAAAATTTTTATCATCAATAATTTCTTTTTCTTTTTATATCAAGTTTTTATTTTTATTTTTTTTTTAAATGGATTTTTTTGTTTTTCTAAAATTACCACATATTAACCTTTAAAGATGTTAAATTCTTCATTTTCTCAATTGCTTTTCCTAATAAACTACATCCATCATCATTAATAGCATTTTTTCTAATAAAAATATAAAATTATAGTTATTGGTAGGTTTTTATTAGGTTAAGTTAAATTTCTTGACTAAAAAAATATATAATATCTATTGTAGAAGTATAAAATTATGATTTTGATTGATTAATGAAATAATTAGAGGAAATAAAATTTAAAACAAATTTAATTATAATTTATTTAAATTCAATATTTATATTATTAATCCAAAAAACAAATTTTTGAGTTTAAATATAAAATAATAATAGAAATTTTTCAAATTGCCTAATTATTTTCAGATATTGAATATTGTTTTCAGAGTTTGATTTAATTATTTAGCTTTGAATTTAATAATAATCCTCATATATAATAAACAAAATTAATTACTGTAAAAGATTAATTATATAATTATATAAAATCTTTTATCCAATTATTAATAAAATATTTTCTTCATACTATACTAAGTATTTAATGTAAAATAATATTTTTAAACATATTTAATTTGTTTGTTCTCTATTCCTAAATAATAATTACCTTAAATTAATATTTAAAGATCTTAAATTGTTCAATTTTTCAAGTGAATCTAAAAATTTACTACATCCATAATTACCAAAAGAACTATTCCTATTAATAATTTAATAATTTATTTACAATTAATAGTTTTAGATAGGTTGCGTTTTTTAGATTAGGTTAAATTGAATTAAATTAAATAGTTTAATAAAAATATAATATTAGTTGTAGAAGTCGACTATTATAGCTTATATGTTATATGGATAATAATATATTTAAAGGAAAATATTTTTAAAACAAAATGCTATAGTAATATATTTTTATTTAAAATTTTTTATTTCTTTCTTTCTTTCTTTGAATTTTAAATATAATTTAAATTAAGGAAGTTTGTAAGTAATTGATTAGGTAAGTCTTTAGAGGCAATAAATTAATTAATTAAAAAAAATTCCCTATAAAGTTTTATAAAATCATTTATCCCTATATTAATCAAGTTTTTAATACTTTATATAAGAAGTACTCATTTTAAAAACAATTTTTAAATTAATTTAATTTTTTTATATGAAATTTATTAATTTTTTTTTATAGTTAAATAAAAATTACCGCAAATTAATATTTAAAGATTTTAAGTTGTTCAGTTTTGTAATAAAATAATTTAATTCAATGTATTTTTTTCTTCCAATAGTATTTTCCCTATTAAAAATATAATAATAAATTTTAATAAAACTATAATATTGGCTGTCGAAGTCTATAAATATTGTTTCAATGGATTAATTAAATAATTAGAGAATAATAATTTTAATAATAAATATTTAGAATTTGGTTCATACATCGATAATTGAGCAATCTATTGATTAATTAATATAGAAGAAAATAATTTAAAAACTTAATTATCAATATTCATTTTTTCAAACCAGAAAAGTAATTTTGAGTTCATTATATATTAATATTAGACAATGTTAATAGAATTTCAGATTCATTTTTACTTTATATTTATAGATATTTCATCAGCTAGCAATAATTATTTTACTTATTAAATTGTATTTATTCCTATTTTAATGCATTTTGGTACATATCGCTAATAGATTTATTGAATCATATATTTATTTATTATCCTTTCATTTTTTACTTTTACTGCTGTAAATAATTTTCTCTATGGTTTTAATAGATGTTACATTTCTAAATGTATATTTTCAATAAATATATTTTTTTTATTCTATGGTCTTATTTATTAATTAGTTTATTTTTATTTTCTTTTTATGTGTATGTATATTTTAAATTATAAATTTAATACTATTATTATTTAATGTTAATTATTTGATATAAATTTAGTGCTATAAATTTATGATAATTTATTTTATTATCCAAAATTAAAGTATTTTTTTTATTGTGTTTAAGTTTATTTTAATTTACGATTGTGTAGACTATTTTAATATTTGAAATAAATCGTTAATCTAATTCTAATTAATTTATTTTATTAATTACTATATAATATTAATAAGTGTTGATCTCCTTTAGATAGATAGTGATTCTGTTTATGATATATACTGAATCTAATAAAAAATAAATAATTATTTTGAAAATAATTAAACAATCTAATAAATCACATCTTATAAATATAAATTTTAATACAAATAAATAAAAGTAAAAGGAATCTCTATTTAATCAATTAATTAAATAAATAGATCAAATATTATATTTATATTTATTCTCTACTTATTTATTAATTTATTTTTATCATATTAACCAAAAATTAAACAAATATATTATCTCAATATAAGCGAATAAGTAAATATAAATCAAAGGTGAATAAACCTTATACAATAAGTAAAAGTGCTAAAAAATATATTTGTACAAGTAACCTTGTATACTAACAACTCTATTTATTAGAAAATATGTTTTTTTTACATATAATAAAATTTTTTTAAATCTGATTAAAATATTATAGGCTTTTCTTTTTTAATTATAGTATATCACAATAAACTATATTATCATAAAATTTAATATAATAAGCTTGTAGAAATAATGATTTAAACCCAGATTATAATAAAATAATATATACATATATTATAATATTTTAAAAAGAGTAATTAATTTATAAAGTAAAAAATTCTTTTTAAAATATTTCTCTATCTCAATTTTCTTTTTAATTTATATTATATAATTTATATTGAAATATATTTATAGAAATTAATCATAATTATGCATATATAAGTTTATTAAGGGACTTATATAATTTTTTATTCTGTAATTTGTTATTAGTACTAAATTTATTGTATGAATATTCAGTCTCCCACCATTAAAAAATTAAATATCAAAAAGATATATCAGTTTTTGGTACATGCCAACAAGAGCTTGCTATCTCATCTGGTTTTAATTTAACTATACTAAGTGCGATTTTTTTAAATATTAAGATCTATATCATGCAAATTTTAAATATTAGCTTCTTTATTAGCTCTTAAAAATAAAAATCTGAAGCTAGTATAAATTAAAACTTATTAATATTATTATAAATTTTCTATATGAGTTTACAATATAAAAATAGATGTATTTATATTTTATTGGAAAAAAAAAATCCAAACTAGAAATTTAAAACTTATTACTTGTGTGCTATAGTATATACTTTTAAATTATAATATTAATTTTTAATAAATATAATTTCAGTATCTATCTTTATTTAAAAATATATTTATTTAAATTTGATTTTTATTATTAAATTATTTATTTTCAATAAAAATTATACCATCACTAATCCACTAATCCGGATTTACTAATAAAACTGAAAAAACTAGATTATATACAGGGCAGTAAATATCTGTAATTATAATGTAACTATCATAATATTATTAGTTATAATAATTAATTAAAATAATTAGCTGTTTAATAAAATAGTATTAAATGATTTCTATAGAAATATATTAAGTATTTATGAAGTTTTATAATTTTCTAAAATAGTCCAGAGAGAATATCAAAACACATATATAGAAATTCACCTCTAAAAAACCACTTTATACTTTAAAAATTAGAAATTGACCCAATTTAAAATTTATGAGGTAAATTTAGAATACTTCATACTTAATTTATATATCTTAACCTATTTAAAATTGGTCCATAATAAATATATAAAGTATAACAAATATTTATATCACTGTTATTTATATGTAGAAATATGTTAGAAATGCTTTAATAGTTTTATATTATGTAAATTAAAATTTTAATTGCTTTAAACAACATTATAACTGAGATATTACAAAAATATTTTTTGTTATTAATTTTAAAATAGAAAAAAAAACCATTGTTATTAAAAAATTAATTTAAAAATTTTTGCAATAAAATAATATAGCCCTGTTATTCCGAATCGATTCTAATTTAAGTGAAGAATCGTGAAAACACTGTTTTCATTTAATAAATTGCTACATCTGCCTCGAAATAAATAATAAATATATTTTATAAGACAATATATAATGATAAGAAATTATTCCTAGAAGTATTGTTCAATAAAATATGAAAAACTATAACAATAAATTTATCAAGATAATATTTATAATAATAGAAATAGAAATTCATGTATCAATATAAAGTTATGTAAGTCTTAATTAAGATGTATCAAATTATCATAATATCTTAAATTAATCTATCTTCCTATATCTAAAAAATATAAAATAAGGAATATTAAAAAAAAAAAAATTATTAAACATAATAATAATAAAAATAGGATAAAATTACTAATAAAAATAAAATTAATTCAAAATATAAATAACAGAATATAAGACAAATAATAAATGAAATATATAATTATTACCAAAATTGCATCCTTTACATGAAATAGTATGATCCCTAATAATAAATTATTAGAGTTACGTAAAGTAAAGTTTAGATAAGAAAGTTAAATTAAATTAAATCAAATAAAAATTAAATAATTAAATCAATTTCTGAAAACATAATTTAATCTCTAAAAATAATTAGGCAATCCAAACAAAATCTTAATAATTATTTATATATAAATATATAAAAATTGAATGATTAACAAAATGTTATGTAATAAAAAATAAATAAAAATAATTTAATGTTAAATGTTATTATATTTGTTTCGTCGAAAAAAATTATCTAATATTTTAATTTTGTTTTATTTTGTTTTTTTCAGTTTTTTCTGTATATTTTGATTAGTTATTTTATTATTTTTTGAAAACAATACTTACTTTTTACAATCTTAGTAATTATTTCACAAAAAAAATAATTAATATTATACATTTGTTTTTAAATATATTTTTTTAAAACCAAAATTGTTTTTTTAATTCAATAATCATAATTAGTGTATTAAAAATACAAAATAAATACCATATAAATATTATATGTACTATAGATACATAATTAATTCGCATAAAACTTTGGATTTGTAATTTTATTATGAAGAAAGTAATATCACTTATTTACAAATATTATATTTATATGGATTTTAATTTTTAAATTTATTATTGCAATAATTACCAAAATCTCTTTTTTTAAAGAAGATAAGTCGATTAGTTTCTTAATAGATTCTTCATATTTTCTTAATTCTTACTTACAAATTAAATCATCGCTATATATAGATAATTAAGTTTAGATATGGAAAAATTAAATTATAATATTGACTGAATATAAAAAAATGATAAAGGAAAACTAATTTAAAATACCTAAAAAGAACATATAGATTAGTTAATTTGTTCAGTTTCTCAAGTGATTATTTAAAATCACAGAATCCTGTATTACCAATTTTATTATTGCTATAAAAAAATTATTAAATTATGATAAGTTAAGTAAATTATATTTATAATATTATAATAATAATAATGGGATTTGAATACCAATGGTCAATTTTTTTAACTATTGGGGAAAAATATTTGAATATTATCTATTATTTTTAAAATATCTTTAGAATAATATATACATTTACAACTACAGTGTACATATGTATTTAGAATTATATATTTTATATGTATTTAGAATTATATATTTTAAATTAATTAATCATATTATTTCTTTTTATTTTTAAAAACCAAGATTTCATATATAGAAAGCATGAAAACTATAATTCACTTAATAATAACTAATATTTATAGAATTTTATATTGAAAATTAATGAAAAAATATATAATTTTATATTAATGGTTACAATTATTTTTTTATATCAATTGATTATTTATATTAAAAATTTTATCAATAGTTAAGGATTTTTTTTAATCATTAGAATTCACCATAACAGCAATAATATTAATATAAATTTTTAAAAATCCAAATAATAAAAATAATTAAATTGTATTTAGTATTTATTTTTAATTGAAATCTTCTACTTTGAATTAATAAAGCAAGAAGTTATTTTATGGATCATTATAAATAATAAGTAATTATTATTTAAAAAGACATTGATAATATATAGTTTTATATAAAATATTTTATTTTATCTAAAATTATATATTAATTACCGAAAATTAACTTTTAAAGATGTTAAATTGCTCAATTTTTAAAGTGAATTTCCGATTTCCCTGCATCCTGTATCACTAATGGAATTACTCCTATCAAAAAATTAATTAAGATATGTTTTTTTAAATTAAGTTGGATGAATTAAATTATACACATTATAATATTNGTATAAGGTGAATAAATATATAATAAAANTAACATTATTTTTAAATATTATTTATTATTGATTTTATATTATTTTAAATCCTATAATATAATATTTTNTGAAGTATTATATAATAAATAGCAAAAATTATTAATATTTTATAACAAACTATCTAAGTATTAATCTTATATTATTATTACAATTAATATAAATAAGAATTTTGAGTATTTTTGAAAGTATTTATTTTTATTTTCCTTAAAATTGTGCAAAATTTACCAAAAATAAATTCCTAAAGAAGTTAAATTACTTATTTTCTAAAGTGATTAAGCAAATTAACTGCATCCTTTATCACTAATATCATTATCCCTATTAAAATAATAATTTAGTTATATTAGTTAATTTGAGCTAATATAAATTGTTAATAATAATATTAATTATATTAATAAAGTGGCGAATAAATTTATAATATTATATAAAAGTATTTTTGAATTTGTATTATTAATTTATTTGTTTAATTATATTAATCGCTTTTTGAAATAATATTTAATTTATAATAAAAAAAAATATTTGAGATTATTATGCTTATTGTAAAAAATATTATTTTTGTTTTCTCTAAAATGGTGCATCGATTACCTAAAATTAACCTTTAAAGAAATTAATTTATTCAGTTTTTCAAGAGAGATCCCAATTTAACTGCATCCTTTATCACCAATGGAATTACGGCTATTAAAAATATAATTTATTTTAGTTATGAAAAAATATACTATAATTTTTATTGGAAATGGTGAATAAAAGGATTAAAAAAAAATAAAAATATAAAATTTCTAATTGAATTTATTTTTATTCTTTTAATTTTAAATATATTAAGGTAATGATGGCAATAATAAATAAAATAAAAAAGTAATTTGATAATAATCTAAATCCCTTATTGTAATATTTATATTAATTATTTTTATTTTATTAATTAAAGTTATGAGTGAATTTTGTTAATTAAATATTAAATTTATTTATTTTATATATTATTATACAATAATTACCTTAAATCTATATTTAATGAAGTTAAGTTATTCAGTTTCTCAAGTGTTTCTCCGAATTCAATGCATCCTTTCTCACCAATTTAATTAGAGCTATTTTAAATATAAATAATTATATACGTATAACTAATATTGGTGAAAATTAGTCCAATAATTATAAATTAAAAAAAAAATTTATTAACATATTATTTATGAAATAATTTTTTTCCTGGTTTTGACATTAAAGACAAAACAGCCGGTATGAGCAGCTCGGGTAGTGAATATTAATCACTTATAAATTACCTTTAGAGCAATTAAAGTAAAAATAATAGTTTTTAAATAAATTTTATAAAAAAAAATGAAATTTTCTCTAAATTATATAACAATTACCCTAATTTAACCTTTAAACAAATTAAGTTATTCATTTTTATAAGAGATTTTCCAAATTAGCTGCATCCATTCTCTCCAAGTTTATTAAAGCTATCATAAATATAATTAAATTATATTTTAATTTTATTTGGGGTTGAATACCAATAGTTTTAAATGGTTAATTTTTGATAAATTAATTTTTAGAATAAGAAAATTCATTGGGACAAAAATTTTCATCTATAGAAAAGAAAATCCCTTTATTCATAGATAAAATTTTAATTTTTTAATTCTATTAAAATAAAATCATAGCTATTATGTGTATATATATTAAAAAAAATTTTTTAACTCCTTATTAACTTTTTATAATAAATAATGATATTTAATAATATTTAATATATTTTTATTAGAAATTTAATGCTTATTCAGCCATAATTTTAAAAAAGATTATAAAATTTTATAAAAATAATATAGTTTTATTGATAAGGATTATTCTAAGCAATTTGTATTCACCTAAAAATATTTTTATATATTATATAAAATTTGCAAAAATTACTCTAATTTTAAGCTTAAAGTAGATAAGTTGCTCAGTTTCTCAAATAATTATCCAAATTCATCATATCCTATATCAATAATGGAAATTCCCCTATTTAAAAAACAATTTAGTAATTTTAAGCTCAGTTAGGTTTATTATATTATAATAATTATAATATTGTTGGAAATAATGAATATTACGAGTAATAACAATTACGTTATCTTAATTTTAAGATCTTTGTTATTGTCTTTTTTTTAAACTTAAATTTTATAATATATTATATATATTACATTTTCATTATTTTTTTTAAGAATGAAAATTTTTTTCATACGTATATTATTTAAAAAAATTATTAAAAAATATTTTTAGAATGGTATTATAAAATTAAAAATATGCTTATACAATTTAAAAAATTTAATTTCCCAATATATATATTTTTTTTTACAAATTTATTTTTGTTTTGCTATTAATTTTTTATTTTATGGTATAGTAATTTTTACTTTTAATTAATAAAATGCTTTTATTTTCAACTTATTAAGTGTTTTTTAGAAAAAAATATTGATTTTAATTATACTATTTTATTTATTTTAATAATAAGAATAATTTATTTTGAAATTATGAGTTTTGGTAAAAAAATTTTTATTCTTAAAATAATTTCTGAAAATGTAATATTATAAATAATAAATAAATAATAAAAAAAAAAAATTGCTTTATCTTATTAATCACGTATGGAAATATGAATCATTTATTAAATACTATTAGTACAGAAAATGTAGTTAAGCATTTTAAGTTAATTTATTTATAAAATTTATTTTTAATTTCTCAAATATAACATTTATTACTTTAAGACTAAAGAAGTTAAATTATTCAGTTTCTAAAGTGATTTTACAAATTAAATGCATCCTTATTCAGAAATATTATTGTTGCTAGTATTAAAAAAATAGTTAAACCATGTTAAAGTAAGTTAGATTGAATAATAATAATATCTATGAAAATGATGAATAAATTATTAATAAAAACCAGAGAGACATAATTTAAAACAAAAATTAATTTTTGTTTTAAATTTCTTTCTTAGAGGTATAAAATGTAATAAATAAAATATTTAAAAAAATAATATTTTAATCTTACAAACCGATTATTGAAATATTAATTATTATTATTTACTAAATGAGCAATTATTGAAAAAAACATTTTGAGTGAATTTATTTTATTTAAAAAACTTAATATTATTTTTTCAAGAATTACCGTATATTTATGATTAATGAAGTTAAGTTAAGTTTCTCAAGTGATTATCCTAATTAAATGCATCCTTACTAGGTAATATAATTCATACTTTTAAAATAAATAATTAAGTTATGTTAGAAAAAGTTAGGATAATTATTTTATTTTTATGATATAGGTGAAAATGGAGAATAGTAATGAAAAATTCTTTAAATTTGCATTAAATATATATTTTTTATTGTATATTTTATTCTTTCTTTTAAAATAAAATAATTTATACAATGTAATAAATATTAAATTAATAAAATTTATAATTCACCATAATAATCTCTTAAAAAATAATAGTCATTTATCATAACATTTTGAAAGTAATTTTTTTTTTTTAAATTATATTTTTTTTTCTCTAAAATTGTACAATAATTACTCTAAATTTAGGTTTAAAGAAGTTAAGTTCTTCAGTTTCTCAAGTGACTTCGCGAACTCGCTACATCCTTTATTGTAAATTTTATTATCGCTATTAAAATAATAATTAAGATAAGTTAAATTATGTTAGATTGCAATATTAATATTATTGGTGGAAATATTCAAAAAAACAATTGATAAAAATAAGAGGAGAACAATATTAAAACATAAATTAATATATATTTTTTTAATTTCTTTCAATTTTAAAATATAATATGGTATAAAATGCAATAAATAATAAAAAAATAATAATTTGTTAATTCATAAAATATTATCGAAACTTAATTATTTATTATTATTCTATCTATTTATATAAAAAACATTTTAATTGAACTTTTAATATTAAATAATATGTTTATGCTTATATTTATTTTTATTTTTATTTTTATTCAATATACTTATACAATAATTACTATAAATCTATGGTTAAAGAAGTTAAATTGCTCAATTTCTCAAGTGATTTTCCTAATTCAATGCATCCTTTTCCCCCAA
The DNA here is from genome assembly GCA_037039885.1 of Miamiensis avidus. Lineage (NCBI taxonomy): Eukaryota > Ciliophora > Oligohymenophorea > Philasterida > Glauconematidae > Miamiensis > Miamiensis avidus. Next base: position 260,129 of record JAWVGU010000154.1, read on the forward strand.
TAGAATTAGTCCTATTAAAAAAATATAAGTTATATTTAGTTAATATAATATGGTAAGTAGTTCAATTGATTATAAATATTTAACAAAATAATGTTTTAGTCTTATTAAAATATTAATCATATACTACTAGGCAATTATTCTTGACTTAATTTTCTTTTAAATTATTCTTAATTACCATAAATTTAAGTTTAAAAAAGTTAAATTATTCAGTTTCTCAAGTGATTTTCCAAATTCAATGCATCCTTTTTCACCAATATCATTCTTACTATTAAAAAAATAATAATATTAAAATGATGGTGTATAAAGAATAAAGCGATAAGTATATATCAAGAAAATAATTTTTATAAAAATTTGACAATATATTTATATCTCTATTTTTCTTTGAATTTTAAAATATAGTAATGAGTAATAAACTTAAAAAACTATTTTTTTAATATTATATATCGCTTATAGAAATATCAATAATTTATTATAATTAGAGAAATTAAATTTGATTTATTTTTGTTTATTTAATAAAAAATAATTTTGGTTTTCTATAAAATTATACATAAATTACTAAAAACTAATGTTTAAAGAAGTTAGATTATTCAATTTTTCAAGTGATTTTCCAAATTCACTGCATCCTTTCTCCTCAGCATCATTCCAACTATTACAAATTAATCACGAGTATAATTATATTATTTTTATAATAATGAGTATGATAATCATTATTTATTTATTTTATCAAAAATTATACAAATAATTACGACAAATCTACGTTTAAAGAAGTTAATTTGTTAAGTTTCTCAAGAGATTTTCCGAATTCTATAACTCCATTCTGACCAAAGCGATTAAAGCTGTTAAAAAAATAATTAATTTAGGTCTATTATTTTTTCTTCATTTATTAATATTAGTCGAAATTATGANNAAAATGAATTTNAAAAACTAGAGGAAAATAAATTAGAGGAATACCTATTGTGTAAAATTATTAGCCATTGATAAGGTTTCCATAATAAAAAAATTCATTAAGATAAAACCAGTATCAATGGATAGCAAAATTTTCTTAATTATTTTGCATGATTTTCAACCATTGGTAAAATTTTTGAATTATATATTTTATTTATAATTAATATATAAATTTCAGTCTATAATAATAAAAATCTTAATTATTATTAATAACCATTGATAAAGTTTTTGAATTATTTTTAATACTGTTTATTTATTACTTACTATAACAGTATTTAGTGTAAAATAAAATTTATACTGTAATTAGCTTTCTTATAATATTAAACACTAATTACGTTAAATTAATGTTTAAAGATGTTAAGTTGTACAGTTTTGAAAGTTAAATTCCTAATTCTCTGCATCCGAAATAATCTATATAATTCTTACTATAATAATAAATAAGTTAAAGTATGAACAGATATCTTTGATTAAATTATATTATAATATTATTAATATTGGGAGGAATAAAATTATTGATAAAAGCATTTTTTAAAATTGAATTTAATTTAATTTCTTATAGATTTTTTAAAAGAAAATTTATTTTATTTTTTTTTTAAATTTTTTAATAAATACCATAAATCTATGTTTAAAGAAGATAATTTATTAAGCCTCTCAAGTGATTTTACTAATTCAAAGCATCTTTAACCAAGTTAGTGATTTCTTTAAAAATATAATTAAGTTAGATTATTAATCATATTAATCTTACATTGGTTGTAAGGGTGAATAAGATTATTTTTAAAAAACAGAGGAAAATAATTTCTAAATATAATTTTATATTAAAATTATTAAATTATGTTTTTATTCCTTTGAAATTTATGGTATCAAGTGTAATTATAATAAATCAGCAAAAATTAATTCATAAAAATAGATACTAAATAATAAAAGCTAAACAGCCATTTGTAAAACAGTAAAATTTGCCATAAAATATTTTATTGCTAAAAGTAAATAAACTTGACTCAGATTAAATTGTACCTGATAATATTTATATTATTTTTTTGCAAAAATAGATCTATTTTAAAGACATATATGTTATAAAAATTCTTTAAAATTTTAATTTCCTTTGTTTTAATTATATTTTTTTCTAAATATAAACATTTTATTCACCAAGTTTTACCTAAAATTCATAGTTACTTCATTAGCTAACGATAATTCATTTACTTATTCAATTTTATTTATTTATTATTTAAAGCATTTTGGTACATATAGCTCATATATTTATTGAACCATATATTTATTTACTATCTTTTCATTTGTTATTTTTACTATTGTAAATAATTTTTTTTGCTTTTTTAATTGAACTTACATTTTAAAAATTAAATTTTATAAAAATCTTTGTGTTGTAATATTTTTATTTATATACTATGTTTATTTGTTTTTTTGCTGATATATTTATTTTAATTTATTAATCACTTATTTAAAATATTAAGGGGTATGTCAAACTATGTCCAAAATTGTCCGATATTTTCTGATTGCTAATGTTCCGACATTGTTCGATCCATCAGACCATACCAGACCTTATAGAAAATCAATACTTTTAGGATTTATCGCATAACCAGGGGTCAGTTTTAAGTTCCGACAGCAACAAATGGTTTTCCTGGTTGGGTTATCATGTTTTGTCTATATAAAAAAGAGTTTTTCTTTGTTTTTATCTACTTAAAGTCCACGGGAATATATGACAAATAGGATCGTATACATGCTCCAATCAGATATATATCGCAAACATATTAATAACCTAATCGTGCACTATATGGGTCCTTTTTAGTCATTTTCAACCCCATTTCGTTTATGTCAATTTAGAATTCTGACAGTGCCAAACAGTTTTTTGGGATGAATTTTTATATTTTACCAATTGACATTTCTATTTTTTTAATAAAAAAAATAATGATTCATAAAATTGATATATATTATAAAAAGTAATAATTACATTTTAATTTGATTTTTTTAATAAATAGTGGCACATCTAATGGGATAGTCACTTTAAACTTTAGTATTCTTAACTTCATTAACATTTGATTTACAGTAATAATGATTTAATTATTTATTTTATTTTAAATAAAGCTAAATCGAATAAAGATATGAATAAAGGATGCAATTTGGTTGAATAAATATAATTCTAAATTTTTTTTTTATTTTAATACTTTTTTTTTTTTAATATTTAACTAGTACTAATTCTATTAAATATAATGGTTGTCAATAATTGGGAAATTTATTTGAAATGTTAAGGAACTTAACTTAGATAACAATAGATTTACGGTAATAAATATAATATAAATTTAAAAAATTAAAAAAGAAATAAAAAGATTAGTATATTGAGAAAATAGAAAAATTACTTCTATTATAAAACCTATTAAATACAATATTTTTTTCATTCTCTAGTATATTATTGCTTTATTTATTAATAATTTTAATACAATAATAATTACAATAAATGAAATAATATTGTAACATTTTTTACTATTAAATAGAAAAAATCTTATAGGGGACAATGGTTGTACTACTATGGGAAATTCTCTTAAAAAAAAAAAACTTACTAATTTGACTTCTTTAGCAATTAATTTTACGTAATTTAAAAAAAAACTAAATATATTACATTTTAATATAAAATAAAACAAAATAAAACATAAGAGTATCAAATTAGACCTTCTTAATCACGATAGTTTAATTTTTCATTTTTTTTTTTTCTTCTTCTAAATACTATTTTTTAACATTTAATCAATATTAAAATATAATAATAAATGAATGACTTTCATCTTTAAATTCATTTTTTCTTTTTATTTATAAATAATTAGAATCCTATAGGAAATGATGGTTTAGATAAAATGAAAGAATAACTTAGCAGATTATAAAACTTGTCTAACATAAAAATATGCTTTTGATATAAATATTATAATTTTTTATTGAATTAGATGGAATTTATAAATCAAATTAAATTTTAATTAACAATCTATATTAATTTTCAGTTTTTCTTTTTTCTTTTTGTTAAAAATTTATATTTTTTATTTATAAAATTTTTTTTTACACAATTAGTGTTTCATATATAAAACTTTATAGTATTAATTTTTTTTAAGTCTATATAGTTTATCTTTGATCATATAAAACATTTATAAATCTTATATATCAATATTTTAATAGTATTTATATATTATTTATTTTTCTTTCTTCTATTCTCCTTTTTCATTATGCATAAGAAATACTTTATATTATTCTTTTATTGTGATATTATAATAATATAATGACTAATGATGTAATTTGTTGAAATTATTTAGTATGGTTTTTAAGTATTATATTTTTTTGTATTATATTAATATCATTTGTAGTTTATCATTAACTATAAAATCTATTAGTAATTTTATGGTTTAATTTATTTTATCGATGAAAAACAATGTAATGTTATTTTCCAAGGATATATTTTTAGAAAAAAAAAGAAATATAAATGGTTATTTTTTTTTTTCTTATTATTTTAAAAACTTAAATATATTAAAATATAGGTAGTGAATTAAATTTATATTTTCTTAAAAATAAACATAAAATTTTATTTTAATTTTGTAAAAATTTTTTTATATTATATAATAATCTAAGATATGATATTTATGAAAATATATAAAATATTATAACCAACCCCCATTGGAAATACTTTCTTTTTAGATAAGATTAAATGCTATATAATGGTTTTTTTTTTTTTTAATTTTACCTATTTAGAAGTTCAAAAGACTATATTTTTTCTTTACAATATTCATAAACCAAAAATTGCAATTTTATAGGATGATAACAAAGAAAAAAATTGTATATAAATGAAAGAAAAATATAAAAATTAGCTCTAATATGAAGAATTCAAAGGATAAAATAATATATAAAAAATTTATATATTATATTATCAATGTTTTATAGAAAATAGAGGAAGATTCGGACTTTTGCTTAAATTGGGTAATAAGGATTAAATATTGTAAACTCATATAAAATATTTATAATAATAAAGTTAAATCTTGTTTTATATTAGGTTAAAATTTTTATTTTTAGGAGCTAATATATATGTATATATTAAGAAGCTAATATTTAAAATTTGCATTAATTAATATTGTTTATGTGTTCNACCAATCATTNATTAGTTTATAATTTTGACATTCTGTAAACCATTTNTCTGAAAAACCATCAAANNTTACTGCCTTTCTTTTACTCATTCGTTTNTACAATTCATGAGTTGTCTATTGATTNAGTGGCGGGTANGGAANGGAATTTAAGTTCAGCTAGATTTAANTTATTTTCTAGTGATAAAGTAATTAGTTAATTAATACAGGAATCTATTATTTCTTATTAGCTAACAATGATTTATTCTTTTTCATCAATGTAGCATTTCATAATATCGCCATCTCTTTTATTAGGATTAAGTACTGTAAAATTTTTGATTTTATCGAAGGAGATTTGGCTTTAATTTGATCTTAAGTATTTGTTTATTTAGTCTCTGTAGTGATCAAAGTCACTTTATGGAGGTTCTTTTAATAAGAGTCTTATTCTATGTTTAGATTTAATTCTAAAGTTATATTTATTATTATTTATAAACTTTATAAAATTATAACTATTTTAATTATTTTCTTCTGCACTTTTACATAGATTATAGCTTTGTTTTGAACTTGGTAAATATACATGTTATTATGACTAGTTTTATGCTGGGATTTTTAAATCTGCATAAATCCTTGCATGATCAGATATTAGATTATCATTTTAATCCCTTAAGAATTTGCTGTCTAGTGTATGATCTATATTCTTATTTACAAGTATCCAATCAGTTTAGGATTATTATTTTCCTCTTTAGAACGTGAGGATGTTTTTTGTTAAAGGAATAAATCCTTATATGATTTGCCTATTTTAATTAAAGTCCCCTGAAACAATAAAGAAGGAATGGGGTCTTCTCTAAAGTAAAGCTTATAATTATAGATTCAATAATTGTTAATACCTCTTTGTGAATAATTATTTTCTAGGTATATAACAGCATAGCACAAAAATCTCCACTACAGGATTAATGGCTTGAACAAATATGAATTCCATTACATTTTTTAATTATTCATTTATTTAGTCGGATAAGTCTCTATATGTGAATTATTTACTTATCCCGATGCACACTCCACCTCCTATATATTTATTATCTTCATTATTACTATGATCTCTATTATTATTGATAAAATTATAGGAAGAGTTATTATTAAATTAGAATTTTCTTATTTCCTAAAAGCAAATTATATGTGGTTATATGTTTCTTATTTCATTAAAAGTTTCATTTTTAACAGTGCAAATATTCCATTGCATTATTCTTAGTATGGTATGTTATTTATTATTATATATTATTTATTATTATTTTAGATAATGATCTTGTTCAGAATCATTATCTTAATTTGAATCTTTTTCAGATTCTTAGTTATTATTACTATTTTGTAATTCTTAATCATTATTAGTCATTACTCCCTTACTTTTGACTATTGTCTTGGTCTTTTTATCCACATTATTTTTTTGATTAGTGAATGTTTAAACCTTTCTAAGATACGCATTGTTTTCCACAATTTTCGCATTTGACAGGATTTTCAGGGAGAAATTCCTCGTTCATTTTGTTTAATGAGTTTTATTTTTCCTACGAGGTTTTTTATTTTTAAGATTAATTATTTACTTCTTTTTCTTTTTTGGTAGAGATTGTCGAAGTAAATGATTATTTAGGTTGATTCTTATTGAAAACTTTTTTCCCTAAATAAGGTTTTTTCCCTAATTTACAGTTCCATAATAGTTCTGATTAGGGTAATTGTCTCTCCTTCAATTTTTCAAAGGTAGTATTACTTTCATTTTTGGAAAAATAGTTTTTGAGTTCTACTTAAAAGTGTCCTAATTTGTAGTCACCTATGAAATGTATGTAAATAGGTGTTTCACTCTTCTATTCTTCAAATTCTGGATTGAAAGTTAATGTTTATTAATGGTTAATAGTAACCTCAATTGGAGTTCCTAAAGCATTACTGGCAATGAATAATACTATGAAATCAGCTGCTTCATAATCCTTGGTGATATGAGAAAGTAAATTATAACTATCTTTGAAACAGTTCATCTCTAGGTATTTGTTCCAGTTATCTTTATAGTAGTCTCCTATAATTTTCTTAATTTGTCCATATTCGTTTTCTACTTCTGGACTTGGATCATTTTATAATCCTATAGCTAATGCTCTATATAGACAGTTCCCATCTCCTTTGACATTTACAATAATAGAATTATCCTTTTTAATGTAGGAATTGATATTCTCATTATTTAAAATCAAGTTCTATCTTAAAGTAAAAGAAGTTGGTGCTTTAATACTCATTTTAAGAGCTTATTCGCTAGGTTTTAAATTAGTTTTAATGGTTTTTAATTAGGATTTTCCATGAGCATAATAGCATTTTATCCCAAATTTGCAATTTTAATTTTTACTAAAATATTTACATAATTTAGTTTTTTATTTTTCTTATTGTGTTTTCTTTTTTAGCTAAAAGAATTCATCCTTATTCATTTTTATTTGCTTATTAAGTTTTTANACTTGTTCTAAGGATTTTTCGNTTTTAGAGTCAATTAATTCATTGCTATTTTATATAAGNGTTTCTAAAACCTTATNATACACTTATTTTTATATTTAATCTAATTTATTCTTATNAATATCTTCATTTTTANTATTTTAATTACTATTATTTTATAAGCANAGCTTTACTTATNCATCAANTGAATTAATNCCTTCAATAATNTGANTTATGATGTCTTATTATTTTTNGAGCGTTTTTTAGTTTTGTTATTAGATAGATAAAATATTTTATTATTATTTATCCATTTATAATTAAATTATTTAATTTTAGCATTGTTTAATTTCTTATTAAAGATATTCTAATGTTGTATCTTTTTAATTAATTGAGCTTTTTGCTTAAATTATTTCATCTTATAATTTAGCATTTTCATTTGTTAAGTGCTCAACTTATAACTATAAAACTGATATAGAATTAACATCGAAGTCTTATAATTTATCAACATTGTAAGCTTACATTGCTTATTTAATAAGATCTACACACTATTAGTATGTTACATTTTGGTCAAATGCTATATTATTTGCTTAATTTTATGACTAATTGTCTTATTGATACTCTGTTTAAATTTGATTTTATTGTGGTTAATTTGACATCTATTAAATTAAAGAATCTTAAATGATGCAGTTATATATTTTTTTTAACAGTTAGGTTTAAAAAATTTTGATTTTAAGAAATTTTGTTGCTTTTTTTTATTTAGCAATTAATTTTAGCCTTTTTGATATTAATAAAAATCTTTTTTCTATTAAATAATAATATATCTAAATTATATCTTATAATTAATAATTTTATTAATATATTTTTTAATATTCGATATGAAAATACTATCAAATTGATATAATTTATATTTTTATTTATTTTTATAAATANATAAAATTGCAATTATATTAAAATAGAAAATCGATTTTAATTTATATATATTTTTTTAAAATTAATTTATTTATTTGTTTAATATTAAAGAAACTTTTTAAATATTTAGCTCAAAAATAATATATTTTTATTCAAATTTTTTGATTTACTCTTCTTTTATTAATTTCAATTACTATGTAATTAATAATATTCATTAATTATTGGCTATTTTTATTATTTAGCATAAATATTAAATAATTGTAATCCATATATAAAATTTTGCATAAAATATTACTAAGAGAACTTAATAAATAAATAATATTAGCCCAAATTTCTTTAAGAATATTTCAATCAAANGGATAAGCAGAATTTATAAGCAAATATGAGAATATATTATAGTTTATTCATAGAATTATTTTTAAAAATTAAATATATAATAAATATATATTTAGGCTAATTATCCATAAATTTATTATACCAATTCATAAAATTGTATAACCTTAATTTTATAGTAAATATATAATAAATCATTAAATCAAATTTTTTTTTAAAAATATTTAAATAAGTGTATTTTATAAATATAATATTTTATTATAAATTCAAAAATAAAACAGTTATTATTTAATTTTCTATGTAAATAATTATATTTAATATATATTTTTTATATTATCATATATCATATTTATTTTCTACTTTATCAATACATGCATTATATATATGATATATATATATTGTATATTTTTTACACTAATTATGATTATTGAATTAAAGAAAACAATTTTGGTTTTAAAAAAACAGATTTAAAAACATATATTTATAAATTAATTATTTTTTTGTGAAAAAATTACTTACTTAGTTTAAAAATTATTTATAATGTTCTAAAAATTATAAAATCACTATTCAAAATATGTAAATATAACTGAAAAAAACAAAATAAACAAAATTAAAATATTATATAATTCTTTGATTTGTAATTATTAATTATTTTTCAACGAAAGTAATATTTTTATAATTCTATTTATTTTTGTTTCTTCTAATCTTCTTTGTTATCTTATTATTTTGTTTGAGGAGAATTTGTAACTTTGTATAATCCCGCTAGTTAGATTATCAAGGTATGTTTCTCTGGATTTATTTCATTATTTATAAGAATTTATTTATAAGTTAGTCTTTTATTATGATATTACAGAATATTATGTATAATGATATTATTTGTCGAAATTATTTAAGTATTATACACTTTTTTCATTATATCCATATCATTTAATGTCTATCTTTATCTATATAATCTCACACTGATTTTATTTTCTAATTTATTTTCCTGGTTGATGTTAAACAATTTTGTGTTGTCAAATATTAGTTATATTATCTCATTAGGTAAATTTTTCGATAAACCCATAAATTTTTTGTAAGACCCTCTCCATTATCTCATACAATTATCTTAAATTGATTTAGATTATGTGTGTATAATTGGTGCTATATATGTGTAGTAGGGTCTTATATAGATATTCCATATTAGATGTTTATTTTCCCATGATATATTTTTTGAAAGAAATATAAATGATTAGTTTAGTTGCTTTTAATTGATTTTCAATACTTCATTTATAATCTATTTGTATTCCTAGAAATTTATACGATAAAGAATATGGTATGTTATGGCATTAGTTTCACGTTTAATTTATCATTGTGATTTTTTATTGTTATTATAGATGATTTCTTTGCGTTTAAAATTAGTTCGTATTTTTAAAAGGTTGATATCATGTTGTGTTTAATAAATTATTGTGTATCTTATGCATTTATCACGACAACCATATCATCTGCATATAGTTTGTACCATAAATATTAAGAAAATAGTTATTTTATTTCAATTAAGAATTCTTCCATATATATGTTGAATAAAATGGGCTTAATATTGATCCTTGATGTACCCCATTTTTTAAATGAAACCTTTAATTATTTATCTTAAAATAAATTTAATCATCATATAACAAATCTTCAATTACAGTGTTATTTTAAATTTCTTTTATTATACTAAATACTATAAGATATAATAAAATATTAATAAGAAGTTCCTCATCTATGCTATTTTTATAAGCCGGAGAACTTAGATTGCCTATCATGTAGGGGGAATAAAGTATTAAATGGATTATAATGTATATTCCAATTTGGAACATATGATAGATGATTTGAGTGAAAACTGTCCTAGTAATATAATAATTTATAAACATTATATTGAAGTTTTATAGTTTTATTTTATATTTTGAATGTTTGAATTAAAAATGTTTATATTGTGGAAAAGGTGGAACCTGTTTAACATGCTAACCTACAAATCCTTATAGTACAAGTTCAAATTGCTAGAGTCCTTATATTTATTATAATTATTTTAACAATATGTAATGTTAGAGTAAAAAAAAATAAATTATTAAAGCAGCTAAGTTTTAAATATAAACATTTATAATTATTAAAATAAGAATGTTTATCTGGGGTGCTAATCATGCAAAAATAAAACCAATTGTTATACATGCAAAAATTCAAATCTTCAAAAAATAGGATATTATTGTTTGTGCCCCGATGGTTATTTTGATAATGGTATAGAAGATTATTGCGAAAGTAACAAAATTTATTTAATTATTAAACTATTATTCTTATTTAATGCAATTAATTATAGAATGCTTACAAGGGTGTCTAAAATGTTCAGATATGAAAACTTGTATATAGTGCAAAGTTTCTACACTTTTCAGGATAAGCGATAAATGCTAATGCTTTTAAGGTTATTTTAACAACTAAATTGATGACTAATTTTAAAGTAAACATATATATATATATTAATATAATTAAATATATTATAATTATCATTAGTATTTTATAAATAACTTGATTAAGAATGCTTATCTGGAAATTAGAGTATAGTAATAGTTAAAAATAATGTGATATATGTAAAAATTATATATCACAAAAATTTGATAGTAGTGTTTGTGCCCTAATAATTATTTTTAAAATGGTTTTATTGATCATAGTGAAAGTAAGAATTGTGCTATTTTTTTTATGAAAGTTATGATTTTTGATTTAACAATAAAAATTAATTAAGTTATTGTAAGAATGTTTATCTGGTTGTAAAAAATGAAGTAATATAGAAGAATGAATTGAATGTAAGACTTCTTTTCCTAGTAGAATCGAGATAAGTTGTCTATGTCCTTAAAGAGACAATGGAATAGATGAATAATGCTAAAGTAAAATAATATTTATCAATAATTAATAAAATGATTATATAAAAAAAGAGTGTATGTTTGGAAGTTTAGAATGCAATAATTTATAAACATGTGATAAATGAAAAGTTTCTATTCCTGAAAGGATAGGAAAATAATGTTTGTGCCCTGAATACTATTTTGATAACGGTATTGATTAATAGTGCCTGAGTAACAATGTAAATACATTATATTATTTATAAATTGCAATTAAATATAAGAAAAATAGTATAGACAATTCATTCATAACTGTACTTTATGCTCTAAATAACCATATAACTGTAGAAAATGCAATTCTTCTACTTGAAATGAACATGATGTTTGTAAATGCCATAATGGTTCTTATGATATCAGTTAAAATAATTGTATAAAATGCTAAGACTAGTGTGAAGAATGTGATAATTCGATTTCCTGTACAAAATTTAACATTAACCATTGGTAATGAGTAAGAATTTTAATATTAATCAAATAAAAAATATAAATTATTTATAATAAAAAAAAATAAGCCAGGAAACTAAAGATCTTAATAACCTTAAGTTTTATAATTAAGTCCATTTTAAAGAGTTTTGAGAGAAATTTTTAGAGTGTAAACGGTTACATAAATAGCTAAGACATCAATAATTAGTAAAATTTAATAATATATATTATTTAAATTATTAATAAATAATGATAAGTTTTAAATTAAATCAAATAAAAAAATCCTTATTTAATTACTATAGTCAATCAGTACAGAAACTACAATTCTAATTTCAATAGCACCGGGTATTTAGACACCATTAAACAGGTGTTCTTGAAAAATGGATGGTATCATTTAACAACAGGATTAGCCATGGAATTTACTTAAAGAGCATTTCAGAGAGTTTATTCCTTTTATACAGAGCCCTAATTAAAGAACAAAGTATAAAGAGAATTGGCTTTTTCCCATAAAATTATAGCTAAAATAGAAATATTATTTATTTATAGGAAAGAAAGTAAAATTAGTTGTTTCTGGATTTACTCTAGGTTTTATTTTTATTTCTACTATCGTAATCGTTTACTCGTCTAAAATTGTGCACAGATTGACAGCTTTAGATTTAGGCCAGCCAAAACTTTATAAAAATAGTATTGATTGTTTGATATAAATAATATAAAATCAAGGAATAAGAGGACTTTTTAGTTGTTTCTTGATTGATTTTACGATCGGATCTATACAAGGATCATTTCTTTAAATTTCAAGCAAAGCAGGAAACACAATAGTAGATGTCGTAAAGCAAAAAGCAAACAAACTGAAAAACAATACTGTTCGTTCAGTTATTAATTTCTATTGTAGTTGTAATATTCATGGCCTTCTATTATATATGCTTCTCGCAAAGCCAATAATAACTGTTCTTGATAAAACAATATATTTCGCGATTAGGAGTTTAGGGATTTCCTAAATATTCCTCTTTAGTAAAATTTATCAAAAATTTTTATTTATCATTGTTTAAAAATTTATTTTACTAATTAATTCTTTATTTTCAGTTTAATTGTTTGACTCAAACTATCAAGTAAAAACGGTTTTTGAGTCTTTAAAGAGGAATTAGAGCAAATTTATTTGTTACGGTTGCTGGGTCAGTTATTTCTGTAGCTGTTTAGCATTTAATTTTATATTTAAAAAAGAGAGAATAAAAATAATAGGGATTGGAAGAATAAAATCAATGGATAGGAAATTATATAAATTCAATAATATTATTTATTATTAAAAAAAATTCTATTATTTTTAATATTTTATATTTTTTTTTAATATTAAAAAGTTTGTCATATATAATATTTTATTTATAGCAAAATCTAATATACTATAAGCATTAATTGCGATAACAATGAAAGTTAAAGATATTTTTGTTTATAAATTATTAAAACATTTCTTTTTTATTTATTTAAAGAAAAATAAAATAAATATTTAAAAAATATAGGTACAGTAATATTTTATAATAATATTATAAATTTATATACTTAAAAGTAAGAACATTAAAATGTAAAATATAATAAGTAAGTAGTAAATCTTGAAAAGTACAATCATAATTTACTATTAATAAATCAGATTGATTTTTTTTATTATTTTTCTTTATAGCATTTCATAAAAGCAGCTTTTAATTTATATCCTCTCATATTAGTTCCGTCTCCATCTAATAAGTTCATGGAATACGCAAAAGCCAACTTATGTTAAGGATGCCACTGTATAATAGCTCCGCCAAAACCTTACCATCCTACAAACACATATATTATTAACATATTAGTTTTATTTTTTATTTAAATTTAAAATTACCCACAAATCCTTCATTTTCAAATAGTGTCGCCATTGAGGTTTCATGACTTGTATAATATTTTAATAATTAAATTTACAAACAAAAATAGATCATTTATTATTTACTCAAAAATATTCCATCCCCCTTTAACAAATTTAGTCTTTAAAAATGCAATATGAGCATCTCTTTTAACTAGCGGTTCACTGTGAGCCAGTTCATATGTGTTTTGTGAAAGTAATTTAACTCCATTCGCTTCTCCACCCATCGCCATCACATTTGCAATTCTAATTATATTACAAATTAAAATAAATTTAAATAGTATAAATTCACTTTTTACTTTCCCATTCCTTCGGCATTTGAGTTTCCATTAAGACTAGGAGCTTCTCCAAACTTAACTTCATGGTGTTCTACATCCAAAACTGATTCTTTAAACTCTATAATTCTTGTCCCTATATCGATAATCGGAGTGACAAATATATTAATTAGTATTTTTCTGCCAAGAATCCATGGCACCAGGCTTTACAAATAAAACCAAAATCTATATTTTGATAGTCCATTCACTACTTTTTATACTTTTTCCATTTTTTCTTGAGGCAGTCCTTCAGTAGAAAAAATGATTTATTTAAAAATTTGCTTTATTATTAATTATATTTTCTAATAGTAAGTACCGATATAAAAGTCTGCATTAAGAGGCAAAGCGATTTCATCATGCACAAATTCTCCGATGGTTCTGTGTTATGAATCGACTCTACGTACAATTTCATTAAGAATCTGTTTTGTTTAAATATTTCATTAGATTTAGGTTTTTATTTTTAAATATTTACAAAACCATAAGTTATGCCATGGTATTATCTTTAAGTAAATAGGTTCCAACTGGGTTTTAAGTTTTCAATTATTTGACCTATAGAATTGGCTTTTATTTATTATCGCGAAATCAATTTTCGGTGTATAGTGAATCTGGCTAGTCCCCCTTCGTGTCTTAACACATCTTGAACAGTGATTTTTTCTTTATCTAAAAACATTTAAAATATGGTTTTATTACATGTTTTTTACAATGCAAATTAGTTAGAAGATTACTATGTTTAGCAAATTCTGGCCAATACTTTGATACTTTTTCTTCGTATTTCAAAAGACCTCGATCAACTTGTGATAAAAAACAAAAATATATTAAACTATTAAGAAGAATTAGAAAATAATATATTAATTTAGTAATTGAATTATTATAAAACGACAAAAAAAACAAATAGAAATCAATAAAAAAGGAAAAATAAAAATTTCAATTTATAAATAAAAAATATTTGTTACCTAACATGGCCACAACTAAAGAAGAAATTACCTTCGTACAACTAAAAACGTTTTAAATAGTTTCTTAATTATAATTCGGGACTTCAGAAGTTCTTGCCCATAAATCAATAACTTTTTCTCCCTTTTCGTAGGCTACGAGTTAACAACCCTATTCCATACCATTTTTGATATTTTTTTCGAATTCTACCCTTACTTATTCATATCCAGGCTTTACAAATCCCTGAATTTCAACTTGAGGCTTTCTGAAGCCAAACAGAGTGTAAATTACAGAGTGCTAGCATCCAGAAACCATTTTTCCGACGACAAAAGTAGCCAAAATAAGGTATATCGAGATGCTCCAATCAAAAATTAGGTAAATCATGGAAAAAGTCACCCCGGTATATCCGATAATTAAGCCTGAAATTTTTTAAAATTTTGGATGCATTTATTTTGTCGTAAAATTTATTTTTATTTTGTTTTTTTTATTGTTTTTTAGAAGTTTGTAATTGATTAATTTTTATTAAAAAATGCAAGTTCTACTCAATTAATAAATGTATGGAAAGCCTTGATTATAATGAAGAATATTATTAAAGTATATTATTATAATAAGATATACTTTCTAACTATTAAATACTTCAAATTAAATATTATTAAATAATTGAAATTAATATATATTTCGATCAGATTGATTGGATGATTGAAAGATAGAATAAATATAGTTTTAATATCATTTATCTAATATATTTTAATTACTCATATTACGTAATTCAAATTTCAATTAGTAAGATATTATTATTATTTGTTGTTAATTATCGTTTTTTCTTTAAACTATTTTAAGTGAATAAGCAAAATATTGAATAAAAACTATGTTAGGAAAGTTATAATATTATATAATTTAAAATAAATAAATAAAATATAGTAAAATTTGTCACTGATTTCGTTTCAAATTCTCCACAGATCGAATAACTGCAGCCTTTAATCTGCATCCTCTTTGGTTTGACAAGTCACAGTCTAGTAGGTTCATTACGTAGCCAAATCCAATTTCATATTCCTCATGCCATTGCATGATGGATCCTCCGTAACCTTGCCAACCTAATATAGATTATAATATTATTAATTAATCATACTATTTATTGCTTATTTACCAATAAATCCCGAAGAATCATACTAAGTGCAATAAGTTGTATCTTTACTATATAATAATTTATACAACTAAATGAATAGTGAGCATTTTAATAAATTTATTTACTCGTATATATTCCATCCACCTTTAACAAATTTTGTTTTTTTGTATGCAATCCAAGAATCTCTCGCCAATTTCGGTTCACTAAGAGCATTATTATAAGTTGATTTTTCAATCAGTTTAACTCCAAAGCCTTAACCCTTCATGGCCATTACAGATGCTATTCTATTTACAAAAAAAAGAATTAGTTTTTAAAATAAATATGTTTAGATTTGTTTTTTTTTAAAGGGAATTATTAAGAAATTAGATTTGTGTTTCCTTTAATTATTCTAAAAAAAAAACAATATTCTAATAAATCAACAAGTGTGGAATAAAATTAAATTCCAAAATTATTGCAATAAGATATTATAATTGCCTACAAATGAGAATTAAATTTTTTTAACAAAAAATTACTTGGCCATTCCATTCGCATTTGAATGTCCTAAAATGAAAATAATTGTTAACAAAAATACTATATATTTAGTATTTTTGATTACCATTTGCGCTAGGAATTTCTCCTTATTGAACAAATCTGCAACCAGTTTCTAGCAACCTTTCGACTTTTTTGGTAACCGCTACCACCACACTAAAAACACTGGCCTCAATGAAATTAAGGGCCATTTTACCTCCCAAAAACGTTGGAACAAGTCCTTAAATCAAATACCATACGATATTAGAGTGCATTGTGTTTGAGATTTTGTGAATATTATCGAGTTAATGATCCGGAACTCCTATAATAAATAAATTGTATTTTAGATGATGCAGTGACTTAATAGTTTACCGATAAAAAAATCCACATCTAAAGGCTTGATTATTTCTTATTCAACGAACTCTCCGATTGTTCTATTCTAGGGGTCTACTCTTCTTACGATTTCGTTTAAAATCTTTAAAAATTTCAATTTTTTTAAATTTTTAGAAATGAAAATATAAATTAGTAAAATATTTGTTGTACAAAACCCCTGGAAATGGCGTGATAGGTTCGGGGAGTGAATAAGTTCCACCAGGGATTCATTTTCTCTATGACTCTTCCAATTTCATTTTGTCTGATTTTTTCTCTGGAAATTTGAGATTTCGTAATTCGGAAATGTGAAAGTCCGCCTTCGTGTCTCAAAATATCTTCGATTTTTAATGCTCTCTTGTACTTATCTAGAAAAACATGTATTTTTTAAAAATTGCAAAAAACAAACAAACAGACAAAACATTTAATTATTAGATAAGTTTTATTTTATTTTTATTTACTGTTATTGCTAAATTCCGGCCAATGCTTGCAGACGAGGTCTTCATACTTTAGGAAGCCCCTATCGACTTATAGAATAAATAATAAATCAAAGTTAAATTTTTAAAAGAAAATAAAAAGAAAAGAAAAAATAACAAAAACATAATGATACCCAACATAGATACCACAATGGAACTAATGACCTTAGTCGAACTA
The DNA here is from genome assembly GCA_037039885.1 of Miamiensis avidus. Lineage (NCBI taxonomy): Eukaryota > Ciliophora > Oligohymenophorea > Philasterida > Glauconematidae > Miamiensis > Miamiensis avidus. The sequence goes on from JAWVGU010000154.1 coordinate 277,984, forward strand.
AATATGTTTTATATTGTGTTTTTATTGTAGTTTTTAATTTGGTCCAGTTTCCCACACAAATCCACGACCTTTTCACCCTTTACATAGATCACTAGTTGACAACCTTACTCCATTCCAATATCGAAATTGTGTTCAAATTCTCTATAAACTTCTTCGTAACCCTGCTTTACGAATCCTGTTATATTGTAGTGGGGCTTATTGAAATAGCCAGTCAAAATGTATAAGGTAGAGTGTTGTGACCCTTTAATCATGTTTCCCAATAGAAACATGCCTACCAGAATGAAAAATGACATTATAAAATCAACAAATAAAAATAAAACTGCTAGTAATATTCCCCCGTAACCTATTATAAGGCCTATAATTTTTTAGGGCCCCATTTTCATTGCTTGATTTAGTTTTTGATTTTATGATGATTCTTTATGTGTTGAATGGATTATATAGTTTTTATTTATTTATTTTTTCTTTTATTTTATTTTAATAATGTGAGGATTGAATGATATATACATAATATTATAGAAATTAAATAAATGAGTAAAGAATTTGATTTGGTATAGTTGAGTAATTTAGAGAAATAAATTACGCGAAAGAAGTGGATTGATTAATATCACATTTTTATATTATATCATATTATAATAAATTAATCAAATGATTGCTTCTCCTTTATATTACTAATTATTGTTTTAGATAAAAATAACAATAGATGATGAAATAAAAATAGGTTATATCAATCATGACGTAATTATAAATATGTGGAAAATTGCAAAAAATTATCAAACTGAGAATTTAAATAACATTTTGTTTTAACATTCTAATATTAATGTTTTTATAAAGTGCTTTCAGCAATATTTACAATTTAATATCACTTATCTATAATATAATAATAAATATCAAATCTTATAGGTTCTTTAATATTTAAGAAAAAATTTGTTTGCTTTATTTCAATTGACTGATTTCGCTTTGTTAATTTCTAAACTCTCCATCTCTTCTACCTTTTTATTATTACTCCAGAGACCTTAATATTCAACTTCCCCCAATAAATCATACTAGACTCCATATCCATTTTTATTATTATTTTGAAATTCTCCTTAAAAAAGTACTTATCCAAGTTAGTTTTACAATTAACCTTTTCCATGTCGCTTACCTTTCAGCCATTTTCCAATAAATTTACTTCCATTGTTATACGTTACCATTCCGTAACCCTAGGGTTGTCCATTTTCCCAATCCCCTCTATATTTCCCTTCGCCTTCTGGGCCTGTGTAGTCGTAAGTTTTCTATCCATATTATTATTATGATATATTCCACTTTACCTTCACATCTGGTCCCTACTTATTTTGCTCCTTAAGGGTTTAAATATCGCTTGATTAAATGCAATTTTCAGTTGTTTATATGTTTTCGGTAATTTAATTCAATTCAAACTCAACTTCTTTGCGCAAATTTTATGTAGCAGAAAACTCTTTCTTTTTTTTATTAGACATCTATTGAATTTATTACAATTGCTATTATTCCTCCCTTATGCTTTCCCAACTCTGGATTTTGAATTTGTGTTAGAGTTTTAAAATAAATTTTTCAAGATTGCAGATATGGTCGTTTTTGATGTACTGTCCGGCTGCATCGACTTTGATCATAGTATCGTTGCTTTACTCATCGCCATTTTTTTTTATTTAATTAGTGTTAACATCAAATTTATTTTAATTACTATTTGTGTCTGTTTGAGTGATGTATTACTTTAAAATGTGGCATTCTTCGAGTATTCTATCGTAATAAATTTCATTTTTTTTTAAACAATTTTCCAGTTATTTTATGTATAGTTCTTGCTTCTCTGTTAGGGATTTTATTTATTTTTTCATTATCAAAATGTTGTTTTATAGCTTGTAATTATTATCCTGCAAAATTTAATTATCAACGTACATTTATTTGTCTTTTTCTTTCAAATTATCTAATTCTAGACTAAATTCCTATTTTTGATTGCTTAGTTCTGTATTTTCTATTTTTAATTGTTTATTTTCCAGTTCTAAATTTTCGTAATGCTAGGGTATTTACTTTAGCCGCTTTTCCAGATCCTTAATCGTGTTTTCATATTCTGAAATTTTTTCTTTTAATTCAATATTTTCGCTTTTCATTATCTAATGTAAAAATTCGTTTTCTTCATCCGATTCTTATTCCATGGATTTTTCTTTGCTCAGATCGTCTTAATATGACTAATCTTTTTAGTTATTTTGAGGAACTTTATTTAATTTTTCTTCTAATGCCTAAATTTCTTTATTTTTTAATTCGATTTTTTTGTCTTGCATCTATTTTACGACTAACTGATCTTCCAATTATTGGTTCAGCTTCAAATTTCTTTTACGCAATTCCTAAATTTAATCTTTCAAATTCTAGTCTTACTCCTAGAAAGTATAATTTCCTCTTTAGTTTTATTATTAGCTGTAGGAATTCATACTTTAATAATGATTTATTAATATTGTTATGTTATTATATATTCCTTTTTCTGTATAGGTTTATTTTTCTTTATTAATTTTATTTTATCATGTATTTGCTTTAAAGAATGTGTCATAAAATCGACTTTATAATAATAATAGCATATTTTAATATTAGTGCAAATATTAAGGATATTATATTTTATTAATTTATATTATAGAATGAAGAATTATATAGTAGTTTATTCTCTTAAAATGATGGTTTTAAAATAGTAAATAGAAGTTTTTATATTTATTTGAAGACTTTTTTAATTACATAGTTTCTTACTTACTTATAAGCTTACTTAAGAATGAATGAATAATTTTAAATATAAAAAAATTTTAAATTAGTATTATTAACTATAACTAATTAACTAACTCGTTATTAAAATATATAAAAGTAAATATATTTTGCGTTGATATCATAATTATATATTTCATTTCTTACTATTTTATTCTATTCTATTCTATTCTACTACTTTAAATTATATGTCTCTATGTATTTTATTTATTTATTTATGTATCTATCTATATATATTTATCCCACTTATTACTAATTTTTTTCTCATCTACCTCCTCTTCCACCTTTAAATAAATAAATAATACCATATAGTAAATATAAATAAAAAATTTATAATTTAAAATATAGTACCTCTGAACCCACCTCCTCTGGATCCTCCTCTGAACCCACCTCCTCTGGGTCCTCCTCTTCCTCCTGCCCCTCCTCTGGGTCCTCCTCTTCCACCACCTCTTCCACCTCTTCCTCCTCCTCTTCCTCCTCCAGATTGTCCTTTAGCTCCGGCAGGTCTGGGTAAAAATCTATCTAAAGGTAAGCAATCATTGAATTGATCCATATAAAATTTATCTCCTTTTTTAAAAGAGTCAGCTTTCATTCCTTCAGATAAGTTGGCACTGAACATATATCCATCAATGGGTCCGAAAATTTCATCTAATGATAATAAAAAAAGACTTAAAAAATTGTAATTCGGAAAATGTACTAATATTCTAACACATTTATAAATTAGAAAAGGCTTTATCGCGTTTATATTAAAAAATGATTTCATTTTTTGTTATTTTTTTTGACTAGGTCTTTGCGAAATGCTTTTTTTTATAAAAAGATTAATTTACCAATAGTTCCGACTCTGGTTTTGTTTTCAAGGAAAATGGGTCTGTTGAATTTAGGAACGAATTTAGTTTGAGTGGATTTCACAACAATTTGTTCTCCACATGTGTGCATAAATTCACAAGTTTCCTAAACGGAATCAGGAATGATGTCTGCACCTCTGAATCCTCCTCCTCCGAATCCACCTCTTCCCCCTCCTCCGAATCCTCCTCTTCCCCCTCTGGATCCACCTCTGAATCCTCCTCCACTACCTCCGGCGGTGAAGTCTTTTTTGAAATTTTTAGCAGGGGCGGCGGCTCCTCCTTAAGGTCTGAAGTCTTTTCCCATTTGTTTTTTTCTCTGTACTATTTATAATTATTATATGTTTATTTATTAATTATTGTTTTTTTGATGTTAATTTAACTTCGGCTATAAAATTATAATTTGGATTGTTAGCTTTTTTGTGTAATTTATTTATTTGTTATGTTAATTAATTATTACACTTAGTCTTCCTTTCTTTCTATCCCTTTTTTTCACTCGATTATATTGGCAATTAATTTTAATACAAAATATTTTATCTTTCCTTTGAATAAATTAAAAGTCTTGATACTTTATATTAGAGAAATATTACAAATTTTTGTACAAAATAAAATATTTTATTTGTAAAAATGGCTATCTTCAATTAAAGAAATATTAGTTTATTGTGTGATGATTGATAGAGATAGAAATTTTAGTTTTTTGACTTAAAATATTAAACTTATATTAAATATATAACATGAAATATACATATATTTTATTAATTTAAAATAAATAATTTTTTATATGATATTTTTAAACATACTTATAATATTAGATTATAATTAAATAAAATTATAAGAAAATCAATTATCTCTCTGCTACTCCTCTTATTTAGGCTAGCCAATTGGCTAATTTTGATATTAGAAAATTAATTAAATTAAGCAGGCATCAACTACTTCTTTCAATTAATTGTGAGAAGGATAGCTAAAAGTTGGCGATTTTTATTCGCAAATAGGTTATTACAATTGTTCATTTTTGAAACAATTATTATTAACTTTTTGCGTTTTTTTTCTTTGCAGAAGAGATTTGAGTTTTTGATTTTTATTAAAGATTTTGGTTTTATTATTATTATATTAAGAAAAATGAGATTTTTGTATTTTCTTTTTGAATAAATGTTTGGGATAGTATGAATGCCCGGGCTTTCAAATTCTGTAGACATATTCGCCCTTGTCCATTTCGCTGATTTTTTTGTAGATTCTGCTGACCCACTTCATGTAGCCGGCCTTCATGTCCTGGTCCCAATTTTTGCCCTAAATTTTCATATAAATTTCGTTGTCTTCATTCAACATGAAGTAACTTTTGCCCTCTCTGCAATAGAAATCTTTAATTTCATTGATTTTGCAGATCTATTCTTCCGTCCACTGCGAAAGTTGTTCAGGCAGGCCGAAAACTTGCGCGTGGAGCTGAATGTCCTGATTGTTTAGTTGAGAGAAATTCTTCGTGTTCAATTTCAAAAAAAGCAAGCGGAAATGCACCAAAGTGAACAAGTCGACCTTTCTGTTCGATTTGCCTGTCTTTTTTATGTTCATCGTGTACAAAAACACGTCCGATTCGTGGTTTAGAATCGTTACAATGTAGTTCAAAAAGTTGGAAATGAAGAATTTGTTCGCATTTTTGAACAGAGATTGCTACTTTTTTAAAGGAGGGCTCTGTTGAAGGGCCTATTGGTCCGCCTCTTCTTCTTCGTCCAAGAAACTGTTGCGCTCTTTGGGCGAACTTTGTTCTCTTTTTAGGTTCATATCTTCAAATTCGAATTGGTTGTTACTGCTGCTATTGCAATTGTTGTTGGGACTATACTGTTCAACATCATTATTCTGATTATTAAATAAGTTGTTGTCATCGTTGTTGTTATCTTTACTATTGGACTTAGACTCGCAGGAAGAAAAAGATGAAGAGTTGTTGTTATTGTTATTACTAATATTTTTGTGTTCGTTTTCATTGGCTCCGAATTCCGGAGAAACGAATTGAAAGGTTGATTGCATTTCATTGTTGTTGTTGTTGAAGTTGAAATTATTTGCAAAATGGTTGTTGGGGGGAGGATCTAATGACTATAATTAGAAGGAAAGTTCAAACTGGGCTGAGGGCTATTTGTATTGAGAAGATTGCGATGACTATTAAAAGTGAGATGACTGAAAGAATTCGGGAGCGAAATGGCTCAGTTGCTGCAACTTGTTATCGAAATACTGCTATGATTATTTGGAAATTATCGGGGGTAAAAACTGATTGTGCTACGATTGCTTCTTCTCCAAAAAAGAACTGAAACTCTAATGCGAAGGAGGAATCGAGTTTTTAAAAGCCACTTGCCGCTCATTCAGAGTGCTTTTAACCAACTCGTAGTCCTTCGAACTGTCTGGGAGTTTAAAGGAATCGTGTTTTTTCACAAAGGACAAAAACGGCATTCTAATATCTTGATTCGTATTAATTTAAAAGCTATTCAAAGGCAAATCTTCCTATTTTATTACGGGGAAACAATCTTCCACGTTATTATTGTTGTTGCTGCTGTTGTTGTTATTTTGACCATTATCGGTTTCAATTTCGTTTTCATCTTAAAAATTCTACAGAGTTAAAGAGGGAGGCTATACATCAAATGTTGAACTGCTGTGGATTTCTCTGGATTGGTTGTTGTTAGGGAACTCAAAGGGAGGGAATTACATTTTTTAAAAATTAAAGTAGTTTTTTTCTTTTCTTTTTCTTATTTTGAAAGTGAAAATTTTTCTTATAGAAAGTTTAGAATTCTAATCTGTATTTATAAGTTTTAAAATTATACAGTTTATTCAATTTTTGAAATTTTTTTTTTTTTAATAAAAAATAATGTTTATTTAATTATTTATTGTTATTTTATCTTTCTTTATGTTTTTTTTAATTCATAATAATAAGGTCTATAGTTCAAATATTGTGAATAAAGAGATATTACTATGAATTCCCTTTGAAATTTATAAAAAATTAACCCTATAAAACCTAAGCCAATTTATAAATTAAACTGTATTGTTTACTTTATTTATTATTTAATTAATTTATAGATTTATTACTTCTTACTTTTTCTATATAAACTTGCCAAAAGAAATAGAAAAAAAAAATTAAATGCTTTAAACATATGTACTAACATTAAGTATATTATAAGTAATTAGAATATTCAAATTAATATTTAAAATTATTAAATTTTAATAATAATAATATTAAAATATAACGATATTTATAAAAATCTTCCATTTATATTTGGGTTATAAAGTTAAATTCAATTAATTTTTCCCCGATAGTAAAATCATACTTTATTTTATACCAAAATAATTTTTCATTAATATATACTTTAGAATAATTGTAAATCGACTTTAAATATATAATATATTTAATTAATGTAGTACATATTTTGTTAGAAGCAGAATAAGTCATTTTACTAATTTATTTTCCATATGATAAATAATATATAGAAAATTCATATTTTAAGAAAAAATTTATAAAAATTTGAAATAGTATTTATCACACTGAAGAATATTATTTATTTTGATATTTTAAGGTAAAATATGTTTATATTTCATTTATTAAAATTTCTAACCTTGGGTTATCAGGCCCTTACTAAACCATTAGTTGTTTTTTTTTTTTTTGATATAAATTTTATTAAAATTTACCAAAAAATTTCTAATAGAATGATTCTACTAAGTAAAATTTTTTATATCAAAAATTTAATACTGATTCTATTTTAAATATTGAAAGAAATAATAAATATAATATCGTAATTTGTCAGGAAAGGAGAAAAATAAATTTAATTTGATTTAAATTTCTTCATTTATTTTATTTGACGTGTTATGTAAATATTATTCAGAAATATTTATATATAATATTCAAGTAAAAAATATAATATTAAATTTAAATATAAAATAAATTGATTTAAAATTCAAATATTTTCCCATAAAATATCAAAATCAAATTTTAGAAATCTAAATATAAAATTTATCCTAAAATCCTAATAAAAGCTAATAGTTTAGGTTGAGCGCGAAATGAAAAACTCAATCATAAATCTAATAAAATATTAATGAATAAAAAATTCAAAATCCTGACAAATCTTAATCATTTCTTAAATCTTTATCTTATTAGTTGATTTAATTATAAAATTAACCATTTTATTTGTAATAATTATCATTTTTATCATCATTTTAATAGTAGAAATCCGGCTTTATCTTGATTAAGAAATAGTTAAATAGAGTAATTACAAATAAAAAAACCAAAATTTTTTCAATTTTCCGACTCTTATCTCTCCAACTATTTTATTCGATATTTTTAAGCATTTTATCCATTTGTTATTTCGGCATTTTCTATTTAAATTAGTCTGGATTGTATTATTATATTTCTTATAAGGCATTTTTGATAAAAGAATTGATTTTTTTAATGCTTTTGAACTGAATTCTAATGTATTCGGAAATGTAAATGCCTGGCTAGTTTTCATTTTATTTTTCATTTTCTGCTACAAATTAATCTATTTTGTCTAAATGCTAATTAACTTCTTTAGTTACTATTGTTTGATTTTCTAATTCATTTTTCGTATAGTTATTAACAGAAATCAAATAAATCTTAGTTGTAGGAGAGCACAATTTCCTAAGCTTTTTATTAAAAATTTCTGCCACATAATCAAAAGAATTTATGTTTCTTTTATTAAAAAACAAAAATATGGCATCATAATCTGCAACCAATTGAGTGTTAGTATTGTAAATGGGCTGTCTGTACACAGAAAGGGTTAAGTTAATGCCAACATTGTTGAATACGGTTTCGGAAGAATAGTTAGTATTTTTTACTTTTTTTGCTTTGCATAGACATTAATTGCAATATGAATAAGCAAATGAGGATTTACCAGAATTTTCTGCCCCTAAAAGCAAGAATTTGATTTAATTAGACTTGTTTTTTTAATTGACAGACGCCATATTTATTTTACAAATTTTATTTATATACCAAATAAGGGGTGGTTGTTAATTAATTTAAATAAAATTTGATTGTTGATTGAGTAAATTCTAATAAAAATAATATAATTAAAAAAATTGTATTATATGTAAAATTCGATATTTTTTACAAAATTTATAATTTTTCATTCATACACAACTATCGTAAATTACTCCATATAGGAAATTATAAATAAATTAGTTAAATAATAATAATATAATAGTAGTTTTGATATTATTAATAGTTGTAGCTAGCTGGTTCAAAAATTAATTAGTCGCTCTTAGTTATTTACTATCAATTGAAATTTAGTCCATACATTTTATAAGCGCCAATTTTTAAATCCTCAAGCATTCTTTATAAGTTTAATCCATAGCGGAGCAGTTAAAACTCCTAAGATTAAAAGTCCCATTATAATAATGCAGCACAATTTCTAAAATTAATGAAAATTAACAAAAATCAACTAAAAAATTTAAATTTACCTTTCTGCTTTTTTGATGTTCTTCTTTCTCTTTTGTTAATATTTTGGCTGCCTTTTTTATATAATCTCTAGCACCTTCTAAATTGTCTTCCACATCGTTCAAAATTTCTCCCTAAACATGTACCAAAAAGGCGATTTCACTGAGCATTCTGAAACATTCTTCATAGCTCTAAATTTTTAAAAGCATATAAATAAATAAATTTTTTTAATTTTTAAATATTAAAATTGATATTCAAATTACTTTTTCTAAACGCTTTATTTCCTGTGTTTTTTCGATTATATCATCGACCTTATTTCGCAATTAAATACTCGCAGTTCCTAATGTTTATTTTTGCAAAACTTTTTGAAGTCCCTCAGGGTCTTCTAATAATTCTTGCCTTTTATCTTTGGTCAAATTTGGATCTAAAAGTTGCAATTATCTATCAATTTTCTTTTTTACTCCCTACTTGTAGTCTTAATGAATTGTTTGTGTTTCAGATAAGAGTTTTTGTATTTCAGATTGCAATGCTCTTTTTTAGTATATTTTTGCCAAAGTTTCTGTTTCTCCCTTAAATAAAAAATAACTTAAGTAATTAAGTTATAACTTTAATTGTTTTTTTTTGAATGAATTACGGGAGCTTCATCTTAGCTCTATTTTATATCTGAATCAATGTCGTCCATCAGTTTTTTCATGTTGTTTGTATGCATCAGATTTTGATTTGCGAGTTCTTGTAAGTTGTGCTGAATGTCTAAAAATCAATTGATATTTTTCATTCATTTAATTGACTAATTGTTTAATTTTTCCTATAATTTTGTTATCGATCTAGTTATTTATTCAACTAGTTATATTTTTTTATACCTTTTTCCCTCTAAGTTGAAGTGGTGGTAAGAATTTCAGATTTGAATTATTCAATTTCGTCATTGTTTTACTTTATCAATCGCATTATCACTCTTATTCGTTCTGCATTTCTTCGAAATTCAACCATCTAGTCTCCCTCGTATTGAGAACTTCTCACTGAGGAAGCTATTGAAATTTTACCGTCGTGTGCCTTTTCGGCATAATTTTTTAGCTCCACATAAATGTCATTCATGCTTTTATTTGAGAAGCTTTTAATTTCTTTAATTGATTTTTATAGGTCGTTTGATTAATTATAATTGCTAAGTATAGATCAACAAAATATTAAAATATGTTTTCTTTGCGAAATAAATAAAAATAATTAATTACATATAAAGTATTTTGTTAATTTCTGTTCATGAAAAAACAAATAAGTTGTTCATAAAATATAATTTGGTTTTTATATTGAAATTCTTTATTTCACATAATTTATAATTTAATTAAATAAAAGTAACCAGATATTTGAGGCAAATTTAAAATAAACAAATCCCTAAATAATATTATTGCATAATTGTATAACAGAAAATTCTAACAATTCTAATAACTATGGACTATGCTAATAATAAAAAATAAAAATTTATATTTTCATTAAATTTAATAATTATACTTCTTTTTAATTTTTAAAATATAAATAATAATAAATATTATATGACATTTAATATATTATATATATTATATATTTACTTTAATTAATTAAATTATTATATATGATCTAATTATATATAGAATGAAATAAAATTATAATACATAAATTTATTTTAATACTCTTCATATGCTTATATTTAAAAGCATTTCCTCTAAAAAATATTATCTGAATTTTAGAATTTAATGCTTATTTACAAGTTTAGATTTTGTAAAAGTATATGAAATAAGGTCTTACCTAATAAAACGCAAAGCAAAAATCCTTAAAATTTATTTTTCTTCTTGTATTTTTGGAATATTTTTGCTTTGTTTATTAACATAGAACATATTAAAAAATTACAACTTATTTAATATGGTTTTTAGTTTTTAAGGCTTATATTTTTATAAAAATTTGGCTACATCAACACCTTTTTCCTATAATAGCGAAACTACTAGATACTATTGCTATGGTTCGTGAAGGTACTTGAAGAACCAATTTGAAAAGTTTTTAAAAAAGTTTTTTTTGTGTAATTCCAAATTAACATATTATTATTTTTTATTATTTTATTATTAGTTCAGAAGGCTGGCTTTGTTTTTCTAATAGTTTTCATAATCTTCATTTAAATTAAAAGGGAACTATTATATTTATTAATCAAAAACTTAACTATTAATATAACTAGTTTTTTCTAATATAGGAGTAGGGCTTTCATATTAAATCTAATTGTTTGAATATAGATATTATTCAAAAATATCTTCGCCATCATAATTAGATTTCTATTTTTCATTTATATCTAGGTTTTATTCATTTTAATACATTTATATTTCATATTCTCTCTATAGTTATGTGTTTGAATTGGGTAATGATGGAGAATAAAATAATTAACTCTAACTAGATTTTTATGCTTAGTCGCTCTGTCAAAAGATTTTATTTTTTTTTAGAAATATAAAAAATATATATAAAAAGTTTTTAAATTACTTTTGACTTCTGTAAAATGTACTTTCTCGATATTTGAGAAAAATCTAAGACTGCTGTAGAATATTCTTTGAAATCTACATGATCAAAGATGTCTTAGAAATTAAAAATTTCTTGTTTTTCTTCTTTTTTATCCATGTATTTTAAATTTTTAATAGAAAATTTCTGAGAAAAGTTAGTATAGTTACAAAGCAAAGATCTAACTTTAATATATGTGTGTTTTTTTTTTTTTTTTCTCTTTCTTTTTATATTTCGCTTTATAAATGATTTATTATTTTATATATTTTNATTTAATCTTTTGATTAACTAAATCATCACTAAACTAAATAATCAGTTNCTTATAAAATAATTCCAGTTTATTCTGATTGCAAAAATTTTACTTCCTCATTTTTTGGGCCCTATGGTATATTTATCTACTATTTAAAAATGAAAATTCTATTCAAAAATATTTTTATTTTAAAAATTAATTTTATACAATATTTTAGACGAAAAAGGGTGTATATTTTATACTCAAATAATTTAATTTTTATAATTATATGCTTGCATAGTTTAAACATAGTTTTATTCATTTCTATATTTTGAAATTAATTAAAAAGTATCTCAACTCGAATATATATCTTTCTCATTTATTCAAAAATTTCCTAAATAAATATGTTATAGTGGGATATTTTATTACTGATTTTATGTAAGAATATTAAATATTTCCATAATATTTACCGGATAACAACTATATAAGTTTTTCAGTTGCTTAATTAACTATTTTATAATTAATTAAAATTCAAAACCATGATTTTTTATGTGATATATTTATATTCCAGTTATCAGATTAATTGATTGTTATTAACTAAAATTATATAAGTTATTACTGTTATTTAATTTAAAAGAAGTAATCTAAAAGTTTTCATTTATAAACAAATTTCTTATATAATTAATCTATTATATTTCATATAAAACCGAAAATTTATATAAAAAATAAATTAAACAGTAAATATTTTCAAAAATAAAATGAAATATTATCTATTTTATAATCAAAATTGTAATTATATTTTATAATAAATTTTTAAAGTTGTAATAAAAGTTTTTAGCTAATCGAAAAAGGATAATAGATAAATTTTTATTCTCTGTAATAAAATTAATAAAAATTTAAATGTATTAATTTTATTAAATAGCGTCTCAATACTCAAATTTTATATATAAATATTGATATTAGATTTTTAATTTATGTTATTAATATTTTATTATTTTGTAAATAAAATAACATCCTTTAAATTTACATATATTATATTATAAATTGTTTTCATGAATAATTTTTAGCAAATTTTGCTTAAAATTAATAAGCTTCTATGCGTATGAATGAATGCAAGATTAAGCATTACTTTCATGAAAATCAATTAATTTATTAATTTTTTTCTTTCTAGTACTTTATATTTTTACTTTAAAAAGTCTGTGGCTGTAAATGAAGTAATAAATAAAACAGAAAAAGCAAAATATAAAAAACAAAAAAAAAACAAAAACATAATAATAAATATTTGAAAAACTATGATGTACTCTAATGGATTTTGCTACAATTATGGTCAAAGACTAGACCATTTAAATTGCGTAATAAAATCTAGAGAGAGCGATTCTTACGGAAACTTGTTTTTGGGAGACCTTACTGCAGCTAGTTCTGATAAAATATTGAAAAGCAATAAAATAAGGGCAGTTTTGACGATAGGAAGTGAAATTAAATTGGAATACCCTGAATCTACCATTCTTTGCCACTATTCTGTAAATATTGATGACGAAACTTCGGCTGATTTCTTGCCTCATTTCAACATGATTGTACAATTTATTGATGTGAATTTGGATAGAACGAATGTGTTGGTCCACTGTTAGCAAGGAATCAACAGATCGGCTACAGCTGTTTTGGCTTTCGTGATGAAGAAATATGAAATGCCTTATGACTAGGCGTTTCGATTAGTTTAGGAATAAAGAAAAGGCATATTTCCGAATATAGGATTTATTAAATAGTTGAAGAAATTTTATGCTATTTTTCAAGAAGAACTAAGGAAAACAGAAGAAGATGAATAATAAGAATTAGAAAATTAAAAATACAAACTAGTTTCTCTGGTCATTTCAGATGACTGATTGAATGAATGAATTCACAATTGAATATTACATTTTATAACTTACACTATTTATAAATTACTTTTTTACTTCTACTTTTATATTACTAAATTAATTGTTTTTATTTTATATTATTGAAATTATTATTAGATTATATTGTTGTTCAAGAATTAAATTCTATTTTTTAAAATTTTGAAATTGGAAAAATAAATAAAATTTAATTTATTATGGTTCTCATGGTCTTGTTTTGTCTGGTTTGTAGCCATGTCTGGAATTAACTCTAACGTCGCCCAAATATTCTTGCATTCTAGACTTTTCATTTGCCCATTGACTTAGAGTTTCTCCTCTATTCAAGGTCTTGATGTATTGTTGAATTTTATTACCTAGCTCGAATGCAGTTTCCGGATTCATGGGTTTCTAATTTTTCGCCTGTACATATTATTTCAGCATTTTCCTTCCTTCAACGTACTGTTAAAACTCCTCTGTAAGGTAAATAATTAAAAAATAATTATTAATGGAAAAGTTATATTTTATTTATTTTTTTATCGATTTTTTTTTTCTTACGTGAGTTTTCTTAGAACTGCTGTAGTTCTCCCTTTACTTAATTGTACATTGAATTCGCCACTTTTAATTATCTTTCCAAGTCATCGCAATGAACTTTCAGCTTCTTTTCTTGAGCTCTTAGTTAATGCGAATTGAAATTATGCACCGTGCCATAGCTCGGTTACTAAGTTTTAGGAAAATTGTGATAGGTTTGGGAAGCTTAATCTTCTATTTGAGTGTTTTAATTCTTCCTTCTAATCCCAGTTTGACTTTGACTCCTTTACTAACTTTTGCCAAAGGAGCCCATCGTGCGACCCTGTTAAAATTTATTTTACGGCTTCAAAAAGTCTTCTTGAGTTTCTGTAACCACATTTTTGGAAATCGAGTTGTTGATGTTCATTGGGTAATCGGATTTTTTCCTGTATTTCGGAGACTCTATTTACTAAGAATTGCGTATTTTGTCTAGTAATTCTCCGCTTTTTCGTCCGTACTCTGACTACTGCTATTTCTATTATTGCGCGCTATTTTAAAATTTACTTTGAGAAAAAAACTGACATTTTGAAAAATCACTTGATTATTTGCCATACAACTGCTGGCTGGATGGGATTTTTTGAATTGTTTTTTACTCTCGAATCAAATACTCTTACCCATCTTCCCCCTTAACAATATACGTTTCCTCCAAAGGTTGGCCGGATATTGGTTGCTGCTGCTAACTGTTTTAAAAATAATTGTTGGTCGACATCAGTTATTTTTCTTAAAAACTTTGTTGTGATGTGATCGGATAAACTAAAGTTCTTTTGGAGGGAATCGGTCGTCCGCTTTTAAAATGACGTGAAATTTGTTTTATAGTTGTCAAGTTATATAATTAATCTAATTTTACTACTAATCATGTGCATACTCTTCCTCGACCCTATAGTATTATTAGGAGGGCGACTGTTGTTAATTATTCATGTTTTAACTGGGGCTATGGAAACCTCCTGACTAAATGGCCTAATTTAACTAAAGAGCTTGTTGCCTTCGTATGTGCGCTTAAAAGTATTCAGTATCGTAATTTGAACAGTTTCTTTTATTTTTACGAAAATCTGTTGTGGTCCAAAGTAACTATGCCATTGATAGAATATATTAACTAAATATTTAATTGATTGATTATTGATTTTTTATTTTTCTGCGGCTAATTATTAATTGGTTATAATTTATTAATAATAAAAATATAATTATTTATCATCACAATCTAATTAATAGCTACGATAGTTTTATTATATTTTAAGTAATGAAAATCGCAATTTATCAAATAAATCTATTTATTACTACTATAATAATGTGTTTTAAATTGAGTAAATTAAATATCAAAGCGATTATAGTGGTTTTAATTATAATTATAAAAAAAATAAATTAGTTTAAATTAATGTAATATATATTTCATATTCTTTTTTCAAGCCAATCACATACTTTGGGAATAATATCATTAATTTCCTCCTCAAGCCACAGACTATGCCATCCATTCGGATAAAATAGCACTTCTTTATCTTATGCTGGGGATCTTTAAGGGAGTTCATTGGCTATAGTAGGGCAAACAAATTTATCAATCTATAAAAATAAACATTTAAAAATTGCTTTATTATTTTAATTTATTAATTAGTTACTCCACCCTAAACTAACAAAAAGGAAACATTATATTTTTCAAACATTTTGTGACATTTATCCATTCCATTTAGCAGAAATCGAACAGTCCCCGGAATTACTTTCCCCAAATACATTCTGCTATCCTTTTAATGAAATCGATCAATTTCTGGATTTTTGTTTGAATCCCCAAACGATTATCTACAACATTAAAAATGAATAAAAAAATTGAAGCTTCATTAAATACGATATGCCTTTCATTTACGGAACTGTTTTAATTTTGGGAGCCACAGCTCCCAAGCATTTAGCAAAGAATTTTCCAATTTTTTAATTTGAAGATTGGTCTTTTATGGCGGGTGCAAACAATAAATTGCCTGCGAATCTGTTGGGATATTTCACCGAAAGCAAAAATGAAGTCATTCCTCCCATGCTTTGGCCGCCCAAAAATATTTTCTTGCCCGGATACGTTTTTTCAACATGTTCTATGAATTTTTCGCTATCTTAAAGGTGCTATTCTTCACTTTCCACAAGTCCTGGCTACCCCTTTAATTAACATAAATAAATGAATGCTTTACTTATATTCACAAATATACTTGTGACAAACCAAATCCTCTGTGATCAAATCCTACCACGGCTATTTTGAGTTGGGAAATTGCTTTCGCAACATGGGCACAATTATTTAAATGGTTGTTCATTCCATGAAATAAAACAACGACTGCTCTTATCCCTTCTATTCCTATATCACCTTCTGGAGAATATCTGTATGTATGCAGCTTTATTTTTTCCTTTTTATTCGCTTCTACGTAAAATTGAAACCAGTTGTCTTCGGGAAATTTCGCATCTCCTAATGGATTGAGGGATCTAAAAAAAGATTCAAATTAAAAATGGATTAAATAATCTTTATTTTTTTAGAAAAATTTGTTAATTTGTATACGACTCTTTATTCTGAGGAGTGCTCATAATTTCTTTACAACTTAAAATTTTAAATGTCTGAGTTTTTTTTTCTTACATTTTTTTTTTTATTATTTTGATAAATTTTGTTTGCTTGTTCACTTTTTTATTATTTTTTTAATATGGTTTATTTTATTAGATACAGAACCTTCAAATTAATAATTTGTTGATAAAAAGATGAGAAATATACTAATATTAGCAGTATACGTACTGATTAAATATAATTGTATATAAATTATAAATAAAGTAATAAAAAATTGAGTTAAATCAAATTCTTTTTTTAATCCATTCCGACACTTTTGCAATGATATCAGTAATTTCATCTTCCATCCAAATATTATGCCAAGCATTTTCGTAAAATAACGCATCTTTATCAGTAGAGGGAGATCTTTCCATCAATTCATTGATAAGAGAAGGACACACGAGTTTATCAATCTTTTTTTAAAATTTTTTGTTTACAAAACTGAAAATTATTTATATTTATGTTTATTTACTCCTCCTTAAATAACTAAAAATGGAACGGAATATTTTTCGTATAATTCGTAGCATTTATCCATTGAATTTAACAAAACCCTTATGGTTCCTGGAATCACTCTTCCCTAATAAATGTAGGGATCATTTGTATTATCGACAGAAATTTGAGGGTTTTTATTTGCTAGTCCATGTGATTATCTAATAAAAATGAAGTATTGAATATTTTTTAAATGACACAATAATTTATTCGTAAGTAAGTACTCAATAGTTTTCAATTTGGGGAAAAGAAATCCAACGAATTTCGCTATCATTTTTCCTACTTTAGCATTTGAGGACTGGTCTTTTATGGCAGGGCAGTACAAAATATTTCCTGCGAATCTGTTAGGGAATTTGATGGATAACAAAAAGCAGGTCATTCCTCCCATACTTTGGCCAGACAAAAATATTTTTTTTCCAGGGTATTCCTTTTCGATTAATTCAATAAATTTTTCAGAATCGGAAATATGCTACTCTTCACTTTCTACAAATCCTCTAATTCCCTGTTTTAATTTTATTAATCTTTTTTTATGTTTAATTATAAAATAAGAAAGCATTTCTTTAAAAGACTTACTTCAGACTTTCCAAATCCTCTGTGATCGAAACCGACGACAGCTGCACCAGTTTTTTCGACGATTCCTTGGGCAATATGAGCGGAATTGTTAATATGACTATTCAAACCATGAAAAATAATGCAGACTGAAGTCACATTTTTAGGGTTGCTGGGATCGGGTTAGTGTCTATAGGTTTGCAATTTTATCGGTTTTCCATCTTCCTACACAGTAAAATTAATCCAATTTTCTTACTGATATTAGAAATTTCCTTTTGGATTGGGGGTACTAATGAGATTTTTATTTATTTATAAAATTTATTAATTACTTTCTTAAATGAAATAAAATTTAAGATTAATGTTTACGGCTAAGCTTTTTGGGGAGTTTTCATAATTTACTCACTGCTTAAAATATTGAATTTTTTAAATTTGGTTTCTTTTTATTGTTGTTGCATTAAAAAAAGAATTTATTGAATTTTTTATTTGTTTGATTATATTTATTGTAAAATTTTTAAAATGTTCTGTGTAAAGAAAATTAAGAATATTTTAATTAAAATATTTATTTTGAGTTTTTACTTAATAACAATCATTTCGACTATTATAACTCAAACTTAAAAATATATATCTCGTTCATCAATAAAAGTGAATATAATTTATCAGGTGACAAACTGAATAAAAATCCTTATTATTAAAATATGTATTTATATATTATTTTTTAATCACAAAAATAATATAAAAATTCTATATTTCAAAGCAGACCTATTATAAAGTTTACATCCTATCTTATGGAGTATTGAAAAATAATGTAATTATAAATTTAATAATTTATAAATACACAAGTAAATAAATTAATAGATTTATTTTTACTTCATAATTAAAGTACAATGTTTTAAATTTTTACATAGTTAAAAAATTTTAAAAATTCCTATTGAAGTATTATTATTAAAAATTTTTTATAATAAAAATAATTTATTAAATATAAAGAATTTTTCTAATTATAATCCTAATTACTCAGTCTTTTCATCTTCATGATTATCTTTCTAGAAAAAAATTACTTATTATTGAAAATGAATTATTAAAAATGCATTTTAGATTAAGTTTAATATCCCATATATTAATTAAAATTAATTCTAAACATGCTAAAAATATTATTTTTAAATTTTATATTTCTCTAAAATTAATTCTATTTAGATAAAAAATATAAATTTATTAATCCATTTCAATTAAATAAAATACAGAATCTCTAATTACACCAAATTATAAATATATTTATATAAACATAATTATGATTTATTGATGTAACATAATTTTATACAGAATCACTATATATAAAAACCATATTCTCATTTTATCCTCAGGTAGAGGATTTATTAAAATTAGCTTATCAACCCTTATTACCATTAATATATGGTAATAAATAAAATAAATTAACAATTATTAGTTTAAAGATAAATATCAAATATTTTTGCAGTGTACACACAAATAAAATAAATTAATAAAACAAATAAAAAATATAGAGGGGATATGATTTTTATTACTTTTTAAATTTTGATATAAATTATAAAATAATATGATAATTTATTTAGCTATAAACAAAATTTACCAGAAAATAATGAAAAAATTAAATTAATAAATAAATAAATAAAATAAAATTTAAATCAAATTCATGAAAAAAAAAATTTGGTTTGGATTGATAATTAATAATTAAAGTATTTCATACAAATAAATAAACAAATAAACAACATATATAAATAAAAAAATCGGAAAAATAAGCTTTATTGGAAATATTCATACAAATTAAAAATGTAATAACTATTAAAACCATAGAAAACATTATTCACAATGTTAAAAGTAAAAAATGAAAAGATAATAAATAAATATATAGTTCAATATATTTATGAACGATATGTACCAAAATGCATTAAATAAGAAATAAATGGCATTGAATAAATAAATCAATTATTGTTAACTGATGAAATACCAATAAATTTAAGGTAAAGAAAAGAAAGAAAAAATACTATATTTAAAATGTTTAATTATTTATTATTTTGGCTAGTAATAAATAAAAATAATACAATAATAAACTATATAATAAAATAAAATATTTTTCTAATAATAATTTTTAAATAAATTATTATTAAGTTCAGATATATAATTCATTTTTATTTGATAATCTAATGTAAAATTTCGATATATAAACGAAATTAAATAAAAAAAAAAATTTTTACATTTTGTTTTATTATTTATAATATTATAATTAAGAATTGTGCTTAATTTGATATTTAATTTCTAAAAATCTAAAACCATTAAATTTCAGACAATTATTTATAATAATGAAATCGTTTGTCATTTTGTTTTATTTTTAAAAAGTGATTATCTTTACCACCTATACATTACTATTATTATTACTATTATTATATTAAAATTTAAATTTTACTATGAGACTTAATTTATTTAATTTTAATAGGATTAATAATGTTAGTCATTATGATTTGACTAATTTTAGACTATCACTCAAATATCTAAAAATCGGAACTACTTTAAACATTAATTTTACGTACTATTTTAATTATTTTGGAGAATATTAAAAAAATAATAGAATTTAGGGATAAAGAGAAATAGGATATTTTGCTATCTTTATTTTATTACATTTATAATAAAAATTAAATGTTTCTTAAATTTGTAAGGACAAAATTATTTAATTTGTATGATATTATAATTAAGAATTGATCTTAATTTTATATTTACTTTCTAAAATTCTAAAATTATTAAATTTCAGACTCCAATTTATAAAAATATAATGCTTTTGCCATTTTATTTTACTTTACTTTTAAAAATAATTTTCTTCTCCATTTATAAATAATTATTAATATATACATTAAATTATACTATGAATCCTAATTAAATTAATTTTAATAGGGACAAATAAATTAGTGATGATATCTACATTGAATTTGGAATCTCACTTATAAGAATAATAAATCTAACTTCTTTAAACGTAGATTTTACGTACTATTTAAATTATTTTGGGGAATATTAAAATAATAATAGAATTTAGGGCTAAAGAGAAATAGGAAATTTTACTTCCTTTATTTTATTATTTATAAAAAAAAATAAATGTTTCTGAAATTTGTGAGGACAAAATTATTTAATTTATATGATATTTATAATTAAGAATTGCGCTTAATTTGAAATTTATAAAAAATTAAATTATACTATGTGACTTAATTTCATTAATTTTAATAGAAATACTTAAATTCGTAGTGATGTTTGCACTAAATTTGGACAGTCACTTGAAAAACTAAAAAACCTAACTTCTTTAAACATTGATTTTAGGTACTATTTTATATTATTATGGAGAAAATTAAATCCATAATAGAATATAGAGCTATAAAGAAATAGGAAATTTCATTTTCATTTATTATATTACATTCATAATAAAAATTAAAGGTTTCTTAAATTTTTTAAGACAAAATTATTTATTGTATATGATATTATAATTAAGAATTGCTCTTAATTTGATATTTAATGTCTACAATTCTTAAATTTCAGAAGACAATTTAAAAAATGAAATGCTTTTGTCATATTGTTTTATTTTAAAAAAATAATTTTCTTCTCCATTTATACATTATTATTAAAATATAAATTAATTTTTACTATGAGACTTAATTTATTTAATTTTAATAGGATTAATAATATTGGTTATTAAGGTTTCATTAATTTTGGACAGTCCCTAGAAAAATTAAAAAACCTAATATCTTTAAACATTAATTTTATGTAATGTTATTAGGTAGATAAAAAAATAAGTGATGATGGCTGCTCTAAATTTGGACAGTCTCTTGAAAAACTAAGAAAGCTAACTTCTTTAAACATTAATTTTGGGTACTATTTTTATAATTTTGGAGTAAAAAAAAGATTTTAGAGCTACAGAGAAATAGGAAAATTTTACTTCTTTTATTTTATTATTTTCATAATAAAGATTAAATGCTTCTGAAATTTTCAAAGATAAACTTATTTAATATTTATGATATTATAATTAACAATTGCGCTTAGTTTGATATTTAATGTCTATAATTATAAAATCATTAAATTTCAGACGCCAATTTATAAAAATGCAATGCTTTTGTCATTTTATTTTACATTTAAAAAATAATTATCTTCTCTATTTATAAATAATGATTATTAAATAAATTAAATTATATAACGATACTTTATATAATCAATTTTAATAGAGATATTCATATTGGTCATAATGGTTGCACTAAATTTGGACAGTCAATTGAAAAATTAACAAACCTAACTTCTTTAAACATTAATTTTATGTACTATTTTTATTATTTTAGAGTTAATAAAAATAATAATAGAATTTAGAGATACAAAGAAAACACAAATTATATTTCCTTTATTTATATGTATGTTTCTGAAATTTGTGAGGACAACATTATTTAATATTTATGATATTATAATTAAGAATTGCATAATTTAACATTTAGTTTTTAAACTAATACCGTTAAATTTCTGATCTCAATTTATAAAAATAAAATGCTTTTGTCTATTATTGCTATACTTTATAAATATAATTATCTTCTTAATTCATGCATCACTATTATTATATAAACTAAATTATACTATAATGTTTAATTTAATTAATTTTAATAGGAATAATAAAATTGGTGATGATGGTTGCACTAAATTTGGACAATCACTTAAAAAGCTAATAGACCTAACTTATTTAAACATTAATTTTAGGTATATTATATAATTTAGGAAAAAATTAAATCAATAATACAATTTAGAGTTACAGAGAAAAAAATAGGAGATTTAATTTTATTACATTCTTAATAATAATTTAATGTTTCAGAAATTTTTGAGGACAAAATTATTTAGTATTATTAATATTATAATTAAAAATTATGTTTAATATGATATTTAATGTCTACAAATCAAAAACCAATTAATTTAAGATGGCAAATTATAAAAATTGAATTGCCTTTGTCATTTAGTTTTACTTTTAAAAAATAATTATCTTCTCCATTCATACATAATTATTATTATATAAAATAAATTCTACTATTAGATTTAATTTAATTAATTTTAATAGGGATAATTAAATTGGCCATGATGGTTGCACTAAATTTGGATAATCTATTGAAAAATTAACAAACCTAACTTATTTAAACATTAATTTTGGGAACTATTATTAATTTGATAATAAAATTGGTGATGATGGTTGCACTAAATTTGGACAGTCTCTTGAAAAACTAACAAGCCTAACTTCATTAATAATTAGTTTTAGGTACTGTTTATATTATATAGTGGAAAATAAAATCAATACTAGAATTTAGAGCTATAGAGAAATAGGAAATTATAATTCCTAAATTTTATTACATTCATAATAAAGATTGAATGTATTA
Organism: Miamiensis avidus; assembly: GCA_037039885.1. Taxonomy (NCBI): domain Eukaryota; phylum Ciliophora; class Oligohymenophorea; order Philasterida; family Glauconematidae; genus Miamiensis; species Miamiensis avidus. Next base: position 301,189 of record JAWVGU010000154.1, read on the forward strand.
GAAATTATTTAAGACAAAATTATTATTATTTATGATATTATAATTAATAATTGCGCTTAATTTGATATTTAATGTCTATATATCAAAAACAATAAAGTATGATAAAAGCCAATTTATTAAAATGAATAGCTTATGAAATTTATTTTACTTTTAAAAAATAATTATCTTATCAATATAACATATTATTATTATATAAATAAAATTATACTATTAATCTTAAATTAATTAATTTTAATAGGTATAATAATATTGGTAAAGATGGTTGCATTAAATTAGGATAGACACTTGAAAAACTAAGAAACTTAACGTCTTTAAGCATTGATTTTTAGTATGATTTATTATTTTGAAGAAAATTATAACAACATTATAATTAAGAGCTACATACAAATAGGAATTTTTTATCCTTTATTTTATTGAATTTTTCTCAAATTTGTGATGACAAAATTATTTTATATTGATGATATTATATTTAAGAATTGCTCTTAATTGATATTTAATTTCTACAAATCTAAAAACTATTAAATTAAATTTAAGACGCCTATTTATAAAAATGAAATACTTTTGCTATTTTCTTTTACTTTTAAATAATAATTATCCTATCTATTAAAATTAATATACTATGAGTCNTAATTTAATTTATTTTAATAGGATCAATCAAATATGTCATAATGGTTGCACTAAATTTGGACAGTCAATTGAATAATTAACAAAACTAACTTATTTAAACATTAATTTTATGTACTATTTTTATTATTATAGAGTTATTTTATTAAATTTACATTTATATTAAAGATTAAATGTTTCTGAAATTTGTGAGGACAAAATCATTTAATATTTATGATATTATAATTAATAATTGCACTTAATTTGATATTTAATGTCTACATATCTAAAACCATTAAATATAAGAAACGCCAATTTATAAAAATGAAATACTTTTGCCGTTTTGTTTTACTTTTAAAAAATAAATATCTTCTCCAAATATTCATAATTATTATTAAATAAATTAAATTATACTATAAGATTTAAATAATTAATTATAATAGGTATAATAATATTGGTGAAGATGGTTGCACTTAATTAGGACAGTCACTGGAAAACTTAAGAAATCTAACTTCTTTAAACATTAATTTTATGTACTATTTTTATTATTTTGGAGAAAACCAAAACATTAATAAAGTTTAGAGCTACAGAGAAAAAAATAAGATATTTTATTTCATTCATAATAAAGATTGAATGTTTCTGAAATTTTTGAAGTCTAAATTATTTAATATATGATATTATAATTAGCAATACGCTTTAATTTGATATTTAATGTCCACAAATCTAAAACCAGTTAAATTTAAGATACCAAATTATAAAAAATTGAAATGTTTATATAATTTTGTTTTTACTTTTTTTTATAAAAAAAAATAATTATCTTCTTCATTTATACATAATTATTAATATATAAATTAAATTATTCTATGAGATTTAATTTTAATTAATTTTTAATAGATATAATTATATCGGTGATGATGGTTGCACTAAATTTGGACAGTCCTCTTGAAAAACTAACAAACCTAACTTCTTTAAACATTGATTTTAATGTATTATTTTTATTATTTTGGAGAAAACTAAATCAATAATAGAATTAAGAGCTATAGAGAAATAGAAAACTTTATTTCCTTTATTTTATTACATTCATAATAAAAGATTGAATGTTTCAAAAATTTTTTAAGACAAAATTTTTTAATATTTAATATTATATAATTAAAAATAGCCCTTAATTTGACATTTAATGTTTACAAAATCTAAAACCATTAAATTTCTGACACCTATAATATAAAAATGAAAAATTATTATCATTTTGTTTTATTTTACAAAAATAATTATCTTCTCCATTTGTATATCATTATTATTATATATATTATGAGACTTAATAGAATTATTTTTAATAGTCATAATAAAATTGGTGAAGATGTTTTCATTAAATTAGGACAGTCATTTGGAAAATTAAGAAGCCTAACTTCATTAAACATTAATTTTAGGTACTATTTTTATTATTTTGGAGAAAATTAAACCAATAATAGAATTTAGACTACAGAGAAAAAAAATAAGAAATTTTATTTCCTTTATTTTATAACATTCTTAATAAAAATTTTCATGTTTCTGAAATTTTTGAAGACAAAATTATTTATTATATTGAACTATTAGACTTAATTTAATTAATTTTAATAGGGATACTTAAATTGGTGATGATTTTTACTCTAAATTAGGAAATTCACTTGAATAACTAACTAACCTGACTTCTTTAAACATTGATTTTAGGTACTATTTTTATTATTATGGAATAAATTTAATCAATAGTATAATTTAGAGCTCCAGAGAAATTAAGAATATTATTCCTGAATTTTTTATTAAATTTATCAGGATACAATTATTATTTAATATTTATGATATTATATTTAACAATTTCGCTTAATTTGATATTTTAAGTTTATAAATAGAAAATCATTAAATATCAGACATAAATATTTAAAAATGAAATGAAATGCTATTGTTATTTTATTTTACTTTTAAATAATAATTATCTTCTCTATTTATATATAATTATTATTATATAAATTAAATTTTACTATGAGACTTAATTTAGTTAATTTAAATAGGAATACTAAAATTCGTAATGATGTTTGCACTAAATTTGGACAATCACTTGAAAAACTAAAAAACTTAACTTCTTTAAACATTGATTTTAGGTACTATTTTATATTATTATGGAAAAAATTAAATCCATAATAGAATATAGAGCTATAAAGAAATAGGAAATTTCATTTTCATTTATTTTTTGAAATATGTGATGACAAAATTATTTATTATATATGATATTATAATTAAGAATTGATATTAATTTGATATTTAATAAAACCATAAAAATTATGACGCCAATTTATAAAATGAAATGCTTTTGCCATTTTATTTTACTTTTAAAAAATATATTATTTTTTCCATTTATACATCATTATTATTGTTATATAAATTAAATTAAACTATGAGACTTAATTTATTTAATTTTAATAGGAGAAATAAAATTGGTGATGATGGTTGCACTGAATTAGGACAGTCACTTGAACAACTAAGAAACTTAACTTCTTTAAACATTGATTTTAGGTACTATTTTTATTATTTTGGAGACAATTAAGTCAATAATTTAGAACAACAGAGAAAAAAAATAGGAAATTTTTTTTATTACATTCATAATAAAAATTGAAATTTTATTAAATTTGTGAAAACAAAATTAATTTAGTATATTTATGATAAAAAAAATTTAAGTATTGCTCTTCATATGATATTTAATTTCTACGAAATCTAAAACCAATTAATTTCAGACTCCTATTTATAAAAATGAAATACTTTTCAATTTGTTTTCCTTTTAAAAATAATATTCTTTATCATTTATATATCATTATTATTATATATATTATATATACTATGAGACTTAATTTAATCAATTTTTATAGGGATAATTAAATTGATCATGAATATTGCACTAAATTTGAACAGTCATTTTAAAAACTTTATTTACTGAAAATATAGATTTAATTTTGATTAAATTTTCATATTATTATATTTTTATTCTTTAATTTCAATTTAAAACATTTACAAATTATGAATATTTATATAATTTTAATTATTTTATATTTAATTTTTATTGTTATTTCTTAATATTTTATTATTCATTTATTATTTTAATATATTTCTTTTAACTAAACTTATTGTTTATAAATATAATTTAGCTGTTTTAAAATTACTTATATTCGTTTAGTATTATAACTATTTTTATTGTTTAATATAGGTTATTTATTAAACAAGTATGTATTTATATAATACAATAATGATTTAATATCTTTTATTTTTATTTATTTATTTATTTATTTATTTATTTATTTATTTATTTATTTATTTATATTAATTTAGTTTGATTTTTAGTAGTTACTATAATATCTGAATTTTAATGTTCATAATTAATACTGAATTAATTCGTAATCAATAAATGAACTATATCATAATTAATCACCTTTAAATTAATAAATATATTTATATAAAATAATTAAAACATTCAATAATTTATTCCTTATTATATATAAAATCATACAATATTCTTTAAATAATATATATTTTAAATATATTTAAAATAAAAAATAAATGAATTCAAAAACTGTTTTTACACATAACATCATTCACTCACTTAATCACTTACTCTCAAACTCTCTCAAGCCAAATCATATTTAAATATTTTAAATAATTAATAACGAATTTAAATATATAGAATTAAAAAAAATTATAATTAAATTCTATTTTAATATTTTTTTTTTTTTTTTTGACCATATTAAAGGACATATACACACACAAAATATATTTAAAAATTTAATATAATTTATAAAATTATAATTCTTAATCAAAGACATATTTATTTACTTCTACAACGAATATTATAATATAGAATTGAAATTAACATTATTATTGTAATACTTGTAGGAACTTAATTATTACAAAATATTTTATAGAATTATATAATAAATTTTATAAATATATATTTTTTTTTAATATTTTTTAATAAAAGTAAATAAATTAACTTAATCTAAACCTACTTGTAGTAACTTAATTATTATATTTTTAAATGGTGTAATTCTATTCGTAATAATGGATGTTGTGAATTTGGAAAATCTCTTGAGAAACTTAGTAACTTAAATTCTTTAAAATAGATTTATGGTATATTTTATTTAGATTTTTAGAATAAAATAATAAGTTANAAAATAAAATCAAATAAATTAAAAATCTGTTATTACATTAAGTATTTCTTATGGTAAATATAAATGAATGATTATTATTAGTATAAATTATTTATTAAATATTTTTTTTAATATATTTCTTTATTGTACATAATCACTTTCTCATTTAATTCTGCTTTATTATAATTTAAGAAAGAAATAATTAAAGAAAATAAATAAATTAAATTAAAAACTATTATTTCATTAATTAACCGAATACATAATTTATTAATACATAATTTATAAATACAACAACCAATATTATATCAATATTATATTTTTATTAAAATTTATAATTTAACCTAATTTAATATAAACTTACTTATAGTAAGTTAATTATAATATAACTTAATTTTTAAAAATATTATATATTGATAATATTTACATTTTTTTTTTTACCGTTGAAAGGACATGCACTACACTATAAATATAATATAAGTAACAAAAAGTTTATATTATATACTTGAAAGTAATAAGTAATAAATGTATCAATCAGAGTAATGAATTAGATCTCTTATAAGGTGGTATCTCTTCTTCTAATAGAATTTTTTGAGTAGAGTCTAGTAATCTAATAATATATTATGAACTTGTATATGCAGTTCTTTTCTTTAACAAAATTGTAAAAAATTCAAAAATAAGCACGATAGCATTCAACACTGCTAAGTCTCTGTAATACAATGCAACTGTTCTTAACATATTAAACATTAAAAACCAGATTACAATTTGTTTAAATAAAAGGAGACACTTCTAAGCTTCCTTCATACCAACACTTATAGCGGTGCCAATTGATTTAATAATATGAGCTGTGAGATAAATTTCGTTAATTTAACACAACTCAATCAAATAATTAAATTTTATATTTAATTTATAAAATTATATTATTCTTCTACGATAAAAGACACATTTATTTTCAATTTCTAAATTTTGATTCTAATATTGTTACTACTTTAATTTAACATTCTTTACTTTTAGAGTTCCACCTCTAATTCTAGTAATTGGAACTTGAAACACTTCACATTTTTCTAGTAAATATAACTGAATTTAGTTGAATTTCTAGATAATATGAAAATTTTTGCCGATATTTAATTTCATTTCTTGTATTCTATTTATTTTTTTGTAAAATTATAAAAAAATTTATGTTGACTATACATATTTAAAAGTTTTTGTGCAAATTTCGTTTGCTTAAGTTTCCTTAATGGAGCCTTTTTTTGTTGATATTACTGCTTTTGCTATTTGTGGGACTGCGAAACCATGTTGACAGTAATATTGATTTATTACTTCAGTGATGCAGATGATTTATATATAAAAATTGAGTTTCTTTTTTTGACTTTTTTTTAGTATTTTGAAGTGTACTTTTCTCTATAATTTTTATGGTTAAAATAGTTTTTATTTATTTAATTTTCACAGTAAAACTATGCTACACAGTTTAAGACCAGAAAAGCGTTGTATCAGATCATAACAATTTCTTAAAAATAATGAAATCTGTATTATAAATAATTATTTTTAATAAATATCTAGAAAAATAATACACTACATTTAATAAAATTTAATTTAATTTATTTTATTTAATTAATTTTACATTATTATTATAAGTTATATTCTTATTTGGATAATGAATTTAACTTTAAATAAATTTCAAACTTGAAATATATATAAAATTAGATAATGATATTTATTTAAATAATAAGTATTAAACAAACATTTTATTGTTTTAATTTTTATGGTTAAATGATTATATAATAATAATATTAAGTAGTAAATATTAATCCAATAAAAAGAATGAAATTTTAGTATATTTCAGAAAGAAAAAATATTAATATTAAATATATATAATTTAATTAAATACGAATTATACTAATCAAAATTAGAATGTTTAGTATATATAAATATACTCCCTTTATTGGCATTTATGATGAAATATATTGTTTTGATATAAAAGAATAGGGTTTTATAGATCTAATAAAATATGATAATGTGAATATGAATATGAATAAATAAGGGAAGTGAATAGGCGGAATTATAATAAATTAAAGGGTAATGATATGTGGCGTATAAATTATATAGTAAAAATAATTATTATTAATCATGCTTAATGATAATTTAAATTCACTCATTTTTTGCAAAACAAACTCATTATATATGTATAAAATACCATCTTTATTCCTTTCTAAATTTAAAAGAATAAATATATATTTTAATTTTTATTTGATATAAATATAATAAAAATGGTGGTGTGAATATAATATATATAAAGGAGGCTAATTAGAATAAATTAAATAGTAATTTTATTTGGCATGCAAATTATAAAAGTAAAAAAAAATATTAATAATACTTAATTAAAACAAAATTTAATTTGTTAATATTTTGCAAAACAAATTAATTCTTTATATATAAGTTCCATTGTCATTGTGATCCAAATATAACTAAATAAGTATATTTTATATTTTTTTTATGTTATAAATATAATAAAATATGATATCGTAAATATGTAATAACAACATTAGTTATTTAATTTGATAGTTGAATTAGTAAAATAAAAGTTATCTGCTATTTGGCATTTAATTTATTTTATTCACATATAATTAAGAAAAGCTCTTATATAGGGAAAAAGAATAAACCTAATGTTACTAAATTATAAAAAAAAAATTAAAAAAAAAGAAAAAAAACTCAAAAAAAAAAATAAATGTAAGAATAATAATAAAAAGTATTATTATATAGCAAACCCAAAAGATCAAACAATCTTTCTGCAATTGCTTAATCAATTAACTTGACCACAAACCTATTCTAAGAAACCTTATCCAAAAATGGGGTAATACATATCTATTCATTAGTTATTGATGAATTAGAAAATGCTGATGTAAGTGATTCCAGATCGATTGAAATAAAAGTTGTACTCTCAATCAAAAAAGAACTAGAAGAAATATATGGAAAAAGATTCGTTTAAAGTAACTAAAAGTTATAATATAATTGTATTTTATTTAAATATTTTATGATGAATATTTAAAATCTGATTTTATTTAGGAGGGCAAAACTTTTATTGCAGCAGAAAAATAAATGAAATGACTACTCATATAGGAAAAGTAGATTAAATTGAATACACTGTAAGAATTTCTTGGAGAATATAAGTAGATCTTAATCAAGCAGAATCCATAGAAGGAACTGGTAACATAATCACTTAGGTACTAAACAACCTAATTATATTTTGTATTGCATATATTCATTAAAATATTTCGATTAATCAAAGATATTGAATATTAAAACTAAATATGCTATGAAATAAAGCGGACTTGTAGAAATAGGAAGAAATTCGAAATTTTATAATGTTTAAGAAAAAAATAATTATCCAGTTGAAGGATTTGGTTTGAATGTTTGGAGGGGATATAAAACATCAACTGTGTTGTGTCCCAATGTATATAATATAAGACATAATTAATTTACAATAATAAATTAAAAATTATTTTAATTTACATTAGAGTACAAAAATTTTGTTGGATTTTAATTCTAGAGTGCTCAGATAAGAAACAGCTTTAGAATTCCTATATAGAGAAGAATTTACCAGTGATGAAATGGCAGCTAAAGCTATAACTGGTTTGTCTGTTATGGCTTTCTATGGAAATCATAGAGTTTACAGAGTTGATGGAGTCTTTTATGACCAGAACCCGCTAAACACTTTTTATTCAGATGATGGGACTAAAATAAGTTTTAAAGATTATTTTTATAAAAAATATGGGAAAATCATTAAGGATATTAAATAGCCTTTATTATTTAACATAAATAAAAAAACTAAAAAATAAAAGTATATTTTAAATATTAAAAATTTTATATAATTATTAATTCTGGTAAAATTTATTTAGTATATTTGTTCCTGAACTAATGATAATGACTGGATTAACTGATTAATAGAGAAGTAATGGGAAATTAATGTAGTCTGTTGCTTAATACACAAAATTAACTCCTTAAGAAAGAATGCAATATATTACTGAATTTGCTTTTAGAATATAATAAAAAATGTCTGAATAAGGAATTTAAATTGAATAAAATAGCAATAAAGCTAAAGGGTATTTATTAATTAAAATTTAGTAGTTTATTAATTATTTAAAGAATGTTATTTATTTTAAAAAGATATGTCTTGGACCCTCCCAAACTAATATTAGGTAATAATAGATCTATGCAACCATAAGGAGGTAACTTCGACCTTAAATAAAATCCTGTCTTAAAAGGAGGAAAATTAGACAACTGGGTACTTATATATCAAAGCAGAGGCTAATTAGATGATAAAGAAGTACTAATAATATAATAGTTAATTTTAATAAAACTAATAATTGATTTGAATTTAAAATAATTAGGCAGATAATTTCGTTGATGATTTGAAAAAAGCAAGTGTAGTATTTGGAATAAATGTTCGAGATCCTGCAGGATTTATAGTTGTTAAAACCAATTAGTCTAAAGATTGGATTAGTGAATTGGAAAAGGATATAAAAGCTAATGGAAATCCTACTTTCATTATTTCATTGATAAGTGGTAGGGATAAAAGTACTTTGTATTCTCCGTTAAAGAACTATTTGTACAAATAGAAGGGAATACCCCATTAAAATGTAGTTCTTGATAGTTTGAGAAAAAATAGAATGAGTGTTTTATCCAAAATCGTTTTACAAATTAATGCTAAGTTGGCTTATCCCTTATGGAAAGTTTAAAGACCAGCATAGGTTGGGAATAACACTATGATTATTGGTATTGACCAGTATCACAAACCAATTGAAGGAAGAGACAATTGTGTTGGCTTTGTAGCTTCTGTTGATGATGATTTTACTCAATATTATTCTGAAATTTCAATGCAACCAAGAGATGAACTTTAATAATAAAAAGAAGAAGCTCCAATTCTAACCTATGAGCTCACTAATTTAATAAAAAATGCCATTGATGAATATGTTTAAATATCCAAATAATAAGGAAAGAATAAAATCCCTGATACCATTGTTGTTTATAGAGATGGAGTAGGAGAGGGGCAAGTAGATGCCATTAGTAAATTTGAAATCAATGCCATTTAAAAAGGATTCGAATAGATTGATCTAAACTATAAACCCAAATTGGCTTATATTATGATAAACAATAAAATTAACCATAGATTCTTCTCTGATCAAATGTTACCCGGCCAAGGAAGAGGAGGAAAAGGATAACATTCTCAAGGACTAACCAATCCCCCTACCGGTATATTTTTTATTTATTAATATTTAAATTCTTACAATCATTTTTATAATTCTTATTAATTTTAAATAGGAACTGTTTTGGCTGATAGTATATGTTCTTCTAAGTTTGAATTTTTCTTGGCTTCTCAAAATGTAAGATAAGGTACTTGTACTCCTACTAGATATTTGGTTGTTTACAACTCTACCAATTGGAGTGAAGAAACTTTCTGGCAGTTATCTTATTTCCAATGCTTCAATTACTACAATTGGTCTGGAGCTGTTAAAGTGCCTGCCCCTGTTTAATATGCTCATAAGTTAAGCTATCTTGTTGGAGAAACTTTCTAAAGTAATCCTCATATATCATTGACAGACTGTTTATATTATTTATGATCATTATTAAAAGTATTATTTATCTTTGTTGCTTAAAATATTATTAACTAATATATATATATACAGGAATATAATTTTCATTATAATTATATGATATGCGTGTAATCATGATATATTTATAAATTGAATGTTAAATGTAAATTGATATAAATATTAAATATCTATAAAAACATTTATATAATATTTTTTTTTGCAAATATAATAAATATTTTTTTCGATAATATAAATTATTATAATCAGAAAAAATCATTAAAATTATTATGGTTTAAGTACGCCGGATAAATACCTAAGCAAAGGATATAGTTTACTTACTATTTGATATTTTTATGAATAAATATATTTATCACTGATAAATAAATTATTGAACCTTAAATATGGTTTGGTATATAGAAATATTTAAGTAGTTAATTATAATATATAATTATAATTATTTATAAAAATTGTTTATCAAGTAGGGAGATATTAATAATCTCATTTTTAATGTAGTAATAATTTATGTAAGCATTGTAAGATGTATAATATTGAACACTTATAATAATACAATATTTCACTACTAAAGTTTTAAAGTTTAAAATTATGTGATATTATAAAGTTTATATAAAGTTCTTTGAAATAAATATTAACTTTATAAAAAGGATGAATTTTGGTTTATTTTTATAATTGAGATTTTAAAAATATCTGATTTTAAATTAGTTTTCTGGTTATTTATATGCCATATATTACCTTTATTAAAATTTATAACTAAATATATAGAATTTTTTCATTATTATAAATTTAACTCCCTATGTGGTAAAATGATAATTATTTAAATTTAGTTAATATAACAATTTTTTAGGGATTGACAGAATCCTTCTTCCTTTTTAATACCAATGAATATAAATTTTTTAACTATTACTTAAATTTAAAACTAATAAAATATTATGAATAAATAGTAGAAGTTGTATTTTAATTGAATTGCATAGTAAAAGTGACATCTATATGGCAATTAATCTATTCATGTATGTTTATAAAAATATTATAATTACTTTAAAAAAAAGAAAAAGAAATTGATAAAAAAATAAATGTAATAATAATAGCAAGAAATAATATATAATAAACCAAAAAGATCAAACAATCTTTCAGTAATTGCTTAACCAATTAAATTAGCAACTAACCTTTTTTAAGAAACTTTACTAGAAAGTGAAGTAATACATATATATTAATTTGTTATCAAGGAATTAGAATAAGCATAAGATGTTAATTAAAATTCTATAGAAAAGAAAATTGTATCCTAAGTCAAAAAGAGACTAGGATAAATAAATAGATAAATGTTTGTTTAAAGTAAATTAAATATAATATAATGGTGTTTTTTTTAATATTTTATGACGAGGATATTTAAAATCTGACTTTTTTTAGAAGGGAATAATTTTTATTTCATCAGAAAATTAAGTGAAAACATTACTATAACAGAAATAGTAGAAAATAAATAATATACTGTATAAATTTCTTGGAAAATGTAAATGAATCTCAATCAAATAGAGTCGATAGAAGGAAATGGTAATTTAGTCATTTAGGTATTAAAAAATGAGTGAATTTATTATAATTTGTAATAGTAATTAAGATATTTCTATTAATTAGATATTGAATCTCAAAACTAAATATGCTATTAAAGAATGTAGATTTAAAAAAATAAGAAGAAATTCATATTTTTACGATATTTACAAAGTAAACAATTTTCCAGTTGAAGGATTTGGTTTGAATGTTTGGAGAGGATACAAAGCATCAACTGTATTGTGTTCTAATGTATATATAATAAGATATAGTTGATTTACAATAAACAATTAAAAATTATTTTAATTTACATAAGAGTATAAAAATTTTGCTTGATTTTAAATCTTTAGTGTTCAGATAAGAAATGGCTTTAGAATTCCTATACAGATAAGAATTTACCAGTGATGAAATGGCATCTAAAGCTGTAATTGGTTAGTCCGTGATGGCTTAGTACGGAAATCATAGAGTTTACACAGTAGATGGAGTATTATATGACTAGAATCCCTTAAATACTTTTGATTTATATGATGGGAGAAAAATAAGTTATAAAGAATATTTTTATACAAGATATGGCATAACAATTAAAAATCTTAAATAGCCCTTATTAATTCACATAAATAAAAAAACTGATTAAAAAAAAATGTAAATTTTAAATTTTTTATCTGTAATTATACTATTAGTAAAAATGAATTCTTTATTTTAATTTAGTGTACTTATTCCTGAATTAATGAAAATGATTGGATTAAGTAATGAATAGAAAAATAATAAAAAAATAACGAAGGCTGTATCTTAGCTCACTCAATTAAATCCTTAGGAAAGAATGCAACATATTTCAGAATTTGCTACTAGAATATAATAAAATATGTCTAAATAAGGAATTTAAATTGATAAGAATAACAATGAAGCTCAAGGGTATGTATTAATTAAAATTTAATAGTTTATTAATTATTTAAAGAATATTATTTATTTTAAAAAGATATACCTTATACCCTCCCAAAGTAATGCTAGGTAATAATGGATTTATGTATCACTAAGGAGGTATCTTCAGACTTAAATAATTTCCTGTTTTAAAAGGAGGAAAATTAGACAACTGGGTACTTATATATCAAAGTAGAGGCTAAAGAGATGATAAAGATGTACAAATAATATTATAGTTAATTTTAATAAAACTAATTAATTGATTTGAATTTAAATTAATTAGGCAGATGATTTCGTCGATGATTTGAAAAAAGCTAGTGTAGTATTTGGTATAAAAGTTGAAGATCCTGTAGGATTTATAGTTGTTAATACCAATTAGTCTAAAGATTGGATTAGTGAATTGGAAAAGGATATAAAAGCTAATGGAAATCCTACTTTCATTATTTCATTGATAAGTGGTAGGGATAAAAGTACTTTGTATTCTTCGTTAAAGAAATATTTGTACTAATAGAAGGGAATTCCCCATTAAAATGTGGTTCTAGATAGTTTGAGAAAAAATAGAATGAGAGTTTTATCCAAAATCGTTTTACAAATTAATGCTAAGTTGGCTTATCCTTTATGGAAAGTTTAAAGACCATATTAGATTGGAAATAACACCATGGTTATTGGTATTGACTAGTATCACAAACCAATTAAAGGAAGAGACAATTGTGTTGGCTTTGTAGCTTCTGTTGATGATGATTTTACTCAGTATTATTCTGAAATTTCAATGTAACCAAGAGAAGATTCTTAGTAATAAAAAGAAAAGTAATCAACCACATAAATAGAAGAAAATCTAAATTAAACCTTTAGTCTTACCACCTTAATAAAAAATGCCATTGAAGAATATGTTTAAATATCTTAATAATAAGGAAAGAAAAAAATCCCTGACACCATTGTTGTTTATAGAGACGGAGTGGGAGAAGAGCAAGATACTATTAGTAAATTTGAAATCAATGCCATTTAAAAAGGATTCGAATAGATTGATCCAAACTATAAACCCAAACTGGCTTATATTATAATAAACAGAAAAATTCACTATAGATTATTCGCTGAACAAATGATACCCAGCCAAGGAAGAGGAGGAAAAGGATAACATTCCCAAGGACTAACCAATCCCCCTACCGGTATATTTTTATCTATTAATATTTAAATTCTTACAGTAATTTTTATAATTCTTATTAGGAACTGTTTTAGCTGATAGTATATGTTCTTCTAAGTTTGAATTTTTCTTGGCTTCTCAAAATGTAAGATAAGGTACTTGTACTCCTACTAGATATTTGGTTGTTTACAACTCTACCAATTGGACTGAAGAAACATTCTGGCAGTTTTCTTATTTCCAATGTTTCAACTACTATAATTTGTCTGGAGCTGTTAAAGTACCTGCCCCTGTTTAATATGCTCACAAATTAAGCTATCTTGTTGGAGAAACATTTTAAAGTAATCCTCATATATCATTGTCAGACTGTTTATATTATTTATGATCATTATTAAAAATATTATTTATGATTATTGCTTAAAATATTATTTATGATTATTGCTTAAAATATTATTAATTAATATATATATTGGTATATAATTTTCACTATAATTATAAGATATGCGTGTAATCATGATATATTTATAAATCAAATATTTAAATTGAAATACATATTAAATATAAATATGAATATTTTTTATATATTATTATTCCATGTGATAAATAATACGAATTCTAAAATACATTTATATTATTATAATTAATTTGATATTAATATTTATGACTAATACTTATTTGTTTATATTTATATAAGTACCAGATCAATAAATTAGTGAACCAGGACATGGTTTAAAATTTTTAGACAATTTTAGACAGCGTCAGATAGTAATACGACTTCATAAAAAGCATGCAGTACACCAATTAATGATATTTAGAGCCTTTTTAACACAATACAAACACTTTTTTAACACATATAAAATTCATAGATTTTAAAAAAATGCATTAAATATTCAGGATTCATCATATAAATTAAATAAATAATTGTAATTTATATTTTAACAAGTGTTTATGAGTTTTTAATGATATAATCTAACAATTAGCCTTTAGATTAAGTATAATAATTCTAATTTATATACATAATTAATGTATTAATTTACAAGTAAATTTTAATTTTTAATAAAGAATCAGATTTATATTTCTTTCTTTGAAATAAGTTTAAATAGGACTGGTATTTTAAATATAATCCAATAGATTTTAACTTAGGTAAAAATTTTATAAAAAAATATAGATTATAATTCAAAATCCAAAGGTAAAATATGAAAATGATGAATCCTAAAAATTATATTGTTTTATTTATACTATGACTATTAATATATGGAAAATGGGTCAAAAATTCCCTAAAATGGTTTTATCCAGTGAATTAATATGATACTTCACATATAGTAAACTATAGCGCCATCTAAATTCAAATTAGAATCTAATATATGGGATGAATCCTAAAAATAATTTTTTCCATAATTTCCGATACACAATTTTACAAACAAATTGATTTATCCTATGCTGATAAATTCTCAAATAATTAATATTTATATAATTTGGAAAATATCAATACTCTACATTTATTTTCAGCTTAATCCCACTCTATTAATAATTATTATTAAATCATTATATACTGATATAAAGCAATATATATATATAAATACAGAGAACCATATCAAATTTTAATATAAAAATTGTTTATTATGAAATATATTTATTATTTTAAATCATTACAATATATATATTTATCTTTAGTACACTAAAAACTAACTTATTTATTATATAATTATATCATTTTTTATTTTCAGAACTTAATAATTTTTTTTATTTTATCAATAACACCTGGTTTGTTTCACTCTATATTTAAAAGATTATTTTCTACTTAATGTTATATTTGACTTTCATTAATATCACTAATTAACATCTATTTTTATAAATATATTTATATAAATCAATTAAAAATATAAAATATAACACTTTATTTACATTGTTAGAATTTGGTTGACTTTATTGTTATTGCTGATTCATTTGTTATTGTAATTACTATTATTATTACACTCTTTTTTTCTACTTCACAGCTTCATCTATTTCATAATAGACATATTTGGCATTCATTAAGGGAATCTATGTTTCAATTGGATCTATAGCTCTGTCTTCATCTCCTGAAAATAATAACTAGTGTGATTTATTATCCCATAGACTATCTTAAAATCCTAAAGAATAGAATAAAGAGAACCTGTCCTCCATTCCACCATAAGAAGAGAGATATCTAAAAAATGAATATTAAATATTTTTTTAGATATAAAATATAGTTTTCATTAATAAACTTACCTGATTATAAGCTTTCCTAAAGCTCTTCGAAGATTTTCTAAAACTTCAATTTTATCTACTTTGCTATTTTTAAATAATTTTTATAGCTGCTTCTTTTAGCTATTTGCCAACTCAACAGAATATATATCATAACACAATTCAACCAGCTAATCAATTATATTTTCTTCTAACATATCAATAAAGTCCAGTATCTAGCTTAATTATATTTATTATAGCATTTTGCTAATATTGTTATTGTTGTATTTTTAACTCAAATTAAACTTATCTGTCAAGCTAAGTATTGTCTAATCATTTTTAATTTCAATCTTTATAAGAAGTTATACACAGAAGCAAATGTCACAGTATAGATCTTATTTTTAATCAGGATTTGTCTTGTTTAAAATTTCTTGAATCCTTTATTTTTAATCAGGGAGCAATTATTCCTACTGTATTAATTAATTTAATTTGAAAATATTTGAATCATTCATCTGGTTATATTCTATATAATAATTATATTAATATATAAATAGAACATTTTTTTAAAAATATTATTAAATGAAATATTATTATATTTTTTACCTTTCAATTAAAATGTTTTAGTTTTATCGAAATTTAAAAAGACTTTTCCATTCAAAAATTATTTTGCAGCATAGCATTCAATTTTACTTATATCAGAAAGAAGAATTTTTCCTTGTGAACTGAATAGTCCATTGCTAGTAAAATCTATAAATGCTCTTGTATTTTATGATTTTAGAACATTTTAATTATTTTATTATAATGCATGGTCCAACTATATTTCGTAAGGAGACATAATGTTTTTTTCTTTAACTTCAAGAAGACTAATTTAACTTTTTTCATCTTTCCTGATATCTCCAAAAAGACTTAAAAGTTCTATATGCTATGATTTTAACATTAACTCAGTAAACTATTGCAAGGCATTATTTTATAATCTTTCACAAATTTTTAACATTAATATAAATTATTGAGCTTCTTGGCATGCTTTTTCTCCATTTTTTACATTTAAAAATGATATTAGTGGCAGATCTAATTTTTTTTGTTCCAATATCGGTTTAATACATACTCTAGTACAGCCTACATTTTGAGTTTCATTTTCTGATAGCACATTCCAAGCATTTATAAAATTGTTATATTACTGCTTATATTATGGATTTTCATTTATAAATTCTAATATCCTTATTTATTTAGCCTCCTATTTTTAAATTTAATTTTATAAAGTTGATGATACACAAAATAAATTATATTTTTACCTTTATATCAATTATACCATCATAAGTGTTATGAATAATTTGAAATATTTTGATAATCGGCCATATATTATCCTTGATATAGCTCATTTTTTTAATTCCAGGCGGTAAAATATTTTTGATTAGTTAGTACTCTTCTTCTTTAGGTTTAATTAATATATGGTCTAATACATATTTAATATCTACTTTTTTTACGAATTTTAGTGAATTTATAAAATATCTTTCTTTATTCTACAGTATTATATTGTCTAGCTATTCTTTAACAAGTGAGATGCATTAGTTTTATGATATGGAAATACTATTCTTTAAATTAAGCTCTGTAATAATTGGTTATTCGTTAACTTAATATTTCTATATTATTTAATTTCTGTTTTCAATGATATCATTAATAATATTATTAAAAATTGTGTTTTCAAAATTCTTTCTGCTTTCTTCAGTATAGAAATTTTGTTAGTTTAGAATATTTTAGTATGCCTAATTTGTATGTTATAAAGTGATTATAATTTCAGTTAATATATATAACAAATTTTCATCACTTGGCAATTCTAAAAATTTTTTAATAAAATCCCAGCTTTGCTTGAAATGTTTAAATACATAATCGGGGTATGGTATTTTTTGAGTATTTTTTTATAATAAGTTTGCTATTTTTATATCAGAAAATAAATCACAAAATAGCATAGAAGTGTAAATTAAAAGACTTCCTATTCTAAATTGAATTTTGGATAAATTTCTACAAAAGTAATTTTCAGGAATCTCTTATATTTATATCAAAAATTGTCCTTTTTCTGCATATTATTTTACTTCAGTTAAGTCAGTAAAATTTAATTAGAATTTATCAAGTCTCTCACTATTTTCAGATTCATTATGATATGACATTCCTTATTTATTACCAATTTCTTTTCCACAAGAAGTACATTTACCTAGTAATTGATACATAATTAAAAATGGAATATTAAACATATTTAAAAAAATAAAAAACCTGTAGCATATGTTCTTCCGCAGTTCATAACTACAAATTACGTGCCACAAGGAAGCTTACATCTATATCTAACTCCAGTCTAGTTTCCTTCTTTATTTAAATATATGATTAGTAATAATTAGTAATCTTCAACAAAGAATGGGATAAAATTATTTTAATTAATAATATTTTAAGGATTAAAGGCTAGCTGAGTAAAGAAATTATTTTAATTCGTACTTAATAAGAACGAGGCAAACAAGCTTAAGTAAGATACTTAATATTTATTGAACCTTTATTGGCTATTTTAGGAGAGCTATAAGTCATTTTTAAGATTTATTCTATTGTCATTGAAATTAGTAAGAAAGCTTTATATCATATTTCGTTTAACACTTTAGGTATTTTCAATTTAACTATAAATTTAATTCCCAAAATTTATTTATTATTCTTATTGCACTTAAAATTCTAAATATCTTAGATAATATCTGGAAAATAATGTTAAAAGAATGGTAAACCGATCTTATTAAATAGTGTATTTAGACTATATATATTGATTAAATTATTATTAATTATTTTCGTGATCTTCTAAGTCAGCATTAAACTATTTATATTTTTCTTTTAAAAGTTCGTTATTTCTCCATGGTACTAGGCTATAACTTAAAGAGGTATATTCTGTTTTAAGCATTTCAACTAAAAAATCAATACAAGACTGTTAATTTTAAGATTAGTTTAAAGATTTATTTTTAATGAATAACATTAATTTTTAAAAGGATTATTCTTCATCTTCAATATTGTAAATCAATTTGACAATGTATAACAAAAATTTTTGAAGTTATTAAAATTAGTATATTTATCTATCAGTTGGCTAATTTTATTATTTTATTTATTGATATAAGTTTTAATAAAGAGTATTCACCTGCTAGAGTTATCTGTATTCCTCACGCTGATTATTATTTCCTTACAAAATGAAATTAACTATATAATCCGATATTTATTTAGTAATATGTTTATAAAAGGCAATGGCCATCATTTTTTCCATTTTCTATTGATCTCCATCTTGTATCAAATTCCTTAGTATAATCATATAGTATTAAACTTTGTTATCATTTTGTAAATCTTCGTATATAATTTGCTCTATTATATCCATTATTACACAGCAAACAGGTGATTCTATTGAATAATTTCCTTAAACTAAAATTTCTTCAATGACTTGTATGTTCTTAATCGCTTAGCTATTGTTATTATGATTATTCCATTTGTTAATATATGACAAAAACAGTTCATTTATATTAAACTAACATTTTTCTAGAATTAACTTAATAATTTTTTTAAAAGAAATTAAAATTCCCTATTTATATGTTACTACTATTTATAGATTTTCCTAGTTTTCTTATGTGTAACTATCATTGAAAATCTAAAAGCTCCTTTTTATTCCTTTAAGGTTTTGTTATAACTGTTCGCTCTAGATTTTAGATTCTTAAAAGTTCAGTAAAAAGATTTACCATCTTTCTTAATTTTAAGCTGACTAATGATCAATAGATCTATCTTTAAAATAGTATTCAAAAATTTCTAAAATATCATCTCCACTACTCCTATTTTAATTTTGATTTAAATTATTGTTTTCAGGAGGTTCTAGCCATTCACCTTCACTATCATCTTCATTTTATTATTATACTTAAATAGCCCATTCTTTTAATTACTCACATCTGTGTTTATTTTATGACATAAAACTTATTTTTACCTTATTAGGGAAGGCAATTAATTGATAAAAACTGAGGATTTATTTCAAGTTTATGACAACGTCGAAATTATTTATGGCTCTCTTTCTTAAAGAAGTTTCGTACAAAGGGCTACTTACCATCTAATAAAAAAAGTTGCAGAAGTAGTTCGTATATTATTCCCATTTGTCTACATTTTATTCTATTTTAGACATATTATCACAATTTTAATAGTTCGGAAATAATAACTAGCTATAGTATTTAATCATAATCATTGCAACATTTTCTTCTATTGTTTCTTAACTATTCACAATAGTGTTATATTGTGTTTCACTCATGCAAAATTTACTAAGCTCTTTATGAAGTTATTCTTAAGATATATAGCTAGAAAGAGCCTCAGTTAATTAGTAAAAATCTTCAATTAATTGTTTGTAAATTTGTTCCACAATGTATATGTGATGTATTTCAGATATAGGATACAATAAAGGCAAGAAGTATGAAAGGAATAATTATATGTCCCTGTTTCCTTATGATTTTAGAATACAGTAATCATCAAAATATTTTTTAAATCCGATCTTGGGTTCATTTTTTATCATTTCAGGCAGTTTTTCCATTATTATTTTATAAATAAATGAATTTTTATCATAGTTTAATTTCTTTTCTGGGTGAATGAATTTGTTGCTATCTAAAATATATTATAATATATTAATCAACTTATTTAGTTATTACATTATATATATTATTAAAAAAATACCTTTATTATTCTATAAGGCCTATTCAATTTCTCTATGTAGCTGGTATGAAAAAGGAAATAAAAGCTTATAATTTAACTATTATAATAACTCTTTCTTTATATATGGAGCTTATAATTCAGCTTTAATATTATAAAAGTCAAATAAATTAAACCACAGTTACTTAATTTCAGTCGATTCGTAAAAACTATCTATAATATTTAGATTTTCCATATTTTAGTATACTTGTTTAAATATATTTTTAATTTCTGACTGTATGTATCCTAAATAAGCTTTTTGTAAAGTAAACACATGATGAAAACTTAAATTAATAGTATTTATATTTTATGCTCTTTCTTTTATTTTTTCTTAAATTATTTCCATTAATAGAATGGAAAGATTGTGTTAAGAATGACTTTTAAAAGATGCAATTAAGTCATTTAATCTTTACTTTAGATATTTAATATATTATGCTTAATTTTCATTATCTCTTTTCCTTTATACGATGATAGTTTCTAAAATCAATTGTTTGTCAATCATATAATTTAAAATAACTTCTTCATCTTGTACTAATTTTAAATTGTTGATTGTATTTTAGTATTTTATTTTAAAAATATAAATGATTTATGTATAATTTATTTTTTATTACTTATATCATATAGATTCGTTTATTAAAGAATATTTGATATTGTTAATTGAGGTAAAATTCCAATATTGTAGAGATTATCGATTTAAACTTGGTTCCAATCTTCTTGGAAGTAGCATCCACAACTTTCGAAACTGCAATCACTGGTAATAATTGGTTTATTCATGGAAAAAACTATGACGGTGTGCTTATTTTGTGGATTTTAATTTTAGATATTGAGAAATTTTAATTCTGATTTAATTTTAAGTAATCTTTATTTATTATTTTCTCGTACATCTAAATCCATTATGATTATCAAAAGATTGATGTATTTTTTTTAGTAAAATTCTTCCTAAACTTTGCTGCTAAATTCATGCTAATTTTAAATCAATTTCAAATCTAAAATGTATGGAATAAATCCTACTTATTTTAGCTCTTCATTTAACACTTCTGAATAAATTTGGTATCCCAAAGGAGTGTACACTTTTGATTTAATATTAAAGTAATGATGTTATTATTATGAGTTATTTTGGTTAAATTCTTAATCATTCATTTTTAGTTTTTCTCTCCTCTTTGCAAGGTACGATGCTAAGGTTTCATGATATTAGGAATCCATATACCAATTTCTTTATTCCTAAGTGATTTTATTTTAAGAAAAAAGATGTTAGATTCCTTTATAATTAGCCAAATGCAGCATTTTTTTGATTGATATATCTAACAATTTTTATTATTTTACACCTTTTAATTTATCTTATCCCATAGTGAATAAAGATTGTAAAGAAATTTCATCTTAAAAGGCGAATATTTCCTGAGACTCATCAAGACCCTTTATTATTTTCTTAAAATTGTTAAAATAATTTTTATTTTCTTCAGCCACCTAAGATATAAGTACATGCTTTTCAAATCTATTTATAAGAGGAGGATCTAGTCTTTTCAGCAAAGTAATATCTTATAACAAAATAAATTTGAAATTCCGGTGCACTTCAATTCTACTGCTGTCAGCGCCCAAAGAAACTCGACAGAAACATTTCTCTCCTATTTTCTATTGTAGATAGGACTGGTTAAGCAAATCATAGAATGTTTGATAAATTTCCTCTAAATTCATTACAACACTCACAATACCCTTTTCTATGCAAACCATAATTTCATTGATTAGCCTGTATGAGGCTTAACTGTCATTGTCATCATTAAAGTTGCTTCCAATGAAAAACTTGAAGTCTTTGATATTTATTTCATTGTAATTTAAAAATTGCTCCATTTAGTTTATTGAATATTCGCTATTTTCCACAATTACCATAAGATGTCTGCCATCCATTCCTTACTATCCCATATTTCTTAAAATATTTTCTCTTTAAATTTAATTGATATTTCTATCTGTGAATCCTTATGGTAAGGGGGTTATTTTTCTTTTCAATATTTATTGCAATTTTTATTGAAGAGCCAGATCTCCTCCAAAATTACGCAAAATTCCTAAATAAATACAAGCGTTCTACATTTTATTATCATTTTTTTTAGGTAAATTTTTAATATCCTTCGCAATTTATTTTACTGAAAAGTAAAAATCTCTTAATCCGTGAAAGTTTGCTTTATCTTTGTTAGCAATTTCTATATACTCCACATATATTTGAGCCATATTTTAAAACTTTATATTCATTAAATCTTCCCTATTCTAATTATCCTCGTTATTATCATAATAAATGCTCTTTGCAGTTTCATAAAGATCATTTACAGTCAGTGGGGGGCGATTTATGCTTATTCCCCTATTCATTTTAGAAGCATCAAGAACCCAATTAGAAATTCCCATAAATGCAATTTTTTCATCTTAATCCTAGGGCTCAAGTAGAGCATGGAGAACTTTTAATGGATTATGAGGACTGATTTCTGCCAACCCTATTTCATCGAAAATTATAACAATTTATGCCTCTTAGATTTTAACATTTGGTTTCTTATATTAATTTTTATATTATTAGTTTTTTTTTTTTGCTTTTAGAAATATATTTTCTATTTTTTAAGAGGTTGATTGCAGATGTCCCTAATAGAATATTGGGAAAAAATCAGGGTCCGATTTGAACAAATCGTCGTGGGAATTTTAACCTTTTAACGCATCCAAAATAAGATTCATTGATAATGTTTTGGAGCACCCAGGTTTTCCTATATAAATTTGCACAAATAAAAAAATATTTAAATTTACTATAAATTATGATAAATGTGTATATTACCGATTAAGAAAAGTGGAATCTTATTTAAAATACTACAGCACATCATAAATACATTTTCTTTTAGAGGTGTATTACATGCAATTCCGCTAGGTATTTTTATTCTATCCAATAAGTCCTATAGTTCTAATTCTAATATGTTTTAAAATTTTTTCTCTTCCATCATTAGTATTTTACTCATCTACTTGACATATTCTCTTCTGTTTTCAATTTTCTGAAGTCTAAACATATAGCATCCTGCCATGGTGATAACAATAGATATGAGCTTCGAAGTAATTTATACAATAATAAAAATTATATTAACAATATAATAATAATAGAATTTTATTTTACTCCCATCAAATTTGTGTCCATATTTTTATAATAATTAATATTTTTGGTGTTTCTATTAGTATCACTTTTTTAATCATTGGCTTATTATTATTTTAGATACAGTTTGCCAAAGTACCAAAAAAGTAAAATTTAGCATCTTTTGACATCTCTTAAACTTACACTCCAATCAGCAAATCCTTCATCTTCTCTTTTTCTGATGAATTTTTATGATTAGAAAATACATTAAACTGCTTTATTTAGTAAGTCTTAAGCTAGTATTTAGTTTTATTCATCATTTTTATGCTATAAAATTTTTAGAATGTAACATTCTTCATCTGTTTCTTCTAATTTGTCATAATTCCATAAGAAATAAAACATTGATTCAGGCATTGGCTCTACTGTATATACCAAATTTGACTTATCTCGTTTATAAATTTACCTTATTCCTTCAACTTCTTATACTTTAATCCCAGTCATACCTTCTGTGCTATGTTACCCTTTGCTTTTATAAGGATTGCAAGCTGCTATCGGAATTATATTGTTAATAATCATTTTCCCATTGATATGTCTATCAATCAATATTTCTTTTAAAATTCCAGATATATTGCTATTTGTATTGATTTCATCGAAAAATAAAATGAACTTGGCATCTGGTTATTTTGATTAATTAAATATTGCATCCTCTACGAACTCTGTGATTTCGCTAACTTTAATTCCTGAGTGAATATTCTTAATTAGCAATTAAGATTCCATCAGTCTTCCAAGCATTTATACCAATGAAGTTTTTCCTATTCCAGTTTCTCCCATTAAAATTATCGGTATTTTGGCATATATTCTGAGGTAGATCAGTGCGATTTTGAAATAGTTTTCAGATGTCAATTATATTTCAGTCATTTTCTTTTTGAAACTCTCTTTTTATTCTTAGTCTTGTAGCGCTGAATTTTAATCAAATGATGTAGCATAATGATCAATAAATTTGTGAGGCGTATCATGTATTAAATATAACAACTATCTTAGTAACTAAAAGTCATTTGAACCTTCCATACTTAATTTAATTTAATTTATTAACATATTAATATTTATATTATTTTTATTATTAATTAAAAGTAAAATTTATTACCAAGGGATAGGCTTATTTTTATCTATAATTTTAAACAATTCTTTAATAAATTAAGGAACATTGTTGGATCTTTTGTACATAATATTTAAAATTCCTTTAAATAAAAGAAAATCCATCCTCAGATCTTTAAACTTTGGTATTTTATCAGCTCTCTCTACCATATTCTTTTCATTTTATTCTAATGAATTCACTTACTATTATAATAAAACATTGCTACCGGATTAAAATGAGCTTTTTCTGACAAATTGGAATAATTCTTAAATATAGTTTTTTCTCATTTACCCTATTTGTGAATTTTAATAATAGTAATATTCTTTTAAATTATCTAAAGAAAAAGGACATGTAATATCTGTAATAGTAGATATTAAGTTAGAAAAAAACTCAATGAAAATGTGTAAATTGTAAAAATTAAGATTTGATTGTTTTTATTCCATATACTAGAAAAATAATTCATCTATTATTTTTTATCCTTCTTACTCGCTAATGATTGGAATTTGATTTTGTGATTCTTCTTATTCGAAAGATTAATTCTATAAATAAGAAATAGGTTGAAGTAATCCTTTTAGGTATCTAAGAGCTATTTGACAAGAAGATTTACGATCTTAATTTATGAAGATTCTTTGACGAATAGAAGCTAAAGTTAATATTTTTTTGCTATTCTCAGTAACACAAGATTTTAAAAAATCCAAATTTGTATAAAATGAGTTAGGGGAGTTAGTCACTTCAATGAAAAATTAACTGTTTTAAGGAGTTTTCCAGTATTTCAAATGCTTCCAATTTAAATTGCGTAAATATAACATTTCAAATAAAACTAGACTTAAATTCAGTCTATTTTCGTATAAGTCAATATGGAAAGCTATATTGTCATTTTATAAATCTTACAATTTTTCTGTCAACTTCTCTATAAGTTCCTATTTTGTCATAATATTTAATTACTAAACTTCCAATCTTTCTGTCAATAACTCTATAAGCTCATTCTTTATCATATATCTTAATTACTCAATATTCAAATTTTCTAAAAATAACTCTATAAATTCCTTTTTCGTCATATTATTTAATTACTCTGCATTCAATTTTTCTGTCAACTATTCTATAAATTTCTTTATCATATTGTTTAATTACTCAACTTTCAAATTTTATGTCAACAACTCTATAAGTTACTTCTTTTTCATATTATTTAATTACTCAACTTCCATTTTTTTTTTCATAGACTCTATAAGTTTGTTCATTATCATATTATTCAATTAATCAACATTCAAATTTTATGTCAACGACTCAATATGATCGTTCTTTATCATATTATTTAATTTCTCAACTTTCTAATTTTCTGTCAACAACTCTATAAGTTCCTTCTTTATCATATTATTTAATTACTCAACTTTCAAATTTTAATTCAACAACTCTATAAGTTCCTACTTTGTAATATTATTGAATTTATCAACTTTCAAATTTTCTTTCAACAACTTTATAAGTTCCTTCTATGTATTATTATTTGATTACTTAACTTTCAGTTTTTTAATCAGCGACTCTATAAGTTCCTTCTTGATCATATTATTAAATTACTAGAATTTCAATTTTTCTGTCAACGACTCTATAAGATCATTCTTTGCCATGTTTCCATAAATAGGCACTCTTATTTTGTTTTTATTTAGTTTTTTGCATTCTTAGTCTATGTGAAATGACTTTCCGAGACCTGAATTTTCAGCGTATACAACTTGGACTTTATTTACTAAATGTCTAGGAATATTAATCGCTTAAGTATTAATAACTTTATTGTATAATTTAAAATTATTAAATATTTCATCCAATGTAGGATCCCCATTGGATTTATAAAATAAAAACAAACTATTTTTGATACTTGTATTTTCATTTTTGAACTAATTTATAAAATCGATCAAAATAATTCTATTTTCGTATTTCAAGTCTTGAATATTAATAATAAAATAGTTTTAATTTCTCTAACTGTATGTGAATCTTAATACAAAGAGCCATAACTCAACAAATTACGTTTCAGAATCGCAAAACAAAAATTATGAAGCATTATAATTTTTTTCTATGTTGAATAGGTACATAAACACCTTAGAATCAGATTCAACTTTCATTTGGTAGATTTTTTTCTCTTGTTATTATCCTTACTATTGTTGTATTTGAGAATTATTAGCATTTAACAAATCATTGAAAAGTTCAGCCAAAAATTCTAATTTTTATATGCTCCCATTTTCAAATTAAATATTGCCTTTTTTATTAGCATATTTTATTAAAACATTTTTTGTGGCATTTATGTTCAATTCTATATCTCCTATAAACCCGAATAAAGTTGAAAATATGTTGCTACCTTCGTTTTGATTTAAATAATTATTATTCATTTGAATGTTTTCCAAAAACTAGAAAATCAATCCATAAAGTTAAGGGCTTACATAGGTAAGGGTAGGGTATTTTTTCAATGCTTAATTTATAGTTGCCATCCATTAAATTTAAGATTCTTTCATTGTTTCTATATCTCTCTTCAGCATTTACAAAGTTCCCTCAGCCTTGTTAGTCTTATTTGAGTATTCTATACAATGATCTATTTTGACAAAGAATCCCATTACATACAATTCAGAAAAATATTTTTTAGCTTGTACTAAATTAGCTAAATGCTATTAAAATAAAGTAACATATCCTGACATGATTTGATTGTACGTAGCCATTTAGTTATCAATCTATTAATTTTCTTTGTTTTTGTAAATTTAATAGTTTTAAGATTTTATTAAGATTAAGGCTCTTCCACAACAATTGACCATATTATCAAACGATTCTTCATGTTGCTCAGTTTTCCCCTCCAAGTTGCACTTTCCATAAACTTTAAATTCTGTTTTTGTATAGTCTTCAATACTCAAAAAGTAAGATCCATTTTCAATCAAAGATTGAATAATTTTCATCGTGATTTTTGTTTTATCTCTTTGCTACTTCATCAGAGTTTCTATTCTCTAGCTCTACTGCACTGCATTGGCAAGTTTAGGAAATATTCTATTTTTAATCAACTTAAAATCTTTATACTTTTTCTAAATTGCCAATAAACTTTCAGAAAGCCCCTTAGATACTTTCAAGCTTTTAAGATCTTTTAACAATGCGATTATATCTATCATATCTTCAATAGCAGATATAATATCAGATGAGTTCTTTCGCAAATCTTCATCCATCAATAAATCTCTAAATTCACTATCGTTTTCGGGTAAAAAAGCTAAAAGGTGTCTGGCCTAGGAGAGAGTTTCTATGAAACCACGTTCATCCTAGTTTAAATTATTGATCTCTACCACTGCACTTTGATTTTGCAAATCATCTATTTTTTAAGAAATCTATTCTAAATCAATATTTTCATTTACGGACATTTAATCACATTATTGGATGAATTCCTAAAAATACTATCCTTCTTAGTCACTTCCTGCTTATGTAGTAAATATTTTTGATAAATTATTAAATGTCTTGGCCATTTTTAGGAAGAAATCTAAATTCTAATAATTTTTAAAATCTTTAAATAAGTCTTTATGGTTCTTAAGTTCGCTATCAAGATTTTCCTAAATGAATTTTATAATATCACCCAGATCACTTACTAGCTTAATAGTATTATTCTTATCATATATTTTTATGAATTTTTAAAGAACTTCATAATTAATTTTAGCTAGTTAAATGCCATTTAATAATTACTAAATTTTTTATTTTTATGAAATTCTATCAAAATCATCTTTGTTTTTATATCTCGAAAGTTAGAGTCCCATGATTTTTATGGATTAAATTGATTACTCGATAACACCATTTACTTAATTCTATGTAAAGTTAACTTATGTATTGCCCGGATTATCATTCTAAATTTAATCCCTTAACTTTACTTTTTCATTTTTTATATGTTGTCTAAACATATTATTTTCCAATAATATCCGTATTTTATTTATTTAAGACTCAAAAAATTCAAATTGTTTAAAAATATTATTGTCTAAATTTTGTATAATATCTTTAAGCCTTTACTAGGGGAAGTTTATATTGTTAAATNTAGTTTTTATTTCATTTATATTCTCAAAATTAAGATCTTCATAAATGGAAATCATTTACTCAATAGAATGATACTTTTCAATAATTGGTAATACTTCTTATCTTATTTTATCAATGATTGATTNGTTTTGTTATAATTCGAATATATTGAGTAATCTTTCTAAATTGTTGTTTTATTTTAATAAATATAAGTCAACTTCTCCTATTGATATCTAATAATTTTTAGTTTATTAAAGGAAATTT
The DNA here is from genome assembly GCA_037039885.1 of Miamiensis avidus. Taxonomy (NCBI): domain Eukaryota; phylum Ciliophora; class Oligohymenophorea; order Philasterida; family Glauconematidae; genus Miamiensis; species Miamiensis avidus. The sequence goes on from JAWVGU010000154.1 coordinate 330,605, forward strand.
TCAAGTTTTTATTGTATTATTTAAAGGTATTCTTTAGCTTTTGCAAAGTTATAACAGCTATTTTTTTCTATTTACTATGCAACTACACAAATATTATAAAAGAAATCCTGGTTTACCATATCTTAAAATGACCCTTTTTATACATATGTGATGCAATTTTAGAATACAATGTCTATTATTTCAAACATTTCCAGTGAAATTAGCTCATTTTATGAATCGAAGAAATCTTTAATTTATTTTTATATAGGCTGATAAGCATCATTTTTATTATTTTACTCTTTGAAATATTCTACAAATTCATTTAGAGATATTTTATAAAAAATAGGATATAGTTATCTAATAGAGGACATAGCTGAAATTATATCTATGAATTATGACCAAGTTTATTTTAAAGTGATGCTTTTAAATTGAGCTCTTAAAAACTTTTGGCTTTTTTCTCTTATTTTACTAATTAATTTGTCAAAATTTTCTATTTACCTCAAGCTATGCCATCCACTAATAAGTATATTATATAATATGACAACTTCTTAAGGATTTCCTTCCATGGATATAAAATTTTTATAATCTTTACTCAGCATTTATTCTAACTCATCTATATAAAGTATACTACATTCAGGCTTTATAATTTAGTTAAAAAATTAAATTAAATCTGATTTAAATAAATGTAAAATATTACAGAACATATTGCCAACTTTTGTAAAGATTTCTAATCATTCTTTTTAGCTATTTTAATTAGGTTTTTAAATTTATCAGTGAGGAATAACGGTCGTAGTTTAATAAATTTAAGCATTAAATCGAAATCCTTACTATTTTTAAAGTTTTTATTTTTAGTAAAAAATTCTTAAAATTATTCTTGAATAAAACCTAAGATAATTGTCCAATCCTCTTTTTTGCTTTAGGCCATACTTAAGAATATTATATCTGTATAAGATTTTATTAATACAACATTTTCATAATCTATAATATTCTTTGATATTTCTTAAAAAACAAATGTTATTAAATGCTCAGCTATCTCAACATGTTAGTATGCAAATAATTTAGAAACCAGCGCTAATATTTCTATATCTTTTTATTAATCGATTACTTGTTTTATAAGAGTGAAAATTTCATTTTTTTATAAATTTTTTTCTATTCTAAATTCTTAAATGTAATTCAATATAAATAAGGAATCTTCAATACTAAAACCATTTAAATTATAAAGTTAAAATATCTAAACCAAATCATTTTTTTTAAATGTTTCTAGTATAATTTAATTAAAAGCATAACTTAAATACATATATTTGTCATTTGAAGATCTAATTAAATTGTATATTCCATTTCCGAATTATTCTTATATATCTATATCCTCACTTTATAATTATTTAACGATATCTAATTGAATTTAATACCTTAACATTTCATACAAATTAAATTTGTATCTTACAAAGGGGTGGTTGATTTCTAATTTGCTTATAAAGCATATTAACTCAATAAAATCATTTTTTTTAATCTACGACAACGTATTAAAAGAATTATCTGCCTATATTAAAATTTTAAGTCAATAAATAATAAAATATATTAATTTTTTATAAAACTTACTTAAATTATGTATTCTCCATTTTCGTTTATAATATCTTGGTTGTTTTTTAGCAATTCTATAATTTAAAATTGGTTAATAATTATATTAATGTATCAATATCATAATTAATTTATATTTAATTAATGGATTAAAAAACGATAAATAACTAACTTAATTAAAGTTAATTTTTTTAAACAACATATTAGCATATAATTAAAACTAAAAAAACAAAAAACAAAAAAGAGAAATATAAATCATAAACCATTTATACCTTATTATTCTTCATAGAATTTTTCCAACTATTGTGTGTTATCCTTATTTTTTATCATGGATACTCTTTACTTGTCGATCTTAGAAATGAAATATGTACTTCCTTATTTCAATAATATATCAACTAAATCATCTAGTAATTTGCTACTAGTTTATTTTTTCAATTTATCTCCAGTGATTTGGTGAATAAAAATAATAACTCTGGTTGTTAACTATTCTTATTTTTTTATGAAATCTTATAATCTATTTTTTTATAATACAGGTTATGGATTCATTTTGTAATTTATTATTTTTACTAAAATTTTGATTTTGTTTTTATTATTAATTATTTGAAATTTGCTAATTTATTTATTAAAATTTATAAATGTATATAAACACTCATATAATTAAAAAGAATATAGGGCATGCCCTTATAATAGATTTTAAAATCAATATTATAGTCATATAATGTAATATTTATTAATTGACTTATATTTTATGAGATATATAATACAAAACTATATATCATAATCAAAATATAAATTTTTTACTTAAATTAAATTAATTAAATATATTTTATAACTTTAATTTTTAATACATGTATTATTATTAATCTTTATTAATGATAACTGTGTATATACTTTTTTCATTGAAGCTTTTAAATGAATTTTCTTTTGTTAAAATAACTATAAACAATTTTGAAAAAATTGACAAATTTTAATATTTCAAATTTAATACCTTTTTTTATAAAAATTTGAAATTTTGTGTATTTACATATTTTTATTATTTATTTCTGATAAAATAAGCTAATTTTTATATGAATTATATAGTATTAAATTTGATATATTATATAAGAATATTGATTATTATTAAATTGAAAATGAAATAATTAAGTCAGTTTTTGAGAAACAGAATTAATTATTGAAAATAATTAGGCAACCTTAAAATGTAATTATATTTTATTAATTATTAATATAACATAGTTAGAAAATGTTTCTTATTAAATAACAACATATTAAATTTAATTCAATAGTAAGAATATTATCTAGTAAGTAATATTTTTACTAATAGATCTAATAAATAATATACTTTTTATATTATACTATCAAATAAATTATTATTTGTAGATATATTAATAAGATAATAATAATACTTTTAATAAGAATAAAATATAAAACTTATAATAAATTAAGAAATAATAAAAATAATAAATAATTACTTTATATTTTATCTTTTTATTTATTTATTTATTTATTTATTTATTTATTTATTTATTTATTTATTTATAAATAAATAAATATTTCTATACGCCTTTGTTCTAATCTTCTCAATATACATATCGCTTTGTTGGTTGATTTTTTATTTCCATTGAATATACAATTAGTTAGATTATTATATAGGTTTAATTTTTAAACTGATTATGCTTCATAATTTCTTTGTACGTTAGTCTTTTTACGTGACACAAGCAGAACAATGATATGTAGTAGAAAAGTTAATTAAAATTTTTTGGAATGAATTTTAAGTATTTTTACGGGAGTGGGTAAGGAATACCAATGGTTAAAGAAAAATCCTTATCTATTTATAAGGTTTTCATAATCTAGAAATTAATTAAAAAAAACATTATCAATAATTTACAGTTTTTCACCATTGATAAAGTTTTTAAAATTTTCTTAACCATTGGTAAGGTTTTTGAGTTTTTTTTAAAAATATAAGTATATATTTTTATAATTCATAAATTATATATATATTGGTTAATATTTTTATAATGCATAAATTATATATATATAGGTTAATATTTTTATAATGCATAAATTATATATATATAGGTTAATATTTTTATTATTGTTAATAAAATTAATATCATCTCATAAATTTTATGATAAATACATATCAATATATATATATTGATAAGTACAATGTAAATTAATGCATAATTATATTAAATACGAAAAAATATATGACTATATATATAACAATATAATATATAATAATATATCATTTTGAACCTTAATATTGCCTAATAAAACTCATATGTAGGCTGTTAATGAAATAATTCATAAAATATTTAAAATTAAAAATTAATTATCTGATTAAAAAAAAAAAATTTAAACTTTTTATTATAAAGATAAGATCCAAAATAGCAGAATTATAAAAATAATTAATAACTAATAAGATTCTTATTATTTATATTAATTTATAAGCTTGTATTCATAAATTAGTGTTTTTTAAATAAAATAGATATTTATAATGCATATTGATAAATATAAAAATATTATTTTATCATTAATAATTTAATAATAATAATATATTATAATATTTATTTATAGTTATAAAATCGAAATCTTACTTCCAATATTATCTTATGGATTTTTACATATATATTATAAAAAAAATAAATTTTCTTTTAAAATTTAGCACTAAAATATTAAAATTTATATTGAAAAACTATTTTTAATTCTAATAAGTCTGTCTAGATAAATCTTACAAATTTTATTATTCTTATTTATATTTTATATATTTGTGTAAGTGTAAAGTTATGTTCAAAAGATTTAAATTAGATAATAACGTAGGATGACACATTGTTACGCAAAAATCAGTTGCATGATGTGATAATTCCTATAAAGAAATTCTTTAGTGATGTCAAAATTCAAAATTAACTCTAACTTATATGACAAATTATTATAAAATTTTGTTCCATAATATCCAATACGCAATTTTATTATGCTGATAATGATGTATTAAAAATTTTAAAATTTTTTTTATATTTTAAAAATATTAATAAATTAAAAAATAATATAATAAAAAATTTTATAATATAAATTGTTATTATAAAAACTATTATATAATAATAAATTTTTTATATTTTAGAAAATATAATTAGTGTTTTATACTCTATATTTATTTTAAGCATAATCACACTCTATTAATATTTATTATTAAATCAATGTATACTATTTTTAATGATATTTAAGCAATGGAGATAATAATTATTAATATATATAAAAATAGATAGAACAATATTTATTTATTATGAAATTTATTTATTATTTTAATTCATTAAATATATATATATATTTATCTTAATTAACTACACTAAAAACTATCTTATTTATTATAATTATATCATTTTTTATTTTTTTTATTATCAGAACTAAATAAACCTTTAATTTTATTAATCATACCTGTTTTGTTTCCCTCTATATTTAAAAGATTATTTTCTACTTATTGTTATATTTGACTTTCATTTATATCATTAATCAACATCTATTTTTATAAAAAATATATTAATAAATCAATTAAAATATATAATAAAACACTATATTTACATTGTTAGAATTCTATTGACTTTATTATTATAATTGCTAATTCATTTGCTATTATAATTATAATTATTATTGCACTCTTTTTTTTTACTTCACAGCATCATCTATTTCATAATAAACATATTTAGCATTCATTAAGGGAATCTTTGTGTCAATAGGATCTATATCTTCCTCTTCATCTCCTTTAAATAATAGCTAGAGTTATTCATTATCCCATAAGCCGTCTTAATATCCTAAATAATGAAATAAAGATTGTTACTCTCCAACTCCACCATAAGAAGAGAGATATCTAAAAAATAGAATGTTAATCATTTTTTTTAATTATAAAATTTCGTATTTATTAATAGACTTACCTGATTATAAGCTTTCCTAAAGCTCTTCGAAGATTTTCTAAAACTTCAATTGTATCTACTTTCTTATTTTTAAATAATTTTTATAGCTGCTTCTTTTAGCTATCTTCCAACTCAACAGAATATATATCATAACACAACTCAACCAACTAATCTATTATACTTTCTTCTAACATATCTATAAAATCTAGTATCTAGCTTAATTATATTTATTATAGCATTTTGCTAATATTGTTGTTGTTATATTTTTAACTCAAATTAAACTTATCTGCCAAGCTAAGTATTGTCTAGTCATTTTTAATTTCAATCTTTATAATAAGTTATACACAGAAGCAAATGTCACAGTATAGATCTTATTTTTAATCAGGATTAGTTTTGTTTAAAATTTCTTGAATCCTGTATTTTTAATCAGGGTGCAATTATTCCTACTATATTAATTAATATAATTTGAAGATATTTGAATCATTCATCTGGTTATATTCTATATAAATAATTATATTAATATTTAAATAGTACATTTTTATTTAAATATTATTAAATGGAATATTGAATATTATTATATTTTTTACCTTTCAATTAAAATGTTTTAGTTTTATCGAAATTTAAAAAGAATTTTCCATTCAAAAATTATTTAGCAGCATAGCATTCAATTTTACTTATATCAGAAAGAATAATTTTTCCTTGTTAACTGAATAGTCCATTGCTAGTAAAATCTATAAATGTTCTTGTATTTTATAATTTTAGAACATTTTAATTATTTTATTATAATGCATGGTCTAATTATATTTCGTAGGGAGAAATAATGTTTTTTTCTTTAATTTCAAGAAGACTAATTTAACTTTTTTCATCTTTGCTGATATCTCCAAACAGACTTAAAAGCTCTATATGCTATGACTTTTGCATTAACATATTATAGTTTTTCAGCGCATTATTTTATAATCTTTCACAAATTTTTAGCATTAATATAAAATTTTGAGCTTCTTGGCATGATTTTTCTCCATTTTTTACATTTAAAAACGATATTAATGGTAGTTCTAATTTTTATTGTTCAGATATTTATTTAATACATACTCTGGCACAGCCTGCATTTTGAGTTTCCTTTTCTGAGAGCACATTCCAAGCATTTATAAAATTGTTATATTGCTGTGTATATTATGAATTTTCATTTAGGAATTATATTATCTTTATTTATTTAGCCTCCTATATTTAATTTTATAAATATTATAATTAATAATTTTACTGAGAAACTAAATAAATAATATTTTACCTTTATATCAATTATACCATCATAAGTGTTGTGAATAATTTAGAACATTTTAATAATCGGCCATATATTTTCTTTGATATAGCTCATTTTTTTAATTCCAGGTGGTAAAATATTTTTGATTAGTTAGTATTCATCATCTTACGGTTTAATTAATATATGGTCTAATACCTATTTAATATCTACTTTTTTTACAAATTTCAGTGAATTTATAAAATATCTATCTCTATTTTTAAGGAATTTATCTTGTACTTATTCTTTAACAAGTGAGATGCATTCACTTTATGATATGGAAATGCTATTTTTTAAATTAAGCTCTGTAATAATTGGTTATTCGTTAACTTAATACTTCTATATTATTTAATTTTTATTTACAATGATATTATTAATAATATTATGAAAAATTATGTTTTCAAAATTCTTTCTGCTTTCTTCGGTATAGAAATTTTGTTAGTTTAAAATATTTTAGTTTGCCTAACTTGTATGTTGTAAAGTGATTATAATTTCCGTTAATAAATATAGCAAATTTTCATCATTTGGTAATTCCAATAAGTTTTTGATAGAATCCCAGTGTTGCTTTAAATGTTTAAATACGTAATCAGGGTAAGGTGTTTTAGGAGAATTTTTTTATAATAAGTTTGCTATTTTTATATCAGAAAATAAATCACAAAATAGCATTGAAGAATAAATTAATAGACTTCCTATTCTAAACTAAAGTTACGATAAATCTCTACAATGGTAATTGTTAGGAATCTCTTCTATTTCAATCAAAAATATTCCTTTTTCGACATATTAATTTTTAGAAAAATCTACGACATGTAATTGATTACTATCATCAAGAGGCTCAATATTGTCAGATTTATTATGCATACCCTTTCCACTTTTATTACCTATTTCTTTTCCACATGAAGAACATTTTCCTAGTAATTGATATATAATTTATAATTAAATATCATAAATACTAATACAATATTAATACCTGTAGCTCTTGTATCTCCACAATCCATGACTAGAAATTGTGTACCACAAGGAAGCTTACATCTATATCTAACTCCAGATTTAACTCCTTCTTTATTTAAAAATAAAAGTCTACATAACTAATAATCTTCAACAAAGAATGGGATAAAATTATTTTAATTAATAATATTTTAGGGATTAAAGGCTAGCCGAGAAAAGAAATTATTTTAATTCGTACTTAATAAGAAGGAGGCAAACAAGCTTAAGTAAGATACTTAATATTTATTGAATCTTTATTGGCTATTTTAATAGAGCTGTAAGTCATTTTTAAGGTTGATTCTGTTGACATTGAAATTAGTAAGAAAGCTTTAAATCATATTTCCTTTAACATTTTAGGTATTTTCAATTTATCTATAAATTTAATTCCCCAAATTTATTTATTGTTCTTATTGCACCTAAAATTCTAAATATCTTAGATAATATCTGGAAAATAATGTTAAAAGAATGGTAAACCGATCTTATTAATTAGTGTATTTAGACTATATATATTGATTAAATTATTATTCATTATTTTCGTGATCTTCTAAGTCAGCATTAAATTATTTATATTTTTGTTTTAAAAGTTCGTTATTTCTCCATGGTACTAGGCTATTACTTAAAGAGGTATATTCTGTTTTCAACATTTCAACTAAAAAATCAATACAAGACTATTAACTTTAAATCGCATTTAAAGATTTGTCTTTTATGAACTATATTAATTTTTAAAAGGATTATTCTTAATCTTCAATATTGTAAATCAATTTGACAATGTATAACAAAAATGTTTGAAGTTATTAAAATTAGTATATTTATCTATCAGTTGGCTAATTTTATTATTTTATTTATTGATATAAGTTTTAATAAAGAGTATTCACATGCTAGAGTTATCTATATTCTTCACGCTGATTATTGTTTCCTTACAAAATGAAATTAACTATATAATCCGATATTTATTTAGAAATATTTTTATAAAATGCAACAGCTATCATTTTTTCCATTTTCTATTGCTCTCCATCTTGTATCAAATTCCTTAGTATTATCATATAGTATTATACTTTGTTATCATTTTGTAAATCTTCGTATATAATTTGCTCTATTATATCCATTATTACACAGCAAACAGGAGATTCGATAGAATAATTTCCTTAAACTAAAATGTCTTCAATGACGTGTATGTTCTAAATCGCTTAGCTATTGTTATTATGATTATTATTATTATTCCACTTGTTAATATATGACAAAAACAGTTCATTTATATTAAACTAACATTTTTCTAGAATTAACTTAATAATTTTTCTAAATGAAATTAAAATTCCCTATTTATATGTTACTATTTATAGATTTTTCTAGTTTTCTTATGTGTAACTATCATTGAAAATCTAAAAGCTCCTTTTTATTCCTTTAAGGTTTTGTTATAACTGTTCGCTCTAGATTTTAGATTCTTAAAAGTTCAGTAAAAAGATTTACCATCTTTCTTAATTTTAAGTTGACTAATGATCAATAGATCTATCTTTAAAGTAATATTCAAAAATTTCTAAAATATCATCTCCACTATTCCTATTTTAATTTTGATTTAAATTATTGTTTTCAGGAGGTTCAAGCCATTCACCTTCACTATCATCTTCATTTTATTATTATACTTAAATAGCCCATTCTTTTAATTACTCACATCTGTGTTTATTTTATGATAAAAAACTTATTTTAACCTTATTAGGGAAGGCAATTAATTGATAAAAACTGAGGATTTATTTCAAGTTTATGACAATGTCGAAATTATTTATGGCTCTCTTTCTTAAAGAAGTTTCGTACAAAGGGCTACTTACCATCTAATAGAAAAAGTTGCAGAAGTAGTTCGTATATTATTCCCATTTGTCTACATTTTATTCTATTTTAGACATATTATCACAATTTTAATAGTTCGGAAATAGTAACTAACTATAGTATTTAATCATAATCATTGCAACATTTTCTTCTATTGTTTCTTAACTATTCAAAATAGTGTTATATTTTGTTTCACTCATGCAAAATTTACTAAGCTCTTTATGAAGTTATTCTTAAGAAATGTAGCTAGAAAGAGCCTCAGTTAATTAGTAAAAATCTTCAATAAATAGTTTGTAAACTTGTTCCACAATGTATATATGATGTATTTCAGATATAGGATACAATAAAGGCAAGAAGTATGAAAGGAATAATTATCTGTCCCTGTTTCCTTATGATTTTAGAATACAGTAATCATCAAAATATTTTTTAAATCCGATCTTGGGTTCATTTTTTATCATTTCAGGCAGTTTTTCCATTATTATTTTATAAATAAATGAATTTTTATCATAGTTTAATTTCTTTTCTGGGTGAATGAATTTGTTGCTATCTAAAATATATTATAATATATTAATCAACTTATTTAGTTATTACATTATAAATATTATTAAAAAAATACCTTTATTATTCTATAAGGCCTATTCAATTTCTCTATGTAGCTGGTATGAAAAAGGAAATAAAAGCTTATAATTTAACTATTATAATAACTCTTTCTTTATATATGGAGCTTATAATTCAGCTTTAATATTATAAAAGTCAAATAAATTAAACCACAGTTACTTAATTTCAGTCGATTCGTAAAAACTATCTATAATATTTAGATTTTCCATATTTTAGTATACTTGTTTAAATATATTTTTAATTTCTGACTGTATGTATCCTAAATAAGCTTTTTGTAAAGTAAACACATGATGAAAAATNAAATTAATAGTATTTATTTTTTNTGCTCTTTCTTGTATTTTTTCTTAAATTATTTCCATTAAAAGAATGGAAAGATTGTTTTAAGAATGATTTTTAAAAGATTCAATCAAGTCATTTAATCTTTACTTTAGAAATTATATATATTATGCTTCATTTTCATTATCTCTTTTCCTTTATAAGATGATAGTTTCAANTATCAATTACTTGTCAATCATATAATTTAAAATAACTTCTTCATCTTGCACTAGTTTTAAATTATAAATGGTTTAGTATTTTATTTTAAACATATAAAAGATTTATTTGTAATTTATTTTTTATTACTTATATCATATAGATTTGGTTACTAAAGAATATTTGATATTGTTAATTGGGGTAAAATTCCAATATTGTAGAGATTATCGATTTAAACTTGGCTCCAATCTTCTTGAAAGTAACATCCACAACTTTCGAAACTGCAATCACTGGTAATAATTGGTTTATTCATGGAAAAAACTATGACGGTATGCTTATTTTGTGGATTTTAATTTTAAATATTGATATATTTTAATTCTGATTTAATTTTCAATAGTCTTTATTTATTATTTTCTAGTACATCTAAATCCATTATGATTATCAACAGATTGATGTTTTTTTTTTAGTAAAATTCTTCCTAAACTTTGCTGCTAAATTCATGCTAATTTTAAATCAATTTCAAATCTAAAATGTATGGAATAAATCCTACTTATTTTAGCTCTTCATTTAACACTTCTGAATAAATTTGGTATCCTAAAGGAGTGTACACTTTTGATTTAATATTAAAGTAACGCTGTTATTATTATGAGTTATTTTGGTTAAATTCTTAATCATTCATTTTATCAACTTTTCTTTTTAGTTTTTCTCTCCTCTTTGCAAGGTACGATGCTAAGGTTTCATGATATTAGGAATCCATATACCAATTTCTTTATTCCTTAGTGATTTTATTTTAAGAAAAAAGATGTTAGATTCCTTTATAATTAGCCAAATGCAGCATTTTTTTNATTGATATATCTAACAATTTTTATTATTTTACACCTTTTAATTTATCTTATCCAATAGTGAACAAAGACTGTAATGAAATTTCATCTTAAAAGGCAAATATTTCCTGAGACACATCAAGAACCTTTATTCTATCCTTAAAAATGTTAAAATAATAATTATTTTCTTCAGCCACCTACGATATTAGCACATGCTTTTCAAATCTATTTATAAGAGGAGGATCTAGTCTTTTAAGCAAAGTAATATCTTATAACAAAATAAATTTGAAATTCGGGTGCACTTCAATTCGACTACTATCAGCGCCTAAAGAAACTCTGCAGAAACATTTCCCTCCTATTTTCTATTGCAGATAGGACTGGTTAAGCAAATCATAGAATGTTTGATAAATTTCTTCTAAATTCATTACAACACACACAATACCTTTTTCAATGCAAACCATAATTTCATTGATTAGTCTATATGAGGCTTAACTGTCATTGTCATCATTAAAGTTGCTTCCTATGAAAAACTTGAAGTCTTTGATATTTATTTCATTGTAATTTAAAAATTGCTCCATTTAGTTTATTGAATATTCGCTATTTTCCACAATTACCATAAGATGTCTGCCATCCATTCCTTACTATCCCATATTTCTTAAAATATTTTCTCTTTAAATTTAATTGATATTTCTATCTGTGAATCCTTATGGTAAGGGGGTTATTTTTNTTTTCAATATTTATTGCAANTTTTATTGAAGANNNAGATCTCCTCCAAAATTACGCAAAATTCCTAAATAAATACANNCNTTCTACATTTTATCATCATTTTTTTTAGGTAAATTTTTAATATCCTTCGAAATTTATTTTACTGAAAAGTAAAAATCTCTTAATCCGTGAAAGTTTGCTTTATCTTTGTTGGCAATTTCTATATACTCCACATATATTTGAGCCATATTTTAAAACTTTATATTCATTAAATCTTCTCTATTCTAATTATCCTCGTTATTATCATAATAAATGCTCTTTGCAGTTTCATAAAGATCATTTACAGTCAGTGGGGGGCGATTTATGCTTATTCCCCTATTCATTTTAGAAGCATCAAGAANCCANTTAGANATTCCCATAAATGCAATTTNTTCATCTTAATCCTAGGGCTCAAGTAGGGCATGGAGAACTTTTAATGGATTATGAGGACTGATTTCTGCCAACCCAATTTCATCAAAAATTATAACAACCTCCGCTTCTTAATTTTTTTCTTTTAGTCTAATATTTTAAGTTTTTGCTTTTTCGAATATATTTTCTATTTTTTCAGAAGTTGATTGCAGATGTCCCTAATAGAATATTGGGAAAATATCTGGGTCCGATTTGAATAAATCGTCGTGGGAATTTTAACCCTTTAATGCATCCAAAATAAGATTCATTGATAAAGTTTTTGAGCACCCTGGTTTTCCTATATAAAATTGACACAAATTAAAAAATATTTAAATTATAATAAATTAATATTTATTTTTACCAGTTAAGAAAAGCGGAATTTTATTTACAATACTACAGTACATCATGAATACATTTTCTTTTAGAGGTGTATTACATGCAATTCCGCTAGGTATTTTTATTCTATCCAATAAATCTTAGAGCTCTAATTCTAATATGTTTTAAAAATTTTTATCTTCCATCATTAGAATTTTACTCATCTACTTGACATATTCTCTTCTGTTTTCAATTTTCTGAAGTCTAAACATATAGCATCCTGCTATGGTGATAACAATTGATATGAGCTTGGAAGTAAAAAATAAAAAATAAAAATTATATTAAGTAATTTATGTATAAAAGAATTTTATTTTATTTTACTCCCATCTAATTTCTGTCCATATTTTTATAATAATTTATATATTTGGTGTTTCTATTAGTATCACTTTTTTAATCATTAGCTTGTTATTATTTTAGTTACAGTTTGCTAAAGTACCAAAAAAGTAAAATTTAGCATCTTTTGACATCTCTTAAACTTACACTCCAATCAGCAAATCCTTCATCTCCTCTTTTTCTGATGAATTTTTATGATTAGAAAATACATTAAACTGCTTTATTTAGTAAGTCTTAAGCTATTATTTAGTTTTATTCATCATTTTTATGCTATAAAATTTTAAGAATGTAGCATTCTTCATCTTTTTCTTCTAATTTGTCATAATTCCATAAGAAATAAAACATGGATTCNGGCATTGGCTCTACAGTATATACCAAATTTGATCTATCTTGTTTCCAAATTTACNTTATTCCTTCAACTTCTTATACTNTTANCCCAGTCATACCTTCTGTGNTATGTTACCCTTTGCTTTTATAAGGATTGCAAGCTGCTATNGGNATTATATTGTTACTAATCATTTTCCCATTTATATGTCTATCAANCAATATTTCTTTTAAAATTCCAGATATATTNCTATTTGTATTGATTTCATCGAAAAATAAAATAAACTTGGCATCTGGTTATTTTGATTATTCAAATATTGCATTCTCTACGAACTCTGTGATTTCGCTNACTGTAATTCCTGAGTGAATATTCTTNATNANCAATTAAGATTCCATCAGNCTTCCAAGCATTTATACCAATGANNTNTTTCCTATTCCNGTTTNTCCCATTAANATTATNGGTAATCTTGGCATATATTCTGAGGTAGATCAGTGCNATTTTGAAATAGTTTTCAGANGTCAATTNTATTTCAGTCATTTTCTTTTTNAANCTNTCTTTTTATTCTTAGTCTTGTAGNGCTGANTTTTAATCGAATGATGTAGCNTAATGATCAATAAATTTGTGAGGCGNATCATGTATTAAATATAGCAACTATCTNAGTAACTNAAAGTCATTTGAACCTTCCATACTTAATTTTATTTAATTTAATTTATTAACAAATTAATATTTATATTATTTTTATTATTAATTAAAAGTAAANTTTNTTACCAAGGGATAGGCNTATNNTTATCTANAATNTTAAANANNTCTTTAATAAANTAAGGAACATNNTNNGATNTTTTGTACATAATATTTAAAATTCCTTTAAATAAAAGAAAATCCATCCTCAGATCTTTAAACTTTGGTATTTNATCAGCTCTCTCTACCATATTCTTTTCATTNTATTCTTATGAATTCATTTACTATNATANTAGAACATTGCTACCGGNTTAAAATGAGCTTTCTCTGGAAAATTNGAATAATTCTTAAATATAGTTTTTTCTCATNTNNCCTANNNNTGAATNNNANTAATNATAATANTNTTNTAAATTATCTAAAGAAAAAGGACATGTAATATCTGTAATAGTGGATATTAAGTTAGAAAAAAACTCAATGAAAATGTGTAAATTGTAAAAATTNAGATTTGATTATTTTTATTCCATATGCTAGAAAAATAATTCATCTATTATTTTTTATCCTTCTTACTCGCCAATGATGGGAATTTAATTTTGTAATTCTTCTTTTTCGAAAGATTAATTTTATAAATAAGAAATAGGCTGCTATAATGCTTTTAGGTATCTAAGAGCTATTTGACAAGAAGATTTACTATCTTAATTTATAACGATTCTTTGGCGAATAGAAGCTAAAGTTAGAAAGCTTTTGTTCTCATTAAGAACACATGATTTTACAAAATCCAAATCTTTATAAAATGAGTTTGGGGAGTTTGTCACTTCAATGAAAAATTAACTGTCTTAAGGAGTTTTCCAGTATTTCAAATGCTTCCAATTAACATTACGCAAATAGAGTATTTCAAATAAAATCAGACTTAAATTCAGTCTACTTTCGCATAGGTCAAAGTGGAAGGCGATATTATTATCATTTTATTAGCTTTACAATTTTTCCGTCAACTTCTCTATAAGTTCCTTCTTTAACATGTTTCCATAAATGGGCACTCTTATTTTGTTTTTGTTTAGTTTTTTGCATTCCTAGTCGATGTGAAATGACTTTCCGAGACCTGAATTTTCCGCGTACACTACGTAGACTCTATTTACTAAATGTCTAGGAATATTAATCGCCTAAGTATTAATAACTTTATTGTATAATGTAAAGTTATTAAATATTTCATCCAATGTAGGATCATCATTAGATTTATAAAATAAAAACAAGTTATTTTTGATACTTTTATTTTCATTTTTGAACTAATTTATAGTATCTATCAACATAATCCGGTTTTCATATTTCAAGTCTTGAATATTAATAATAAAATAGTTTTAATTTCTCTAACTGTATGTGAATCTTAACACAAAGAGCCATAACTCAACAAATTGAGTTTCAGAATCACAAAACAAAAATTATGAAGCATTATAATTTTTTTCTATATTGAATAGGTACGTAAACACATTAGAATCTGATTCAACTTTCATTTGGTAGATTTTTTTCTCTTCTTATTATCCTTACTATAGTTGTATTTGAGAATTATTAGCATTTAACAAATCATTGAAAAGTTCAGCTAAAAATTCTAATTTTTATATGCTCCCATTTTCAAATTAAATATTGCCTTTTTTATTAGCGTATTTTATTAAAACATTTTTTGTTGCTATAAAATTCAGTTCTATATCTCCTATGAACCCGAATAAAGTGGAAAAAATGTTACTACCTTCATTTTGATCCAAAAAGTCATTATTAATTTTAATATTTTCCAAAATATAGAAAATCAACCCATAAAGCTAAGGGCTTACGTATGTTAGGATAGGGTATTTTTTCATTGCTTAATTTATAGTTGCCATCCATTAAACCAACGATTCCTTCATTGTTTTAATATCTCTCTACAGCATTTACAAAGTCACATCAGCTTTGTTTGTTTTATTTGAGTATTCTATACGATGATCTATTTTGACAAAGAATCCCATTACATACAATTCAGAAAAATATTTTTTTGCTTGCAATAAACTAGCTAAATGCTATTAAAATATAGTAACATATCCTGACATGATTTGATTGTATGTAGCCATTTAGTTATCAATCTATTAATTTTCTTTGTTTTTGTAAATTTAATAGTTTTAAGATTTTATTAAGATTAAGGCTCTTCCACAACAATTGACCATATTATCAAAGGATTCTTCATGTTGCTCAGTTTTCCCCTCCAAGTTGCACTTTCCATAAACTTTGAATTCTGTTTCAGTATAGTCTTCAATACTCAAAAAGTAAGATCCATTTTCAATCAAAGATTAAATGATTTTCATCGTAATTTTAGTTTTTTCTCCTTATTATTTCATTAGAGTTTCTATTCTCTAGCTTTACTATACTACATTAGCAAATTTTGGAAGAATTCTATTTTTTATCTACTTAAAATCTTTATACTTTATCTTTATTTTTAATAAATTTTCTGAAAGCCCATTGGATACTTTCAAGTTTTTGAGATCTTTTAACAATGAGATTATATCTATCATATCTTCAATAGCAGATATAATATCAGATGAGTTCTTTCTCTAATCTTCATCCATCAATAAATCTCTAAAATCGCTATCATTTTCTGGTAAAAAAGTTAAAAGGTGGCTGGCTTAGAAGAGAGCTTCTATGAAATCACGTTCATCCTAGTTTAAATTATTTATCTCTTTCACCACACTTTTATTTTGCAAATCATCTATTCTTTGAGAAATTTATTCTAAATCAATATTTTCATTTACAGACATTTAATCACATTATTGGACGAATTCCTAATAAATATATCCTTCTTAGTCACTTCCTGCTTATATAGTAAACATTTTTGATAAATTATTAAATATTTCTGCTGTTTTTAGGAATAAATCTAAATTCAAATAATTTTTAAAATCTTTAAATAAGTCTTTGTGGTTCTTAATTTCGCCATCTAGATTTTCTTAAATGAATTTTATAATATTACCCAGATCATTTTCTAGCTTATTAATATTATTCTTATCATATATTTTTATGAATTTTTAAAGAACTTCATAATTAATTTTAGCTAGTTAAATGCCATTTAATAATTACTTAATTTTTTATTTTTATGAAATTTTATTAAAATCATCTTTGTTTTTATATCTTGAAAGTTAAAGTCCCATGATTTTTATGGATTAAATCGATTATTCTATAACATCATCAACCTAATTTTGTGTAAAGTGAACTTATGTATTGCCTGGATTATCATTTTAAATCTAATCCCTTAACTTTACTTTTTCATTTTTTATATGTTGTCTAAACATATTATTTTCCAATAATATCCGTATTTTATTTATTTAAGGCTCAAAAAATTCAAATTGTTTAAAAATATTATTGTCTAAATTTTTTATAATATCTTTAAGCTATTACTAGGGGAAGTTTATATTGTTAAATCTAGTTTTTATTTCATTTATATTCTCAAAATTAAGATCTTCATAAATAGAAATCATTTAATCAATAGAATGATACTTTTCAATAAATGGTAATACTTCTTATCTTATTTTATCAATGATTGATTTGTCTTGTTATAATTCGAATATATTGAGTAATCTTTCTTAATTGTTGTTTTATTTTAATAAATATAGAGCAACTTCTCCAATTGATATCTAATAATTTTTAGTTTAATAAATGAAATTTTCAAGTTTTTATTATAATATTAACAGATATTCTTTAGCTTTTGCAAAGTTATAACAGTTATTTTTAACTATTTACTATGCAACTACACAAATATTATAAAAGAAATCCTGATTTACTATATCTTAAAATGATCCTTTTTATACATATGTGATACAATTTTAGAATACAATGTCCATTATTTCAAACATTTCCAATGAAATTAGCTCATTTTATGAATCGAAGAAATCTTTTATTTATTTTTATATAGGCTGATAAGCATCATTTTTATTATTTTACTCTTTGAAATATTCTACAAATTCATTTAGAGATATTTAATAAAACTAAGGATATAGTTATTTAATAGAAGACATAACGGAAATTATATCTATGAATTATGACCAAGTTTATTTTAAAGTGATGCTTTTAAATTGAGCTCTTAAAAACTTTTGGCTTTTTTCTCTTATTTTACTAATTAATTTGTCAAAATTTTCTATTTTCCTCAAGCTATGCCATCCACTAATAAGTATATTATATAATATGACAACTTCTTAAGGATTTGCTTCCATAGATATAAAATTTTTATAATTTTTACTCAAGATTTATTCTAACTCATCTATATAAAGTATGCTACATTCAGGCTTTGTATTAGTAAAAAAAATATGTTAAAATATAAATTAAATTAAATCGGATTTAAATTAATGTATAATATTACAGAACATATTGCCAACTTTTGTAAAGATTTCTAATCATTCTTTTTAACTATTTTAATTAGGTTTTTAATTTTATCAGTGAGGAATAGCGGTCGTAGTTTAATAAATGTAAGCATTAAATCGAAATCCTTGCTATTTTTAAAGTTCTTATTTTTAGTAAAAAATTCTTAAAATTTTTCTTGAATAAAAACTAAGATAGTTGTCCAATCCTTATTTTACATTTAGATCATACTTTAAAATAGTATATCTGTATAAGCTTTTATTAATGCTACATTTTCATAATCTATAATGTTCTTTGACATTTCTTAAAAAAGTAATTTGATTAAGTACTCAGCTATCTCAACATGTTAGTATGCAAATAATTTAGAAACCAGGGCTAATATTTTTATATCTTTTTATTATTCGATTACTTGTTTTATAAGAGTGAAAATTTCCTTTTTTTATAATTTTTTTTCTATTCTAAATTCTTAAATGTAATTCAATATAAATAAAGAATCTTCAACATCAAAACCATTTATTTCATAAAGTTAAAATATCTATTGCAAATCATTTTATTCGGGAAATGCTTTATGTATAATTTAATTAAAAGCATAACTTAAATACATATATATGTCATTTGAGGACCGAATTAAATAATATATTCCTTTTCCGAATTTTTTTTATATATCTTTATTCTTATTTTCTAATTATTTAACGATATCTAATTGAATTTAATACCTTAGCATTTCATACAAATTAAATTTGTATCTTACAAAGGAATGTTAGATTTCTAATTCGCTTATAAAGCATATTAACTCAATAAAATCATTTTTTTAAATCTGCGACAATGTGTATTTTTCCATGGTTTATAAGAATTCTTTACTTAATACAGATAAGGATTAAGATGGATTAACAGTCTTTTAGAATTATATTGTATCTTAAAGGGAATAAAATTTTTTGCAGCTTTGCATATTTTCAAAGAAGTATTACCAATAAAGTTAAAAAGGATAATTCTTATTCCTAATGGGAACTCTAAATTTTCCTTTAAAATATTCAGGTGCATCAAATAGTATATATTAATTTTTATTATTTTAACCATCACTTTATTTCAACATTTTATATTCTTTTATCTGTCTTTCAAATGATTTAGTTTACATTTAACTTTATCCTAATTAACATTTTTCTTTAAAGAAATATTTAAATCCTTCAACTGTAAATTAATCTAATTATTCCTATTTTACATCAACATAACCCTATAAAATATAATTAGTATATGGAAGAGTTTCTAAAACAATGGCATTATCTAAATTTAATTTCATATTTTTTTCAAATTTCAACTAAATTTTAGTATTTTCATTTAAGCAATCAAAAATATTGTAAAAAGCAAAAAAGAATTGTATTCTATCAGAAGAACTATCTCTCTATATTAAAATTTTATGTCAATAAATAATAAAATATATTATTTTTTTTATATTTACTTAAATCTTTTATTGTCCATCATCATTTATAATATCATCGTACTTTTCTAATAGTTCTATAATTTTAAAATTGGTTGATAATTATATATATATATCAATATCATAACTAATAAGTTATTATATATATTAATGATTGTAAAAAATTTATGAATTATTTAACTAATTAAAATTTATTTTTTGAAACAACATATTGAAATATAGTTAAAACAAAACATAATAATTATTATTATAATTAGAAAAAATATAAGAGAAATATAAATCTTAAATATTTGATACCTTAATATTATTCATAGAATTTATCCAACTATTATGTGTTTTCATTATTTTTTATCATAAATATACTTAAATTGTCAAGCTTTGAAATGAAAAATATACTTCCATGTTTGAATAATATGTCAATTAAGTCATCCACTATTTTGTTTAAATATTATTTTTTCAATCTATCTCTAGTGGTTTAGTGAATAAAAGCTGTAACTTATATTTTTAAATCTTATAAATCTTACATATATTTTTAAAAACTATTCCCTCTTATGATAGGTTATTTAATCATTTTATTTAATACTACAGTACATATTGCCAACCTTTGTAAAGATTTCTTATCATTATTTTTTGCTATTTTAATTAGGTTTTTAAATTTATCAGTGAGGAATAGTGGCCGTAGTTTAATAAATGTAAGCATTAAATCGAAATCCTTGCTATTTTTAAAGCACTTATTTTTAGTAAAAAATTCTTAAAATTTTTCTTGAATAAAACCTAAGATAATTGTCCAATCTTCATTTTTGCTTTAACTCATACTTTAGAATATTATATCTGTATAAGATTTTATTAAATCTATATTTTCATAATCTGTAATATTCTTTGATATTTCTTAAAAAGCTAATTTGATTAAGTGCTCAGCTATCTCAACATGTTAGTGTGCAAATAATTTAGAAACCAGTGACAATATTTTTATGTCTTATTATTAATCGATCACTTGTTTTATAAGAGCGAAAATTTCTTATTTTTATAAATTTTTTTATAACCTTATTTTTTAAATATAATTCAATATAAATAAAGATTCTTCAATATTAAAACCATTTATCTCATAAAGTTAAAATATCTATAGCAAATCATTTTATTCTGGAAATGCTTTTAGTATAATTTAATTAAAAGCATAACATAAATACATATATTTGTCATTTGAAGATCTAATTAAATTGTATATTCCTTTACCGAATTTTTTTTATATATCTTCATTCTCTTTTTCCAATTATTAAACGATATCTAATTGAATTTAATACCTTAATATTTCATACAAATTAAATTTGTATCTATCGAAGGGATGTTTAATTTCTAATTCGCTTATAAAGCATATTAACTCAATAAATTCATTCTTTTTAATCTTTAAAAATGTGAAGTTTTCCATGGTTTATAAGAATTCTTTACTTAATACAGATAAGGATTAAGATGGATTGACAGTTATTTGGAATTATATTGTATCTTAAAGTGAATAAAATTTTTTGCAACTTTACATATTTTCCAAGAAGTATTCCCAATAAACTCTATAAGCTTATTTTTAATTACTAATAGGAACTCTAAACATGTCCTAGAAACACTCAGGTGCATCAAATAGTAAATATAATTTATTTTTATTTTAATCAACACTATTTTATTATAGCATTTAATATTTTTTTATCTGTCTTTTAAATGCATCAGTTTTCATTTCGCTAAATCCTCCTTAACATTTTTCTTTAAAGAAGTATTTCAATCCTTCAACTGGTAGTTAATCTATTTATTGCTGGCTTACATTAACATAGCCCGATAAAATATAATTAGTATATGGAAGAGGTTCTAAAACAATGGCATTGTCTAAATTTAGTTTTGTATTTTCGAAAATCACCTAAATTTTACTATTTCTATTTAAGTAATCGAAAATATTGTGAAAAGCAAAAAAGAATTGTATTCTATCAGAAGAACTATATCTCTATATAAAAATTTTATGTCAATAAATAATAAAATATATTATTTTTTTTATATTTACTTATTATATATATGGAATTATATCATGTAGGGGTTTATCGGGCTTATCGGGATTATATATCA
Source organism: Miamiensis avidus (assembly GCA_037039885.1). Taxonomy (NCBI): domain Eukaryota; phylum Ciliophora; class Oligohymenophorea; order Philasterida; family Glauconematidae; genus Miamiensis; species Miamiensis avidus. The sequence continues at coordinate 352,842 of JAWVGU010000154.1, forward strand.
GTTCTATAATTTTTAAATTGGTTGATAATTATATATATATATCAATATCATAATTAATAATTTATATTTAATTAATGTGTATAAAAAATCATGAATTTTAAAATGAAATAAAATTGATTTTTTATATTTAATTTTTTTAAGTAGATATTTATATAAAAATTTTTAACCTACAATACCTTTGTATTCTTCATGGAATTTATCCAACTATTATGTGTTATCATTATTTTTTATCATAAATATTTTTAACTTTTCGACCTTATCAATGAAAAAGCTACATCCCTATTTAAATAATATGTCAACTAAATCATCTACTATTCTGTTATTTGTTAATTTTTTCAATTCACATCTTGTGATTTGGTGTATAAAATCAGTAACTCTTGTTTTTAACTATTCTAATTTTTATATGAACTTTAGCTATCTATTCATTTTGTTTTTAATTTTGATTTTATTAATAAAATTTTTTTTTTTTTTTTATTTGTAATATATTAATTTATTAATAACAATTTATAAATATATATATATATGCACTCGAATTATTAAAAAACATTATATGGCATGCCTTCATAAATTGATTTCGAAAAAGAATTAAGAATGGTATCTACTAATTGATTAAATGTAAAATAATATAAGTTATATTTAATACAAAACTATGCAAAATTATAAAATCATAATATTGTTTGCTTTAATTAAGTTAATAGAATTTTTTTAAAGTGTTTATTTAATAAACTTATTATTTATTTTTTTTATTGATAAATGTATTGTAAACTCATATAAATAATCTATAATAATGTTTTTATTTCTTGTTTTATATTAGCTCCAAATTTTTATTTTAGGAGCTAATGCTAATATTTAAAATTTGCATTAATTAATATTATAAGTAATTAATATTTCATATAGTAGCACGCTAATATTAATATTATCACCCAAAAATAAATATCAGGTATTAAAAATATAAAATTATTAGTGATTAATCCATAAATTTTTTATATGAGTTTACAATAAATACTTATCCATAAAGTTTTTTTATAATATTTTCTTTTGTTAATCATATTAAATTTAATTCAATGATAATAAACTGGAATATTATCTAACAAATATTATTTTTTACTAATTGATCTTATAAATAATATAATTTGATATGACTATTAGTTTTTATAAAAATAGAAATTTTATGAAAAAGTAATGAATGTTTTATCTTTTTTTAAACGCTGAAAATTAATATGAGAGTAAAAGTAATAATAATTTAAAAAAATAGTTTGAAAATAAGAAAATAATACTAGTATTATATATATATAAGCTATAATACTATTATGTAATTATATTTATTTTATAAATATATATTTGTAAATATAATAATTAGAAAATAATAATAAGTCTAATAGTAATAAAAAAATTTTTTAAATAATGTAATATAGTAACATATAATAACTATACCTATAAAAGTTACTAATTTTAAAGAAATATATTTTAATATTTATTCATAAAGTAATAAATAGTGCTAATATTTTAAAAATTTTATTTAATATCTTCAGTACTTATATAAAAATCTAAGTCATAATCCAGTAAAGGATTTTTTTGGATGAACTTACATCATTTACCATAGAAATTTATATTAAATTACTTGCTTCTGAATTTTAGCATTATAAAATCTAATTGGCAATATTTAACACTTTGAAAAAACTATATTGAACAATGCTAATTAACTTTATTTAACAATAATGTGCAGTTTTATAAGACGTTAACATTAATATGTCTAATAAATATTCACATTGGTAAAAATATATAATATTCCCTTATATTCAAAATCCAACTGCAGCTATGAAATTTCTTATAAAAAAATAATTTAAAAACTTCTAGATTTCGAAAAAGATTCAGATTTATGAGATTAATATTAAACATATTGATTTTATTTTTATAATATTAATATTTCCTATATTAATATTAATATTTATAATTAAATATTTGATTATTTTCTTTGTTTTACAAGTATAAGAGTATTTATAAATCTATTAAAATATGAATATAAATAAATAAAGATCGTAAACTAACTAATCATAAAAGTGTATTGATATATAGCATGCCAATTATACACTAATTATTATTATGCTTAGTTAAAAATCACTTTTCCTCAAATTGCACAAAAATAATTGTCATCTTTAATTATTTTTTAATATTTATTAATAAATTGATTAAAATTATTTCTACAAATCTAATAAAATCTGATCACTTAAATATATTAATAGAAGTAGTGAATAAGTTTATGATTGAAATTAAATAATGAAAAGGAACTGAAATATGCCATTTAGCCCACTTTTCACATAAAATATGAATAACCAAATATATGAAAATTCAGATTAAATTTTGTATTTTAATAAATAGAAAGCAAATTAAAAATATATAGTAATATACAAATAATGTAATAATAAGAAATAATATTTTATGGCAAACCCGGAAAATCACCGGAAAATCAAACAATCTTTCTGCAATTGCTTAACCACTAACCTTTTCTCAGAAAGTATATCATGCAGAGAAATAATACATATATATTCATTTGTTATAGAATTAAAATAAGCATAAGAAATATAAGCTAAATCAATTAAAAAGAAAATATCACTCTCAATCAAAGAATATTTATAAATAATATTTGGAACAAATTTAATTTAAAGTAATATTTACAGTTATTAGTATATATTATTATTATTTATATTTTAATACGAATTTTTAAAATCTTGTTTTTTATTTAGGAGATTAAAAAGTAGATAAAATGATCACTCTAGTAGGAAAAAAAGATAATGTTTAATATACAGTAAAGTTTTCTTGGAAAAAAGAAATAGATCTTAAAAAAGAAATATCCATGGGAGGAAATAAGAATATGGTCACTTAGGTAATTAGCAAAATATTTAATATATTATGATTTATAAAAAAACATATTTATTAAAAGATTTCAATTAATTAATTAGATATTGAACTTAAAAACTTAATAAGCTATGAAAGAATGTGGATATATAGAAACGGAAAGAAATTAAAATTTTTATAATATTAACGAAGTAAATAATTTCCCTGTTAATAATTTTGATTTGAATGTTTGGAATGGATATACAGCATCAACAATATTGTGTCATAATGTATAAAAGACTATTTAATATTCATTAACTAATAACATTTATAATTATTATTTTAATTTTTATTAGAGAGTTAAAATTTAACTAGATTTTAATTATAGATTGTTTAGATAAGAAACAGCATTAGATTTTCTATTTAAATATGATTTTGTCAATATTTAAAATGATTAATAAAAAAAAAAAAAGGCAGCTGAGGTTATATCTGGTCTATCCGTAATGACTTTCTATGGAAATCATAAAGTTTACAGAGTAAACGGGATTTTATATGATTAGAATCCTGAAAGCACTTTCGATTAAAATGATGGAAGTAAAATAAGTTATAAAGATTATTACAAGAAATAATATGACATAACAATCAAAGATCTTAAATAGCCTTTATTAACACACATAGATACAAAAACTAATAAAGAAATGTAAATTATATATTTTAATAATAATTTCATATATTAATAATAAATATATATTTTTTAAATTTAGTCATCTTGTTCCTGAATTAATGAAAATGACTGGATTAACTAATTAATAAAGAAATAATGGAAAATTAATGTAGGCTGTAGCTCAGTTCACTTAAAAGAATCCTTAATAAAGAATGCAATATATAGCCTAAATTGCTCAGAGAATATAGGAAAACATGTATAAATAAGGAATTGAAATTGATGGAAAAAGCAACAAAGCTCAAGGGTATTCATTAATTAAATTTAGCAAATAATAAATAATTATTAAAAATGTATTATTTTAAATAGATATGTCTTATTCCCTCCCAAACTGACATTAGGTGGGAATAGATCTATACAGCCATAAGGAGGAAATTTCGACCTATAACAAAATCCAGTATTATATGGGAAAAAATTGGGTTAATGGTTACTTATATATTAAAGTAGAGGCCAAAAAAATTATCAAGAAGTAAAATAATTTAATTGTTAATTTTAATATATTAATTAGTTTGAATCAAAATCAATTAGGTTTAGGATTTCCGAGACGGAGTTAGAGAAGAAAATGAAGATAAAGTAAGTAGAGAAGAGATTAATGCCATTTAATAAGGATTCAGACTCATTGATCCAAACAATAAACCCAAATTAGCCTATATTATGATAAACACCAAAACTAACCATAGATTCTTCATAGAGCAGATTCAATCTGGCCAAGGAAAAGGAATTTATTCTCAAGGATTAAGCGATCCCCCTTCTGGTATATTTATTTATATCCTTCCAATTTTTTATTTTTAATTATCATTTTTTTAATTTTAATCAGGTACTGTCTTGACTGATTATTATTGCTATTCAAAATTTGAATATTTCTTAGCTTCTCAAAATGTTAGATAGGGGACATGCTCACCTACTAGATACTTGGTTGTTTATAATTCTACAAATTGGAGTGAATAAACATTTTGGTAATTATCTTATTTCTAATGTTTCAACTACTATAATTGGTCTGAAGCTGTTAATGTACCTGCCCCTGTTTAATATGCTCACAAGTTAAGTTATCTTGTCGGAGAAACATTAGAAAATAATCCCCATACAGGTTTGACAGACTGTCTATATTAATTATGATTATTGCGATGATTGTTGTTAGAAATATGATGAATATATATATATAATTTCTATATTAATTATATTATACTAATTAATAAAAATTTTGTGAAAATACATATCTTTATTTTTTATTTTAGAGATTTAAGCTAATTTTTCAAGTGATTATATAGTATTTGATTTAGTGTAATATATAAGAGGATTATCAATAAATAATTAAATCGCTTTTTGAATAATAGACTCAATTATTCTCAATTATAGAGAATAATTAAACCACCATAAAAAATAAATATAATTTATTAATTATTAACAAAATATAATTTGAAGTTTTTTTGTTGAAATGAGAATAATTTTTATTAAAATTATTTATAGATTTATTAAGATTTTTTATTGTAACACTAATGATATTTTATAATTTTATTAAATTAATTAATAATTTAAATTTTATCAATTTGATAGTATTTTCTAATGAATATTTATACTATAAATTTATTGACTCTAGGATACTATTTTGATATAATAGTTTAATATAAATAATTTATACATGATAAATGGTATATTTTCCCTTAATAGTATATTATTAACTTTGCAAATAAAATATACTGAAAATTATTTCAATTTTATTACTGGGCTCTAGTAATATATGGATATTATGATTCTATTTTTTTTTAAATTTTTGTAATTTTATTTTTTCAACTATTAATATTATACATTTGTTTTAATGAAATATTGTTAATTTATTAAAATTTATAATTATAGCAAAATCAATATATATTTAATTAATAAATTGTATTGATTTTACAAGGTAGTCTAATAGTTTCCAACATTTGAGACTATTTGTTAACAATTGATTCGATTATTTAAATATTAATTAAGTGATAACCCTTTTATATAATACATTAAATCAAATGCTATGTAATAATTTAAGAAATTAGATTGAACTCTCAACAATTAATAATAAAATTAAACAATTGCATATAATTTTAAATTATTAAGAAAATAGCGCTAAATTTGAAATAAATTAATTAAAAAATTTTTTTTGTAACTTTTCTATATATGAATTTAATCTTTTCTTTATTAAAAAGTAATATAGTTTTAATAATTCTTATATATTAATATATGGAGTGAAAAGTTAAAGTGTATTTTTATATGGCATGCTGACAATATATAACAAAACAAATTATTGTTATGCTAAATGTTAAATTGCATTTAATTAAATTGTGCCAAAAATAAATCTGATAAAATATGAACACTAAAATATATAGTGGCGATTTAATTATATCACTAAAATTAAAGAGTAATGCTAAATGGCACTTACTATATTTAAAAATAATAAAGAAAGCAATTATATACAAATTTAAATTAATTAAAAACTATCAAAAAATCTAAAAATTAAAGAAACTTTAAAAAAAGTTATAAAATGTAATAATAATAAGAAGATATAGTATTATATGGTAAACCTAAAAGATCAGTCAATCTTTAGACAATTGCTAAACCCATTAACTTAACCACTAACCTTTTCACAGAAACTTTAACAGCATATGATTAAATGCATCTATACTCATTTGTTGTCGACGAGTTAGATTAGGCTGAAGTGAGGGATTCAAGGTCAATAGAAAGAAAAATTTTTTTCTCAATCAAAGAGGAGCTAGAAAAAATATTCGGCTAAAATTTCATTTAAAGTAATTTAAAATTATAATTAAATACATTTTTATATTTATTTTAAAAAAAATATTTAAAATCTTAATTTTATAAAGGAGGGCAAAACTTTTATTGCAACAAAAAAGTGGATAAAATGACCACTTTAACAGGAAAAATAGACAAGGAGGAGTATACTGTAAGGATTTCTTGGAGAAAAGAAGTAGATCTTAAAACATCAGAATCTACAGAAGGAACTGGAAATGTTATAACATAGGTAATATATAATTAATATAATATTTATACATAATAATTATAATATTTCAATTTACTATTAAATTAGATATTAAATATAAAAACCAAATAATCTATGAAAGAATGCGGACTAATAGAAATTGGAAGAAATTCTAAATTTTACAATCTCAGCGAATTAAATAAGTTCCCAGTCGAAGGATTTGGTTTGAATGTTTGGAGAGGATATAAAACCTCCACTGTATTGTGTCCAAAAGTATATAATTTATTAAATATTTATTTATATTAATCACATTTATAAACTTTAATTTCATCTACATAGAGTACAAAAATTTTGCTTGATTTTAATTCAAGAGTGCTTAGATAAGAAACTGCCTTAGATTTCCTATACAGATAAGAATTTAACACCGATTAAATGGCAGCTGAAGCTATAACTGGTTTGTCCGTTATGGCTTTCTATGGAAATCATAGAGTTTACAGGGTAGACGGAGTCTTATATGATTAAAATCCTTCAAGCACTTTTGATTACCATGATGGTACAAAAATGAGTTATAAGGATTATTTCAAAAAAACATATGGCTTAACAATAAAAGATCTCAAATAACCATTGCTAACTCATAAAGATCCAAAAACTGAAAAAGAAATGTAAGTTTTAAATTTTTGTACCAATATTAGTAGCAAATATAAATTGTTTTATTTCCATTTAGTGTACTTATTCCTGAATTAATGAAAATGACTGGATTAACTGACCAATAAAGAAATAATGGAAAATTAATGTAGGCTGTAGCTCAGTTCACAAAATTGAATCCTTAATAAAGAATGCAGTATATTGTCGAATTTATTCAGAAAATATAACAAAACATGTCTAAATAAGGAGTTTAAATTGACGGAAAAAGCAACAAAGCTCAAGGGTATGAATTAATTAAAATTTAACAAATAGCAAATATTTATTTAAATTTTAAATTTTAAATTTTAAAAAGATATGCCTTATACCCTCCCAAACTGGCATTAGGGTAGAATAAATCATTGCAACCTTAAGCAGGAGGTTTTGATCTTAAACAAAATCCAGTCTTAAAAGGAGGAAAATTAGATAACTGGGTACTTATATATCAAAGCAGAGGCTAAAGAGATGATAACGAGGTAAAAATAATATAATAATTAATTATAATAAATTAAATTAATTTGAATAAAAACTAATTATTGATTGAATAAAAATAGGCTGATGATTTCGTTGAAGATTTGAAAAAAGCTAGTGAAGTATTTGGTATAAAAGTTGAAGATCCTGTAAAATTTATAACTGTGAAAAGCAATAAGCCTGCTGATTGGATTAGTGAATTAGATAAGGATATTAAGGACAATGGAGAACCTACTTTCATTATTTCATTGATAAGTGGTAGAGAAAAAAGTATTTTGTATTCTCCGTTAAAGAAATATTTGTACTAATAGAAGGGAGTTCCCCATTAAAATGTAGTACTAGACAGTTTGAGAAAAAATAGAATGAGTGTTTTATCCAAAATCGTTTTACAAATCAACGCGAAGTTGGCTTATCCCTTATGGAAAGTTTAAAGACCAACATAGGTTGGAAATAACACCATGATTATTGGTATTGACTAGTATCATAAAGCTATTAAAGGATAAGACAATTGTGTTGGATTTGTAGCTTCTATTGATGAAGACTTTACTCAATACTATTCCTAAATTTCAATGTAACCAAGAGAAAAACCTAAAAAAAAAGAAGAAGAAGAAAAGGAAGGGTAATAATAAACTAAAAAAAAAGAAGAAGCTCCGATTTTGACCCATAAACTCACCTCCTTAATTAAAAATGCCATTGATGAATACGTTTAAAAGAACGGAAAAAATAAAATCCCTGAAAACATTGTTGTTTTTAGAGACGGAGTGGGAGAAGGGTAAGTAGATACTATTAGTAAAATAGAAGTCGATGCCATATAATAAGGATTCAAACTTATTAATGAAAACTATAAGCCAAAATTAGCTTATATCATGATAAATACTAAAATTAACCATAGATTCTTCTCTGAATAGACTCAATCCGGTCAAGGAAGAGGAGGAAAAGGATATACCTCTGGAGGATTATAAAATCCTGATTCTGGTAAATTTTCCATTAATTTATAAATTTCTATGATCATTTTTTTATTCTGATTAAATTTTAATAGGAACTGTATTGGCTGATGGTATATGTTCTTCTAAGTTTGAATTTTTCTTGGCTTCTCAAAATGTAAGATAGGGTACTTGTACTCCTACTAGATATTTGGTTGTTTATAACTCTACCAATTGGAGTGAAGAAACTTTCTGGCAGTTATCTTATTTCCAATGCTTCAATTACTACAATTGGTCTGGAGCTGTTAAAGTGCCTGCNCCTGTTTAATATGCTCACAAGTTAAGCTATCTTGTTGGAGAAACATTTTAAAGTAATCCCCATGATTATTTAACTGACTTTTTGTATTACTTATGATCATTATAAAAAATATTATATATGATTGTTGTTAAAAATATTATTAATATAAATATAAAATTTATTATAAAAATTATATTATAAGAGTGTAAACATTATATATATATATGAATTGAATATTAAACTGATTAACTAATCATTATTGATAATTTTTTTTCTTTCTAATTTATATCTTTTTAAATATATATATTCTTGCAGTTAAGTATTAAAAGCATAAATTATTATTGTTAGATAATAATATTCGTAATTAATTTCAAGCAATTAATATAATATCTGAATTAGCTAATTTAGATCTTGTTCATAATCATATATTAATTACTATCTTATCCATAAATATTATTATTAAATTTGTATTGCTATAAATTTAAGTTTAATTAAATTATGTTTTATAATATTTATAGATATTTTTAAGACCATTAAATTTTGCTAATCTCAAAAACTGTAAATAATACTTTTAATTTTTTTATTAAAGTTAATTTATTAAATTAAAATTGAAAATTTTCATTTTATTAATAATAAAATGGAAAAATTATTATCCATTTTCTTATTTTTATTTTATTTATAAAGATGAAATATAAAAATATAATTATAAATTGCTATTTCAATAATTTATATATTTAAAATTAAAATAACATTATGTTTTACAATTTCTTTTATGATTTTTAAAGTTGACAAATTCATAATATAGATTTCATTATATAAGTACATATTATTATATCCTGTCTTTTAATTAAGATTTTTTTAATTTGGAGTTAAAACTGAATAACAAAATTTAATTTGAGAGAAATTATGTTTGACTAATAAATAATCAATATAAATATGTATTTTTTCATTTAATAATGATATTTCATATTTAATAAATCAAATTTTTAGTATAAACTAATAATAAATAAATAATTTATATTCATAAAAAAAATAATCAATTAAATTAATATTAAAATAATATTTTAATAATAATTATAATATAAAAACTATTAAATTTATGAATTTTTAAACTTAAAACATCAAATAATATAATAAAGCTTATAGTAAAATTAAATAATTAATCTTGGGTATTCATATTTTTTATCAAAAAGAGTATTATTTAATGTTATTTATTATTAATTGTCATTGAGAAAATTAATTATAATAACTAATTACTAAATCAAATTATATAAATAATTTCGTTATATAGCCAAATAATTTAATATTAAATACGATAAATTAAATTTATTAGAACTATATAAAAATTAAAATAACATATCACTATTACTTTAATTATGCCGTAAGTGATTTAATTTTTATTTTAATTATAATTATTTTCATGATATATTAAATTATAATTAGTATATCCTTTTAGAATATATATTAATATATTTATAAAATATATATTTTGTAAATAATAAACCTTAATTTTTTTTAATATATATTGAATATAAAATTATGATTATATAATTTTAGAACATGCTATAATAAATTTAAAGTTTATGACTCATAATATATGTTTTTTATGCTATTTACTTTTTACAATCATGCCATAAATAAATTATCATACGTATATATAAAATTTTGTTCCTAAATTTTAAGTATTGATTTTAATTATTAAATATTTATACTTAGTAAATATTGCAATTAATTAACAAATATTATTATATAGTAATCGAAATTAAATATGAAGATCAAATCTTAAATCTGAATGGTAATATATAATTATAGAGCTAAATATTAAATAATTATCTTAAAAATAATAATAAATAAAATAATTTATATAAATGTTTTATAAATATATTCTAATATAATTAATATTTCATTGTTTTATAAACTACTTTAAAGATTAGAATATTAATTTGATATATTGTAATTTAATAATTTAATAATAAATAATATAATCTTTATAAGTATTATTTGCATATTTTGATTATGTTTTTATTATTATTATTTGTACTTACTTTTTAATAAAAATAAATCATTCATTCATATATACATGTTATATATATGTGTGTGTTTTTCAATCTATACTTTTTAAAAAGAAAATGATTTTATTAAATCAATAATCACTATTTGTTTATAAAAAATAAAAAATAAATTCCTTATAAATAATATGGCAAAATCAACAAAAAAATTTTCCAATTATATTATATATATAATTAATAAATTGTATTGATTATTCAAGGTAGTTTAATAGTTTTCAACACTTGAGTCTATTTGTTAACAATTGATTAGATTATTTAAATATTAATTAAGTGATAATCCTATAATATAATACATTAAATCAAATACTATGTAATAATATAAAAAATCATCTTGAATTCTCAAAAATTGATAATAAAATTAAACAATTGAACACAATTTTAAATTATTAAAAAAATAGCGCCCCAAATTTGAAATAAATTAATTGCAAAATTATTTTTTTAAATTTGCTATACATATATATCTTTCTTCAAAAAAAAAATGATTAAAAATAAATGTTATGCTAGCTATATATATACTATATAGTTTAATTTTCTTGAATTTATTAGTCCTTATTGGTAAAAAAAATTTGAGTATCAATGTATCAAAAAAAAAACTTATATTTCAAAAAAATAGATCGAAAATATCATATAGTTTATATTTATTTAGTAAAATAATAATTTTTTTTCAAAAAAATCATAAACTATGTGTTCAAAAAATAATAAAATCACTAATCAATATAATATATGCAGAAAAATATGAAAAAAAACAAAATAAAACAAAATTAAATATTTTGAATGTATATTTTTATTCATTTTTTTTTTTGAAGACAGTTGTTATTATTAATTTTTTCTTCAGAATTAATCGATTAAAGGCAAGTACTAAATGGCATTCAAATTCAATATATTAAAATATAATAATGAACGCAATTATATGAATAAATAAATAAATTAAAAACTATCAGAAAATCAAAAAAATAAAGAAACTTCAAAATAAAATAAAAAGATGTAATAATAGAAACAAGAAATGGTATTATATACCAAACCCAAAAGATCAATCAATCTTTAGACAATTGCTAAACCCACCAACTTAACAACTAATCTTTTCACAGAAACATTATCCGGAAATGGAAATGGAATAGTACATCTATACTCATTCGTTGTCGACGAGTTAAATTAGGCGGAAGTGAGTGATTCAAGGTCAATAGAAAGAAAAATTTTTCTCTCAATCAAAAAAGAGCTAGAAAAAATATTCGGCTAAAATTTCATTTAAAGTAATCTAAAATAATAATTAATTGTATTTTTATATTTATTTTTATTTTATAATAAATATTTAAAATCCTTATTTTATAAAGGAGGGCAAAACTTTTATTGCAGCAAAAAAGTGGATAAAATGACCATTTTAACAGGAAAAGTAGACAACAATGAATATACTGTAAGGATTTCTTGGAGAAAAGAAGTAGATCTAAAACAAGCGGAATCCATAGAAGGAACAGGAAACATAGTTTCCTAGGTAATAAAATGTTAATATTTATGCATAAACATTATAATATTACTATTTATAAATAAAATAGATATTAAATGTAAGAACAAAATAAGCAATGAAAGAATGCGGGTTAATAGAAATTGGTAGAAATTCAAAATTTTACAATCTTAATGAAGTAAATAAGTTCCCAGTCGGAGGATAGGGTTTGAATGTTTGGAGGGGATATAAAACTTCCACTGTATTATGTCCAAATGTATATAATTAATTAAAATATGAATTAATCAATCATATTTATAAATTTTATTTTAATTTACCTTAGAGTACAAAAATTTTGCTTGATTTCAATTCTAGAGTGCTCAGATAAGAAACTGCCTTAGATTTCTTATACAGATAAGAATTTACCAGTGATTAAATGGCAGCTGAAGCTATAACTGGTTTGTCCGTTATGGCTTTCTATGGAAATCATAGAGTTTACAGGGTAGACGGAGTCTTATATGATTAAAATCCTTTAAGCACTTTTGATTACCATGATGGTACAAAAATGAGTTATAAGGATTATTTCAAAAAATAGTATGGCATAACAATTAAAGATCTTAAATAACCCTTATTAAAACACAAAGACAAAAAAACTGAGAAAGAAATGTAAATTTTAAATTTTTGTACAAATATAGTAGCAAATATAAACATTATTATTTCCATTTAGTGTACTTATTCCTGAATTAATGAAAATGACTGGATTAACTGACTAATAAAGAAATAATGGAAGATTAATGTAGGCTGTAGCTCAGTTTACTAAACTGAATGCTTAATAAAGAATGCAATATATTGTAGAGTTTGCTCAGAGAATATAACAAAACATGTCTAAATAAGGAGTTTAAATTGATGGAAAAAGCAACAAAGCTCAAGGGTATGAATTAATTAAAATTTAATAAAATGGCAAATAATAATTTAAATTTTATATTTTAAAAAGATATACCTTATACCCTCCCAAACTGGCATTAGGACAGAATAAATCATTGCAACCTTAAGCAGGAGGTTTTGATCTTAAACAAAATCCAGTCTTAAAAGGAGGAAAATTAGATAACTGGGTACTTATATATCAAAGCAGAGGCTCAAGAGATGATGACGAGGTAAAAATAATATGAAATTTAATTATATTAAATTAAATTAAATTGAATAAAAATTAACTAGGCCGATGATTTCGTCTATGGTTTGAAAAAAGCTAGTGTAGTATTTGGTATAAAAATTGAAGATCCCGCAGGATATATAACTGTGAAAAGCAATAAGCCTGCTGACTGGATTAGTGAATTGGATAGGGATATTAAGGCTAATGGAACACCTACTTTCATTATTTCATTGATAAGTGGTAGGGATAAAAGTACTTTATATGCTCCGTTAAAGAAATATTTGTACTAATAGAATGGAGTACCTCATTAAAATGTAGTACTAGACAGTTTGAGAAAAAATAGAATGAGTGTTTTATCCAAAATCGTTTTACAAATCAACGCAAAGTTGGCTTATCCTTTATGGAAAGTGTAAATACCAACATAGGTTGGAAATAACACCATGATTATTGGTATTGACTAGTATCATAAAGCTATTAAAGGAAAAGACAATTGTGTAGGTTTTGTAGCTTCTATTGATGAAGACTTTACTCAATACTATTCCTAAATTTCTATGTAACCAAGAGAAAATCCTAAAAAAAAGGAAGAAGAAGAGAAGGAAGGGTAATAAAAAACTAAAAAAAGAGAAGAAGCACCTATTTTGACCCATAAACTCACCTCCTTAATTAAAAATGCCATTAATGAATACGTTTAAAAGAACGGAAAAAATAAAATCCCTGAGAACATTGTTGTTTTTAGAGACGGAGTGGGAGAAGGGTAAGTAGATACTATTAGTAAAATAGAAGTCGATGCCATATAATAAGGATTTAAACTTGTTAACGAAAACTATAAACCCAAATTAGCTTACATCATGATAAACACTAAAATTAACCATAGATTCTTCTCTGAATAGACTCAATCTGATCAAGGAAGAGGAGGAAAAGGATATACCTCTGGAGGATTATAAAATCCTGATTCTGGTAAACAAACCATTAATTTATAAATTTTTATGTTCATTTTTTTAATTCTGATTAAATTTTAAATAGGAACTATCTTAGCTGATAGTATATGTTCTTCTAAATTTGAATATTTCTTAGCTTCTCAAAATGTAAGATAAGGTACTTGTACTCCTACTAGATATTTGGTTGTTTATAACTCTACCGAATGGAGTGAAGAAACTTTCTGGCAATTATCTTATTTCCAATGCTTCAATTACTACAATTGGTCTGGAGCTGTTAAAGTGCCTGCCCCTGTTTAATATGCTCACAAGTTAAGCTATCTTGTTGGAGAAACATTTTAAAGTAATCCCCATGAAGAATTAACTGACTGCTTATATTATTTATGATTATTATTAAAAATATTATTTATGATTGTTGTTAAAAATATTATTAATAAAAATATGAAATCTATTATAAAAATTATATTAAAAGAATGTAAACATTATATTATATATGAATTGAATACTTAAATTGATTAGCTAAATAACTAATCATTTTTATAATTTTTTTTCTTTCTAAGTCATGTCTTTTTAAATAAATATTCTATAAAGTTAAGTATTTCGAACATAAACGATTATTGATAAGAACTAATTATTGTAATTAATTTAAAGCAATTTATATTATATCATAATTAGCTGAAAGTTTTTATTTAGATTTGTTGATTATAATATCTATTATTTACTACCTTATCCATAATTATGAATTAAATATTATTATTATTAAATTTGTATTGTTTTAAATTTAAATTTAATTAAATTATATTTTATAATATTTATAAGATAATTAATTTAAGCTATTCCTAAAAACTATAAATAATACTTTTAACTTTTTTATTAAAGTTAGTTTATAAAATTAAAAATTAAAATTTTCATTTTATTAATAACAAAATAGAAAAATTATTATCCATTTTCTTATTTTTATTTTATTATCAAAGACGAAATATGAAAATATAATTATGAATTGCTAATTCAATATTTTATATCTTTAAAATTAAAATAAAATTATATTTTATAATTTCTTTTATGATTTTTAAAGTTGATAAATTTATATTATAGATTTCATTTTAATGTATACAATATTATATCCTATATTTTACCCAAGATTTTTTAATTATCTTTAAATTTGGAGTTAAAACTAAATAACAAAATTTAATTTGAGAGAAATTATGTTCGATTTATAATATATGTTTTTTGTACGATTTACTTTTTTCATTGTCATATGTATGTATAAAATTGTATTAATACTTTTATCTTAAATATTAAGTATTGATTTTAATTATTAAATATTTATGCTAAACATTAAATATTACTATTAATTAATAAATATTATTTATAAGGTAATACAAATTAAAAATGAAGATCAAATCTTAATATTTGAATGAAAATATATATTTTTTGAGCTAAATATTAAAAAAATATCTTAAAAATAATAATAAATAAAAGAATTTATACAAAATGTTTTATAGAAATATTTAATATATATTTAAAACTTTGTAGTTTTATAAAATAATTAATAATTTAAATTTATCAATTTAATATTATTTTCTAATCAATATTATAATATTTTTTTAAAATTAACAATTAAAATATTATTTAGATGTATTGTAATTTAATACTTTAATAATAGATAATTTAATATTTTTTAAGTATTTTTTGCATATTTTGATTAGTGTTTTTATTACTATTAGTACTTAATTTGTAATAAAAATAAATAATTATTTCACATAAAAATTAATTAATTCGTAAATATATATAATATACATTGTGTGTTTTTCAATTTAAATTTTTAAAAATATAATTTAGTATTAAATCAATAATCATTATATGTGTATAAAAAATTAAAAATACATTCCTAATAAATAATACATATATACTATAGATACATAAGGCACATGTCAAAATTTGTTCAATATCTTATAACTTTGTCCAATATTGTCCAATGAACACCGTCTAATGATGTCCAACGTATTGGACAATATTGGACATTATTAAAAAATTAGGATTTATCCTATCAATTAGAGTTTTTGGAATTCCGACAGTGCTATAACGTTTAAACTAGTGTATTTTCACATTATATCATTGGATTTTGTAAAATAATGTGTTTTCATTCGTTATTGTCTATTTTAACTCCATTGGACGAAATTAGACAATATTGGACCCTTTCTTTTAAATTGAAAAAAGCTATCGTAAAATTCATTTATAAGCTAAATTTGAATCATTTAGATCCATTTTGAGAATATTTAAACCCGATTTTGATACATAAATAGTTCTAATATAAAAAAATATATAATCAATATTTTTAGGATTCATTTCATAAATCAAGGGGGTTTTCTAATTCCGAAAGTGGGAAACTGTTTTTATAGATACATTATCTTATATTACTACAGGAATTTGAATAAAAATGTATTTTTATTTATTTTTGCCTATGTNAAAATCCATTGGACAATATTGGACATAATTATACATCTCATTGGGCATTATTGGACAAATATTGGACAATATACAAAAGTATTATTATTTCAAAAAACTCATAAAATATCCTTATAAACCTTATTTAGAACTCAGAAGAAGTAATATTTTCCCTTTTTAACATATAAATATTTCTGATATCAAAAAAAAAAATCACAATATTTGTAAGATTCATCCCCTAAATTGAATTAGTTATTATGAAAATTATTATAATGAGATACTAATAAGTTCTATATATATGTTTTAGGAGTNTTCGATACTATAATAAAATGATACAATTTTGTTTTATGAAAATATAAAAAAAATAGTATTTAGAAAAGAAATATAATAAAATTTTTAAAATAAATGAAATAATTAAAATTATTAAATAAAAAAAATGTAAAAACACGTTATTATGCAAAATCCCACTTGCAAATTGTAAGAATTTATCTAGAAACTGATTTATCATTGTCTTTATAAAATCAGCAACAATTTCTCCGATGAATCCTGAAAATATAGAATATAACATATATAATATTAGAATGATTTATTTGTTATAATTATGTTATAAATATCCCTAAAAGGTTATAAATGATATTTATTGATGTTTTATGTTTTTTTTTTTTTGTAAACTCATATTACTATCTGGCATTGTCTGAAATTGTCCTAAATGTTTTGATTATGTTCAACGAAAGTTTCCAATATTGCCCAATGGGCTAAAAATTTAACTTACGAATTATATAGAAAAGATGAGAAAATACAATATGAAAAATTATTTGGGATTGTCGCAATTTTAAATAGACCTGAGTTTTTAAAATGAATCTTGAAAAAAATGAATCTATAAAAAAATATTTTAAGACTATTAATGTGCTGAAGGTGTGCCAAAAAAATTAAAAAAGGGTTCTAGTCGATATTTATCTGTATTTAAAATATTTTTAGTGAAGTTATATCACTCTCTAACGCTTTATTTTATATGTCCAATATTGTCCTATGAGATGTATAATTTTGTCCAATATTGTCCAATGNATTTTTACATAGGCAAAAATATATAAAAATACATTTTTATTTAAATTCCTTTGGTAATATAAGATAATATATATATATACAAAAACAGTTTCCCACATTCGGAATTAGAAAACCCCAGATCTATGAAATGAATCCTAAAAATATTGATTATATATTTTATTATATTAGAACTATTTATGTATCAAAATCGGGTCTATAAATTCTCAAAATGGATCAAAATGATGCAAATTTAGCTTATAAATGAATTTTACGATAGCTTTTTTCAATTTAAAGAAAGTGTCCAATTTCGTCCAATTGAGTTAAAATAGACAATAACGAATGAAAACATATTATTATATAAAATAAAATGATAAAATGTGAAAATTCACTAATTTAAACAATATGGCGCTGTCGAAATTCCAAATTAACTCTAATTGATAGGATAAACCTTAAAAAAAAATTATTTATAATGTCCAATATTGTCCAATACGTTGGACATCATTGGACACTGTTCGTAGGGCAAATAGGACAAAGTTTGAAATACCCCGATAGATATATAATTTTTAAAAAAAAACTAGCATAAAATTATTGATTTGTAATTTTATTTTGAAGGAAGTAATGATTTTGTAAATCTAAATAAATTACAAATATATTAATATGCGGGGCAAAATATTAAACCAATATAAATTATTAAAAGGTATTTTTTATGGCATAAAATAATAATAAAAAAAACAAAGTATTATTATCATAAATATTAAATTAATTTCATAAACGGTTCAAAAATACTTTTAATAAAATATGATCATTAAATATGTAATTATTATTAATTTTTTCTTCAGAATTAATCAATTAAAGGCAAGTGCTAAATGGCATTTAATATAATGAAATATAATAAAAAATGCAATTATAAAAAAAAAAAAANTAAATTAAAAACTATCAGAAAATCAAAAAACTAAAGAAACTTAAAAAAAAAAATAAATAAAATGTAATAATAGTAACAATAAATAGTGTTGTATAGTAAACCTAAAAGGTCAAGCAATCTTTAGACAATTGCTAAACCCACAAACTTAATAACTAACCTTTTCACAGAAACATTATCCGGAAATGGAATAGTACATCTATACTCATTCGTTGTTGACGAGTTATATTAGGCTGAAGTGAGGGATTCAAGGTCAATAGAAAGAAAAATTTTTGTCTCAATCAAAAAAGAGCTAGAAAAAATATTCGGCTAAAATTTCATTTAATGTAATCTAAAATTATAATTAATTGTAAATGTATTTTTATTTTAAAATAAATATTTAAAACCATAATTTTATTTAGGCGGTCAAAACTTTTATTGTAGCTAAAAAGTAGATAAAATGACCACATTGACAGGAAAAGTAGAGAACAATGAATATACTGTAAGGATTTCTTGGAGAATAGAAGTAGATCTAAAGCAAGCAGAATCCATAGAAGGAACTGGAAACATAGTTTCCTAGGTAATAAAATGCTTATATTTATACATAAACATTATAATATTTCTATTTATAAATTAAATAGATATTAAATGTAAGAACAAAATAAGCAATGAAAGAATGCGGGTTAATAGAAATAGGTAGAAATTCCAAATTTTACAATCTTAACGAAGTAAATAAGTTCCCAGTAGAAGGCTAGGGTTTGAATGTTTGGAGGGGATATAAAACTTCCACTTTATTATGTCCAAATGTATATAATTAATTATAATATTAATTAATCAATCACATTTATAAATTTTATTTTAATTTACCTTAGAGTACAAAAATTTTGCTTGATTTCAATTCTAGAGTGCTCAGATAAGAAACTGCCTTAGATTTCCTATACAGAAAAGAATTTACCAGTGATTAAATGGCAGCTGAAGCTATAACTGGTTTGTCCGTTATGGCTTTCTATGGAAATCATAGAGTTTACAGGGTAGACGGAGTCTTATATGATTAAAATCCTACAAGCACTTTTGATTACCATGATGGTACTAAATTGACTTATAAGGATTATTTCAAAAAATAGTATGGCATAACAATTAAAGATCTTAAATAACCCTTATTAATACACAAAGATTTAAAAAATGATAAAGAAATGTAAATTTTAAATTTTATACTTTGTTCCAATATTATATTAGCAGTAAATACAAATTATTTTATTTCGATATAGTGTACTTATTCCAGAATTGATGAAAATAACTGGATTGACTGACTAATAAAGAAATAATGGAAGATTAATGTAGGCTGTATCTCAGTTCACTTAACTGAATCCTTAATAAAGAATGCAATATATTTTAGAGTTTGCTCAGAGAATATAACAAAACATGTCTAAATATGGAATATAAATTGATGAAAAAAGCAACAAAGCTCAAGGGTACGCAATAATTAAAATTTAACAAATAGTAAATAATTATTAAAATTTTTAATTTTAAAAAGATATGCCTTATACCCTCCCAAACTGGCATTAGGACAGAATAAATCAATGCAACCTTAAGGAGGAAATTTTGATCTTAAACAAAACCCAGTTTTAAAAGGAGGAAAATTAGATAACTGGGTACTTATATATCAAAGCAGAGGATCAAAAGATGATGACGAAGTAAATATAATATAAAATTTAATTATATTAAATTAATATGAATAAAAATTTACTAGGCCGATGATTTCGTCGATGATTTGAAAAGAGCTGGTGTAGTATTAGGAATAAAAGTTGAAGATCCTGCAGGATTTATAACTGTGAAAAGCAATAAGCCTGCTGATTGGATTAGTGAATTGGATAAAGACATTAAGGCTAATGGAGAACCTACTTTCATAATTTCATTGATAAGTGGTAGAGATAAAAGTACTTTGTATTCTCGGTTAAAGAAATATTTGTACTAATAGAATGGAGTACCTCATTAAAATGTAGTTCTATAGAGTTTGATTAAAAATAGAATGAGTATTATATCAAAAATCGTTTTACAAATTAATGCTAAGTTGGCTAATCCCTTATGGAAAGTTGAAAGACCAACATAGGTTGGAAATAACACCATGATTATTGGTATTGACTAGTATCATAAAGATAGTAAAGAAATAAGCAATTATATAGTAGTAGCTTCTATTGATGATGATTTTACTTAATATCACTCTGAAATTTCAGTGTAAGATTATAAATAACCAAATCAAAAAAATAGAGAAAAAATTCCGATTTTAATCAATAAACTGTCTATTTTAATAAAAAATGCTATTAATGAATATGTTAAAATAGCTAAAAATAATGGAAAAGATAAAATCCCTGATACTATTGTTATATATAGAGATGGAACAGAAGAAAAACATAAACATTTCATTTTTAATTTAGAAATCGAATCAATCTAATAAGGATTTAAACTGATTGATGAAAACTATAAACCCAAATTGGCATATATTATTATTAATACCAAAATTAATTATAGATTCTTCTATGAGTCGTCGATTCAACCCGGTCAAGGAAGAGGAGGAAAAGGATATACCTCTGGAGGATTATAAAATCCTGATTCTGGTAAATTAACTATTTATTTATAAATTTTTATGATCATTTTTTAATTTTGAATAAATTTTAATAGGAACTGTATTAGTTGATTGTATATGTTCTCCTAGATTTGAATATTTATTAGCTTCTCAAAATGTAAGATACGGTACTTGTACTCCTACTAAATATTAGGTTGTTTATAACTCTACCAATTGGAGTGAAGAAACATTCTGGCAGTTATCTTATTTCCAATGCTTCAACTACTACAATTGGTCTGGAGCTGTTAAAGTACCTGCCCCTGTTTAATATGCTCGCAAGTTAAGCTCTCTTATTGACAAAACAATTTAAAGTAATCCTCATTCTAAATTATCTAACTTTTTATATTATTTATGATCACTATTAAAAATATTATTTATGATTATTGTTTAAAAAATATTATTAATATAATTATGAAATCTATTATAAAAATTATATTATATGCGTGTAAACATTATATATATCTATGAATTGAATATTAAATTGATTAGCTAAATAACTAAGGATTTTTATTTTTTTCTTTCTAATTTATATCTTATTAAATAAATATTCTCTTACAGTTAAGTATTTCAAACATAAATTATTATTGTTAGGAACTAATTATCGTAATTAATTTCAAGAAATTTATTTATTTAAGTTGATAAAGATAATAGTTGCTTTTATTTTATGATATTATTGTAGTAGTATTCTGATAATGTATATTGCTTTTATATTAAGTCAATGGAAGGATAACACTTTTAAGGATATTGTATTTTCTCACCCTTTTATGAAGAAATCGGATGTACACTATATTTAAGTAATTATTATTTATTATTATATTAAAATATATCAAATAATAAAACAATAAACCTTAAATTATAATTATACAGATTATTATGACTTTTCATCTTTTTTATAATTGCTTACATAATGATTTGTAATTGCTCTTCATCAGAGAATCTATAAAAAAATTATATTAAAAATAATATTAATATATACTATATCACTAATATATTACTCCATCTCAAAATGAAAATATTGTAAATTTTATAAGCATTCCAGTATTTTTCTTAATTCTTTACATCCTTCATTTTCTATTTTACCATGTCTAATAATATGTTTAAAAATATCATAATTTCAAAATTTCAAAATAACAAATTAACAATCTATTTTTTACTATACAATAATTGTACATTTTTCTAAATTTTTTAATTTTTATATTCCTACAAATATCTAAGAAAATCCTGATTGAGTAATATTATTAGAGCTATATTTATTAAATCATATTTATTGATAGATAATATAGATGATATAATTTAAGAGTACCTTATATTTAATGATAAACTTGTAAGCCCCTGCAATTTCTCTAAATAAAATCCTATTTTCGCAGCCCCTTCATCTTAAAGATTATTTTATCTCCAAAAAAACAAAATTAAGAATTTTTAGAATAAATTATATATAGTAAATTTTACACTAAACTTAACTTAAGAACTTTTAAATTTTTTAATTTTGAAAGGGTTTATCCTAGCAAACCGCATTTATAATTTTTCAGATAACTTATATTTGAAAATAAAATTAACTAGAAATATACTAATTACGATATTATAAGACATGAATTACTCTAAATTTACGTTTAAATCTGTTATATTTAATAACAATGAAAGGTTTTTAAGAATATTTTAAAAATCCATTAAGTTTTGGTATCCCCAAGAACTATAAATAATAATTTTCATTATTTACTTGAATTAATTTTAAGTTTTTTATAAATTTTAAAGATACAAGAGACTAACTTAAAAAATATTGGCAAGAAATAATTCTGGAAGATATTAATAATTATCCTTATTGATTATTTAATTTATTTTTTTGGGGACATATTTTTCGTATATGAACTATACCATATATTTATTTTTTATGATTTCATATTTGATTTTTATAGATAAAAACAATTTCCGTTAAGGATGTAATAATTATTCCATTTTTTTTATTAATAAATTTTGATTACTTATTTATTTTAAATTAAATAGTACATATTCAAATAATTAATAAATAGTGTGTTTTTTTAGGTGAATAAGACAGTAAAAATAATAATGCTTATTTAAATATTCAATATATAAATTATAAATGTATATTATTAAATTATAATTAAAATTTTAAAAGAATTATTTTAAATTAATTTTATTTTAATTTTAAAAATTAGATAATATTTTATATATAGACTAATAATGATTAAAATATCTCCTTATTTTTAATTAATATTCTTATAGATTTGATGGTTTATTTGATAATACATAATAGTATATTAAAGCAATAAAAAAAAATTTTAGTTTTATGCCATTTCAATAACATATTGTTTTAATATATACTATTTTTATCATTTTAATTAGCAACAATTATTCTAAAAAAAAGTGGTAAAAATATCTCATACATTTCTTTTATTAATTTATACAATATTAAATATAAAGAATCTTGTATTTAGCAGTATATGAAGAAATGATTATAATATACAATATACTTAACAATTGAAATTTATACCATACTTTATTACTATACAAAATTTATTGAAACTATATATTACTAAAATAATCAATATTACTACATATTTTTAAAATTAAATATACAAAAGATTTTCATTATTCAGTAAATTTAAATGTATTTTTAGTATTAATTTCTTTAGCATTCATATTTAAAATAATTCTAATTTATATAATTTATCTTTCTGAATAAAAAATATTCTTTACTAAAATATATTTGGTTGATAATTGCTTTAAAATAGAAGCTTCAATTGCAATTATATCAAACATAATTGGAGAAAGTGAACAAAGAATGATGAATTTAGAATTATTTTAATATATGCTAATTTATATTTGTTAATTTAGAAAATTTGGGTGCCACTACGCCGAAATGTAAACCTATAATTAATATTCTAAATATTAAGAAGTCAATGAAATAATTTCTACAAATATACAAAAAATATCATTTGAAGCTTTTTGAAGGAGTATTTGGAATTTTTATATGATTTTTTAAAAATAGAATTAAGTCAATTATAATATATTTGATAATATAAATGAGAGTAAACAAATAGGCTGTGTAGTTGAATTATTTATAATTATTAAAGGGTATATCTATATGGTCCATAAATTTGATATATTAAAAAATAAAAATCAATATTACTTATGATATAATTATATATGCCAAATATTGAAAGCAAATTAATTATTAAGTATGTATGAATCAAATATATTGGAATTTGATTTTAATGCGATACCTAATAAAATATGACTTCATTTATTAATAATAGTTTTTCAGTTGGTTGCTTAAACTGCAAAAGTAAAGGTTATTGCTAAATGGCACTTTGGTTTAATTATTTACTAAATAATAAAGAACAACTATACATACAGATTAAAATACAATCGAATTGACAATAAAAAAACATAAATAATAAAATTAAAGAAACCCATAAAAAATATAAAAAATGTAAGAAAAACAACAAGAAATAGTATTGTACAGTAAACCTAAAAGGTCAGTCAATCTTTAGTAAATTGCCAAACCCATTAACTTAACCACTAATCTTTTCACTGAAACATTAGCAGGAAATGGTTAATAGCATCTCTACTCATTTAATATCGACGAGTTAGAATAGGCTGAAGTGAGGGATTCAAGATCAATAGAAAGAAAAGTATTGCTCTCAATCAAAAAGGAGCTTGAATAAATATTCGGAACTAATTTCATTTAAAGTAATTAAAAGTTATAATATATAATTGGAATTTACTTTTAATTATAAGACTAATATTTAAAATCCTAATTTTATATAGGAGGGTAAAACTTCTACAGTAGCAAAAAAGTGGATAAAGCAACTACTTTGACAGGAAAAGTAGACAACAATGAATACACTGTAAGGATTTCTTGGAGAAAAGAAGTAGGTCTTAAAGAATCAGAATCTACTGAAGGAACTGGAAATGTTATAACATAAGTAATTTATATGCATGTTTGTTTAAATTATATATATATAATTATTAAAATATTTCGATTATTTAATTAGATATTAAATGTAAAAACAAAATAAGCAATGAAAGATTGCGGGTTAATAGAAATAGGAAGAAATTCCAAATTTTACAATCTTAAAGAAGTAAATAAATTCCCAGTTGAAGGATTTGGTTTGAATGTTTGGAGAGGATATAAAACTTCCACTGTATTGTGTCCTAATGTATATAATTAATAAAAATATTAATTAATCAATCAAATTTATAAATTTTATTTTAATTTACCTAAGAGTACAAAAATTTTGCTTGATTTCAATTCTAGAGTGCTCAGATAAGAAACTGCTTTAGATTTCCTATACAGATAAGAATTTACCAGCGATTAAATGGCAGCTGAAGCTATAACTGGTTTGTCCGTTATGGCTTTCTATGGAAATCATAGAGTTTACAGGGTAGACGGAGTCTTATATGATTAAAATCCTACAAGCACTTTCGATTACCATGATGGTACAAAAATGAGTTATAAGGATTATTTCAAAAAAACATATGGCTTAACAATTAAAGATCTTAAATAGCCCTTATTAAAACACAAGGACAAAAAAACTGATAAAGAAATGTAATTTTTAAATTTTTGACCAATAAAGCAAATATAAACATTTTTATTTCCATTTAGTGTACTTATTCCAGAATTGATGAAAATGACTGGATTGACTGACCAATAAAGAAATAATGGAAAATTAATGTAGGCTGTAGCTCAGTTTACTAAACTGAATGCTTAACAAAGAATGCAATATATTGTAGAGTTTGCTCAGAGAATATAACAAAACATGTCTAAATAAGGAGTTTAAATAGATGGAAAAAGCAACAAAGCTTAAGGGTATTTAATAATTAGATTTAACAAATTATAAATAATTATTAAAAATGTATTATTTTAAAAAGATATGCCTTAAACCCTCCCAAACTGGCATTAGGGCAGAATAAATCATTGCAACCTTAATTAGGAGGTTTTGATCTTAAATAAAATCCAGTCTTAAAAGGAGGAAAATTAGATAACTGGGTACTTATATATCAAAGCAGAGGCTAAAGAGATGATGACGAGGTAAAAATAATATAAAATTTAATTATATTAAATTAATAGAATAAAAATTAACTAGGCCGATAAATTCGTCGATGGTTTGAAAAATGCTAGTGTAGCATTTGGAATAAAAGTTGAAGAACCTGCAGGATTTATAACTGTGAAAAGCAATAAGCCTGCTGATTGGATTAGTGAATTGGATAAGGACATTAAGGCTAATGGTGCACCTACTTTCATTATTTCTTTGATAACTGGTAGAGATAAAAGTACTTTGTATTCTCCGTTAAAGAAATATTTGTACTAATAGAAGGGAGTTCCCCATTAAAATGTTGTTCTAGACAGTTTGAGAAAAAACAGTATGAGTGTTTTATCCAAAATCGTTTTACAAATCAACGCAAAGTTGGCTTATCCCTTATGGAAAGTTTAAAGACCAACATAGGTTGGAAATAACACCATGATTATTGGTATTGACTAGTATCATAAAGCTATTAAAGGAAAAGACAATTGTGTAGGTTTTGTAGCTTCTATTGATGAAGACTTTACTCAATACTATTCCTAAATTTCAATGTAACCAAGAGAAAAACCTAAATAATAAGAAGAAAAAGAAGAAAAGAAGGAAGGGTAATAATAAACTAAGAAAAGAGAAGAAGCTCCTATTTTGACCCATAAGCTCACCCCATTAATAAAAAATGCCATTGACGAATACGTTAAAAAGAATGGAAAAAATAAAATTCCTGAGAACATTGTTGTTTTTAGAGACGGAGTGGGAGAAGGGTAAGTAGAAGCCATTAGTTAATTTGAAATCGAAGCCATATAATAAGGATTCAAACTTGTTAATGAAAACTATAAACCCAAATTAGCTTATATCATGATAAACACTAAAATTAACCATAGATTCTTCTCTGAATCGACTCAATCCGGTCAAGGAAGAGGGGGGAAAGGATATACCTCTGGAGGATTATAAAATCCTGATTCTGGTAAATTTTCCATTANTCAAGGAAGAGGAGGAAAAGGATATACCTCTGGAGGATTATAAAATCCTGATTCTGGTAAATTTTCCATTAATTTATAAATTTCTATGATCATTTTTTTATTCTGATTAAATTTTAATAGGAACTGTATTGGCTGATGGTATATGTTCTTCTAAGTTTGAATTTTTCTTGGCTTCTCAAAATGTAAGATAGGGTACTTGTACTCCTACTAGATATTTGGTTGTTTATAACTCTACCAATTGGAGTGAAGAAACTTTCTGGCAGTTATCTTATTTCCAATGCTTCAATTACTACAATTGGTCTGGAGCTGTTAAAGTGCCTGCCCCTGTTTAATATGCTCACAAGTTAAGCTATCTTGTTGGAGAAACATTTTAAAGTAATCCCCATGAAGAATTAACTGACTGCTTATATTATTTATGATCAATGTTATTATAATAAATTTAAAAATTTTTAGCTTAATTATATAAGAAACCTGAGTTTTAAATCAAATCATTGATATTTCTTTTTTCTACTTTTTTATATTTTCTTTTTCATTTTAAATTCTTTTTGTTTTGAGGGTAGGAACACAGTAATATTCTTAACTTTGATAAGGTTTTTATAATAAAGTAATTTATATTGAAAAATTCTTATCATTGTTTAACAAAATTCCTTTACCATTTTAAATTTTCAAACTTTTTATAAAAATTAAGAAACATTTTTTTTTTAAAAATTTTTTTAAATTTTTATTTTCAAATAAATAATTTTTATCATATATATTCAAAAAATTTGTTAATATTTAATATTAATAAATTACATCAAATTATCCATACTCAAAAATCATACAAACACTATATCGATAGATATAAAATTCATAAAGCTTTAAAATAAGGTCAAGAATTTAACTATTTATTATCAATGGTCAACACCATTGTTTTTTTTTCATTATAAAAATTAAATTAACTTTAAACATCTTTATTAAATAATATAATATATTAAAATTGATAAAAAAAAAATTAATTAACTTAATCAGTAGTTTATTAATACATGACTATTATAAAAGGTGATAAAATCAATCAAGTTTCAATGATTTTTTTTAATTTAGCAGCTGCATTTTCAGACTATTAATCGTCTCCTACTTCTAATTCCTGCTGCTAACACTATTCTTCCTACTACAATTAATTTACAAGTGATGTGACAGGTCCTTATCCTCTTTATACGATTTGTGATTTTTTATTATCATTCATTTATTTTACATTTTCAAATCTTTGCTTGTATAATCTCCATTTACTTGACTTATCGCGCTGATCCAAATGTCACTGTTATCAGTAGAAACCCAGGATTTTTCAAGACTTTCAACCATGGTCTTGGGTAACTATCTCCCCAATTTTTCGTTCTTTTTTTTTATTTATAAGTTTTTAATTGCGTTTTACAATAAACGATAAAAAATTACCTCTAGTTGTAATGGGGATCAAAGTAGCTTCTCGTAGGCAAAGTGGGGTTCGCAGTGTACAGAACAGATCTCGGGTTACAGGAGGCGAACAAATCGATTAAAACTCTGAGAAATTCTTCTTTCCGAGCGTTTGGTTTATTTGTATGAGTCTGATTTCCAGATGGGTGAGCTGGTACGGGTCCAGAACCTTCGCGAAAAACGTCTTCGCCAGTTCCAAAGCGACTGAAATTCCGCCCACCTTTTCTAGTGTGCGCACCCCAGATACAACAGATATTGTCCGAAGCAAATCAAGAGCAAAGCGAATAGAGAAGATGTTTAAATTTCCGCGTTTTTTTCCGTAAAAGTAGACCCGATCGTCATAACAAGGAAATCAGTCATGATTTTCAGCACGAAATAGTTCCCGCTTTCATGTTTTAAACGATTTTGTGCTAACAAAAAATTACTTTTTATTTAAAATGGAAATTTGGAATTTCATTTTTACCGACAAAAGCGGCTTGAAAAACGAGAAAACGGCCGCCGGAAGGAAACTCAAAACTGTGAAATTATCAAAAAACGTCACTTCTTTGAGATCTGGCTTTTCCAAGTATCTGAAGAAATTGATGTACCACTCCAAGTTGTAGAAACTGGCAATAATCGAACCGATGAAGATGAATAGGTAACAAACGGCGTAAATTTCCACTGTGTTTGCAAACGTCGTGTGAACCAGATCTCCGTCGTAGACCATGCTGTTGAAAATGGAATCCAACTGTGTCAGCTTCATGTCGTCCTATAATTAATAGATAAATGAAATGTTTGTTTCACAATTACGTATTATTTAGTTATCGATATTCGGTGCTTACTTGACCGTGGAATATATGCTGGTTTAGTTCAATGTCTTTGTAGTCGAGCAAAAAGAGCAATATGAACAAAATATAATTTAAGTCTTATAATTATGATATATGATATAAGAAATTAAGTACATCAAAAATGTAAATTTTTACATTTACTTAAATAATATTTTGAACTATCTTTATTATTAGAGTAAATAATTAAATTCGTATTAATTTTATTGTAATCGATAATATATTATAAATATATATATATAGTATATATAGTGAGTTATAAATAAAAAAATTCTAAAAAGAAGTTGATTTTATTCATTTTAAAATATATTATGAAGTAATTATTTTCCACAAATCTCCCATATGTTTTTCGCATTTCCTTTGGGAATTTGATAATATTATATAAGCGTTTCCACAAAGAGCTTATTTATTTGCAAATCGAGAAGTTTTCCTACTTTATGGAAATTCTGCAACTCGATAAACTGTTCGATGCAGGGCGTAATATCAGCGACGCCAAAGGTGTCATAATTGGAAAAAATGTGCCAACTAAGTAGAGCGCCATGTCTAATCGGTTCAAATCCTCCTAACCATATCCTTGCAAAGTCTTTTTGTTAGCGCAAATGGACTCCACCGTTTTGTTCTAGCAAATCAAATAGTAGCGCATGTTGTCAAACATTTCATGGATTTCTGTGTCTCGGCCCTTCAAAATTTTATTTTATTTTATTAATTAATTATTTAATGAATAAAATGCTAATGATATTTAATTCTTACGACCAAACAATCAATTCGGTAAAATTAGTATTTGACCATTTACTCCACACTCACAGGAATATTGTCGCCCTGCAATTTGAGGAATTCGGATTACAGTGTCGCCAGTTGAAATCCCTCGATTATGTGCAATTTGTTGATATTAACTTTGAAGGTTTTCAGCCAGTTCAAACATTCTCGGGAACTCAGTCTTCCGTACAGGTAAGTAATGAATAATTCCACTATATCTCCGACCACTTCTTTTTCAAAGGCTCCACTTTCCGCCAAAGAATGATTTAGTTTTTATTTCAATTTGTAGTGTCCCTTCAACTGCTTGTAAATGAAGATGTTTTCCACGAAAAGCAGTCTGGTACTCTCTATTATTTCCAGCACCTGATTCTTCAATTCTGGAGTTAGTTGGTGGAAAGGCACACGAGACATCTTGTCCAGAGTAGTATTGAAGCAGCTTTTCAGTTCGAAAAACGTTTACGTATTCAAACAATCTGTAAATTCTCTATATTAAGGGTTCTGAATAATATCCATGATTTGCTTTTCTGTGGTCTGGAACTGCTCCAAAAATGAACGGAAATCTTTGTAAACCTTTAACTTTTCCTTGATCAAAACAGACAAAATGGTGTTGAAGTCATTGTAAAAACTCTGAATTTGTTCTCGATTCATCTTTAAAAACCCATCTTTCAACTTGCTCTTCTCCTTCTTTTCGTAAATCAGCCCCAAAGAACTATTAATAATTTGGTCCATCAATTCTTAGTTTCCAACTAAAACGCTCAAATTCTCGCATACTTGATGTTGAACGACAGGCTTTAAAAAGTGAAAATTTATTATTTAAATAAATAAATAAATAAATAAATAAATAATA